>CM056731.1:52323859-52923859 GCA_029844215.1 Przewalskia tangutica | reverse complement strand
TCTTAGATTATAAATAAGAGTTAATCGCAATGATAAGAACACTTCAGATTTGGTAACGTCGTCTATAGAGTATTCAGGACTGAAATACTACAAAATGTAAGAGATTCCGACACAACGTCTGGTAACAAAAGTTAAAGTTGATGATATAATCGCACACCCGCTAATAATTTGACTAACGTAAAGGCTAAGGGAAAGAGTGGACCCAAAAAATACATCGGTAAGCCAGTAGTAGTCGAAGTCAGGTGATAACTTCATGACTCAGAATACAGTGATACACTCAAATTACACCTATTAAATGACGTAAAACAGACGTTGTCAAATATAGTAACCCAACTAGGTTAGGGTCGAATCCCACAAGAAATAGGGTGTGAAAAGGTTACTATCGTAGTATAGTACTTGACTTAGGTCTTTGTTCATATTCTATTAAGGTTGTAAAAGTTGGTGTATTTCTAACCGCTATCTTGAATTGCTTTGTGAATAATATGATTAAGAAGCCAAGGTTGTGTCCCCACCAGATAGATGTTATGCTCTAGATATTAGTGTGATATACTTCTAATGGATTTTTGTATTGTATGCATTTAATCTCTAGGTGACTTCCTAATATTTCTCAATAGTTAAGAAGTATTTCTCTTTATGATTTTTCCAAATATAAAAGAGTGAAATTAAGAATGATTAATTATGCCATGTAAACTCCTCTTATTCCTAAGTGAGTTTATTAAACGAGAGTTAACGTTCCGAGTTCTTGTTATTTATCTCTACCAAACCCTACTCACTTTCTCAAGTAAAGCAGAGTTTATGGCTTAAGCTAATGTCTGCAACCATTAACCAACATGAACGAATAAGAGATAAATAAATACTAACAACCATTATTCATATATCAAAATTAAATACTCATTCGCATAAGACCCATCATTTGGTTCACAACCTTAGCATGTAATTTAGCTACTCATAGTATTGATGATAAGACAAAGCAATAACTTGTTCATTGAAACTTATAATTGAATAAATAAGATTAAAAATGGAATCTTGTTCTTGAAAGCTTCAAAATATTCTAAGCAATCGCTCATATCGAGACAAGTCTTAAAATAGATGATAAAAAACTTACAAATCCTAAAAAGTATTTATACAAGTCCAAAAACTCGAAATTAAAATCTGACAAAAAAAACCCTGTCGCTACAAAGTATGGATCGTACAATTAAGTACGATCCATATAAAAATATACGGTCATCTTCTACAACTCTTTTGTATGGTCCGTATAAATAAGTATGGCACATACAATTATTGCTTCTCTTGGTCTTCAATCAAGTGGCCAAAAATGTACGGTGGGAAATACGGTCTGTATAAATCTACCGTCCCTGTTGTACTTAAACTTCCAACTTTCTGATTCAAGCTTTACATTGATGACCCAATTGTACAGTCCGTACAAATATATATGATCCGTACATCTCCAAATCAGAGAACTTGATGATTATTTCCGTGTTCTTGCATTTTTAATATCATTTACCTGAAACATAACCAAAACACATCAAAACGACACAAACTTGCTTAAAACAAGTAAAATTTATCGTCAAAAAGTATCAAATGTGTCGTAATTCTACGACACATCAACACCCACAACTTAAAGTCTTTACTTGTTCTCAAGTAAGTAACACAACATACAAGACTAACACAAATTCTCAGATATCACAAAGTAAGAATGTCTACAGTGGTTTTGGCCAGTAACTACATGCACATATCTCGTACATATATGACTCCCCCATATCCTTATTACTAAACATGATGTATGACTCAAAATTGTTGCAACTCACGATGAAGCTTCAATTAATTACATAAAGTTATTGCATGAACCATTGTGCATATGAATCGCAAATTCTAAGAAATCAATCAATTTACCAACCCTTATGCCCTCACACAGACCAAATAATGTCCCAACACACATATATGTAAACATATGGGACAAGATACTACAAAGAAGAGAAACACTCACACTAAAAAAGAAGTACTCAAACTACACATACAAATACCATATGCTTGTCCTTATTTTCAATGCAGTTGACTTCAAACAATTTGGCTGTGTTCACATTAGGACTTTTTTTGGCTTGTAATGTAGGCTTAGGGACGGGTAGGATTAGAGATGGCAGTGGATCCTAGATTCGGTCTGGATCCAGATCCATTTTATAGGATATGGATCTTCAAAATTTGGACCCGACGGATCCGGATCGGACCCGTATCCAACCCGTGGATCAATTTTTTATTAAATATATCGATAAACTAAAATGTAATTTTTAAAGTATTTTCTTAAATTCTCATAGTAAAAAAAATTCATTTTACATCGTAAGCCTCTTGCTTTTCCTAATTAATCAGTAGAGTAAAAAGTTTACTCTGAGAAGTATCATAAGGTATAAAATTCATGTTTTCTTGGTGTTTGCTCATATATGTATCTGTAGTATTTGTATTACATCTTTGCCTTTCCGTTTAATTTTGTATTAATGTGTCAAATTCACCATATATCTAATATTGTGCTCCTATCATTTTTTACGCAAGAAGATTGTATTTTCATAGACTAATGTTATTGCTTCTGGAAAGTTTTCACCATTTTCCAGCCATTAGTGATCTGCTCCTTTATCGCTCATCTTTGTTGTTTTTTCAGTTTACCAAATATTTTGCTTCTAGAAAGTTTTCACCATTTTCCAACCATTTGTGATCTTTTCCTATATCGCTCATCTTCTTAATTTTAATATTGTTCATATCTTTGTTATTTTTTCATTTTTATCAAATATTATGTACAATTCAAGCATTTTTTCAATCAGATTGCCTTTCATTTTTCAAAAAAGTTTCAACAGGTGGATATATTATTCAAGGCAATTTCTTTTACATGTGGATCCAGATCCGATTCGTGGACCCGGTAGATTCGGATTTGGATCTGATTTTTATGGACCCGATAGATCTGGATCCAGGTATGAAAAATGGATTAGGATTCGATCCAGATCCGATCCGTTGTCATCCCTAGACAGAATATATATTTGGATAATAGTGACTTACCCTCCTTGAACACTACATTTCATTCAACCTTTTTTACCTTTCTTTCCTCTCTTTTGATCTTGTTGCCTCAGTGTGGGTTATTCGCTACTCTATTTCTTTTTGTACGACATTTTCAGCATTTTTTTATTTCATTTTTTTGTTTTTCTTATTTTGCTCATTATTTACCACTACCATACCGTCTCATTTACTAGACAACTCGTATCTATCGAACTCTTAGGCTTAAACTTAATTTTTCCAAATTTCACACAACACCCCCAACATAGGCTTTTAGCCTTTTCCCATCATTGTGAATTATTGAGGAAGGACTGGGTGCAAAAATAGGGATATTTTGAACAAAGATATATGCTCATTAGTGGATAGTCAAAGAATAGGCTTAAATGCTCAAAATTGGAGACTAGGGATACTTTATGTACGCAGATTATGATTATGAAAGGCAAAAAGGGTTCAAAATCATACAAACATGGCCTAAGATTATTTCACAACACAACTATCCTTAGAAACAAAGCAAGACTAACTAGACAAGTTCTAGATTGCACATATACCAAATGAGCATATACTAACGTCTCACAACACACTGGCATAAGAATTGTTTTATACACTGACTTTCCCCATTAAGCATTCAACATACAAGGTAACATAATACTCTCAATGTCACAAAAATATTATGCATGTCAATTAAGCAACACATTTCGAGTATACATCACAAAAATTTGGAGGGGAGTATTTCAATTACCAAACATTGTACATGCCATAAGTTACTCAAACCACCACCACATAAGTCACAATTAATATACTTTATCTAAACACGACCTAACATACAAGGTTCAATAGAAATAAAACCCATCGGGAAAAGAACCATGACAAGAAAAAGCTGAGGGGTTCCTAGACACATATCTACAACACAATACAAATCAAATAGCCCCACCCCTAACAACAAAATCATGCATTGTCTCCCATGCATCAAATAAAGTACAAGAGGTTCAGAACTACTTGAGGCACTCTAGGTGTGATGCTCATATTGATACTATGCAATCTTTGAGGTATTAATTGTAGCATCAATAATAGTGGGCTCTAGAACTGGTAGGGGTAGAGACTGAGGCCAGGTCACTCCAGCCGTTACAATGCTAGGCGAGACACCCAAAACCTATCTGTGGAGTGATATGGGGTAACTATCAAAGATGGACTTCTACAAGGCTATTTATACATTCTTCTCATCATCCCGGTGTAGCCTAGTCCTAGTCATCTCAAATATCTCATCACCCAACAGATCCACTACATCTCATTTCCTCTTGCGTCTGGTATCTGTGGGAGGCTCCTCATCATCTATCAAGTTCTCGATATGTAGCAAAGCTGCTATGTCCTCCTATGTCGTCAGAGTGGGATCCTCTAAAATGACCTAATCTCGGGCATGTACTGCCTGAAGTGCAGCCCTCAGTTGTTGTAGCTCCTCCATAAGTGATCCCACATCACTACTCGGGCTGGATATGTGAAGTGCAACCAACCTAATCTCAAAACCACCCAGTCAAGCATGTAGCACCTTATGAGCCTCCTTAGTGGATTTCTTCAAAGGCTCAATAAGTGCAGTAATCCTCTTTGCCACGAACTTACAGATCTGCCCTATGATAATGGATGTCTACTTATCAACCCTTTCTACTTTGATGACGATATGTTTGAAATTTTCTTTGGTATGGGCAAAAAGATCAACCACCATCGACGCAACTCGTGGCTGAGTGGTCAGAGGAGTCTGACTCACTAACGGGATATGTGCAGTTGGAAGTGGTGGCACAATAGTGGTGGTAGGTGTATCCTCAGAGACGGGGGCAGTAGTGGCAATAGATATCTCTGTGGTGGCATCATCTGCAGCCCCAAAATTCAGATCAACCTAAGTCCTCTTGTGTGTCTCAAGCATTACTGACAATGCACCATCTACATCATGGCCCTTCCGGAGGGTTTCATCTTAATTATTTCTCAATTATACACATATGTAACCGGGATGTAGTAATCTCTATGAGGTATGCTCGGAACATTCGCTCGCCGGCAGAGCTCAGTGATGAGGCATGAAAAAAATCAATGAAGTGGCTGGCTGGGGTGTTTTCAACTGAATCTTAGCAGCCATCATTTCCCTAAGTTCAATAGATACCGAGATATCAATGTTGTGACTAGCACAACTCAATCTAGCGTGAGTCCATTATCATTATGAGTAGGAAGTATTCTAAACTGCACAATACTCCACCAAAATTTGGCTTCAAGAGTCGAAGTTCTTTTGTAGATCTTCCCCTTCCTGTTTGTTTTCCAAAGTGGTGGATTATCTTTTGTTATCACCGCAGCTACCCATTAAAGCACAACTTCTTATTTTATTCGAGTCATTTTATTAGTCAACTCAGCCTCCCGTGATAGTGCAACATACTCATCTCTGAAGTAGACTCTGTTTATGACATTATTGGATATGTCTACTTTCAAACAACAGACCTCAACTTCCTCAATTTTCTTAACATGTTGCACTTCTTAGTTCGGTTTCTTCAGTTTGTTTAACGTGGCACCATAAGCAGCATAGAACTCTAGAACCAAAATAGGGCAATACTCACTAAGGTGGCCAGTGATTAAGGAAAGCTTATAGAATTCCAATATCTCGACAGTGCGGGGGAGGCATTCTAGCCCAAAGAAGCTGATCCGCCGCTCCTCGTATATACTCCGTTGTGGGTTCTTCCACCTATTATTCAGTTTTATCCCCTGGTCAAATAATGCTTTGTCCCCTGCTACAGTAAACCAAAAATTATCTTCTTCTATTCTCTTACTCATTATTTCACAAGGTCTCTGTCACGCCCCGACTTTTCCTAAGTCTTTACTTAGGGCGTGATGACACCTGGACAATTATTTTCCACCAGGAGCACTATTTAATTCTCTTTATTTAGAAATTTAAACTTATATTCAAATACGGAGCTATTAATAAAATAACAATAAAGAAATTTGTTTATGACTTTATTGAAAATATAACGCGAGCCCATACTGGTGCAAATATTGTTTCTACATAGACATACTGACAAATATTATTCTAAGTTGGAAGGGAGACCATTCCACATGGGCATTTCGAGACAATCAGAATCGACATTCTCGACTGACGAGTACCAAGCCCAAGCAATGGACTTGGTATGACAAGAGGTCATGGACGATCGCTAGCCTTGGCGTGGAGCCTTTCCTCTATCACGCTTCAAACATGTTAAATAAAGAGTCACCTACCATCCAAAAGTGAGTGAACCTTACCCTGCAATTCAAAGTAACACCACAATATTCCAAGTGCAATCACATTATAACGTAATAAGCATATTGCAAAAACATATCAGGTTACAACATTTTTAAATATGTAGCAACTCCTCATAGAAATTCTCGCTTAACTAACACTTCATTTTATCTCGTATTATACGTTAGGACATTCCCCTGCATTTCCACATGTTTGTTACATTTATATATTTGTGAACGCGTATTCACTTTTCATATTTATATATAGGTGAACATGTATTCATCTTTCATATTTGTCGGCGTGCAACCCGATCCATTATATTTACGTATTTGTGAACACGTATTCACTTTACGTTTTGTTGCGCGCGCAACCCGATCCATTAGGTTTACGTATTTGTGAACATGTATTCACTTTACGTTTTGTTGCGCGCAACCCGATCCATTATATTTACGTATTTGTGAACGCCGTATTCACTTTACGTTTTGTTGCGGCAACCCGATCCATTATATTTACGTATTTGTGAACATATATTCACTTTACGCTTTGTTGCGGCGTGCAACCCGATCCATTATATATTTATATATTTATGTGAACACGTATTCACTTTTCATATTTTTCGTAAGATCAAATAAATACTATTCTCTTTCTAACATTCATCATTCATACTTGTAACGATTATAACTTTTAACCATAACTCCAACTAAGGTGTTTCTCAGCGGAAACTAAGGTAAGACGGGATCTTTCACTGTACCAAATTTCATTTAAAACTACTTTGGGTAACTAACACAAATTTATCCTCAAAACAGCCACATGAAATTTATTTTGGCGAATATTTATTAAACAACACCCAATCTCGTAATAGTCATAACTCCTAATCTGTAAACCCGTTCAAGCCCCATAAAATCTCAAAACGACGAGAACAGAGAGCTACACGTCTCCATGTGAACCATCCTTTCATATTCTGTACCATTTGGTACAGTTTTACACTTTTATTCGCTGCCCTTCCTGGATCTCGATAGATCCGAGGCAGAAACTTTAAACAGAGATAACTCTCAATCCGTAAGTCGGATAGACCCCCGTAAGGTCTCCAAATTTCCACAACAAAGAGATCTAGAACTTTCATTTAGCAACAATTTTCATATTCCCCACAGATTAGTACAGTTTTTCGTTTCAACGTCCTGCCCTTCTGGATTCCGACGAATCCGAGGCAGCAACTTCAAACTACAATAACTCTCAACTCGTAAGTCCGTTTTAATAAATATTTATATATATCTGTCCGTAACAGAGAGATTTACAACCATGTAAATTTTCATATAATTCTAATAAGTAAAACTCAATAAAAACAGTTCGTAATTATGCCTTTTCGAATTTCGACCAAATCTAAGGCAGGAACTTTGAACTATGATAACTTTCAAACCGTACGTCCATTTTACCTCATTTTTGGTTCTATATGATCATATTGGAGAGGTGTACAATTCCTCCGAATTTCATCAAATTCTAACAATTATAACTCAGTGAGAACAGTTCGTAAAGTTCATGACGCAACTAGTTGTCTAAACAATCAAAAATTCAATATTTCTTTTCAACATTCAATTCTTATTCTAACATGTATTGAACTAAAAATAAAGGATGTTACCAAGAATTTCTGAGTGAGAAAACTCACCTTGTAAGTGTGAAAAAAAAGATTATCGGTTGCTACAAGTGATCCTCGCTTCAGTGTTCCTATTTTTGTTCTCTCCTTCCTCTTGATGTTTTTCGATTTTTCCTCTTCTTGTTCACTTGTTTTTTTTCTGATTTTGTATTCTTTGTGCTAGTCCTTTGTTTGTGCCAAGTATAATGTATAAGTAAGGGTGTTTGTATAACTTATGGGAGGAAAGCCAAGTGGAGGAGTTAAGGGGAGAGGAAGGGAAGTAGGTTGTTTCCTTACCAAAGAAATGTGTATGCAGATTTTTTTTAATGTGGTTAATTCTTGAAGTCTTTAAAGCTTGAATTATATATTTTGTCAACTAATAGACTTCTAACATGTCATGTAGTCCTTATAAAAAGGTTATGAATTATATATTTTGCCAACTAATAGATTTCTAACATGTCATGTAGTCCTTATAAAAAGATTATGAAATATATATTTTTATTAAACCAACCAACAACTATATATTATTATTTTTTCCCGGACTTTACACTCTCCCATCTTCATCACTATCCGAGTCTGGAGAGGTGGCAAGAGATTTAGATGCCGACTCAGTTACTTGTTTAGTGTCCCCATCAGTAGAGTGAGATGAGGACGATTCCTCCCTGTCTGACTGAGAGTAATTGGATGATGATATTGCCTGGCTAGGTACCAGTATGTCTTGGCGATGTACGATTGCGGCGGAGGTCCTATTCTTATTTTAAAAAATGACATCTTCTTCTTGATTAGAAGCCCAATCACGTAACCGTGTTTGAAATTTAGTTCTACCTCTTCCCCTACTTTATCCGGTGGTTGGGACCCGCCACCTCTCTTACTTGTGATTTTTGGAGGCATACCTGAAGAGGGATATTATTAGTTACCGAACAATAAGAGAACAAGCAAAACGAACATCATTGTCATGTTTGCAGGTTTTAGGAATTTTGCAGTTATACATGCCGTATAATTTTTGTACGGACCATACAAAAAAGTATGGACCGTACAAATAATTTGACGGATCATAAAAATTTATATGATCCCATACTTGGGTGTTTATACAGACCTGCATCAACCACACACAACACATACATAATTTTCTATCTTTAAATTTTGTTTGATTAGGGGTGTCGGGGCTTGGGTTACTTAGAGTTCACCCCTTTTTCACATAATTACTCTCATTGGTACACTTGTCAGACAGTTGGCGGGCATAACAATTTCAAACTTCAAGATTAAAGTTGGTTATCAAAATGCCCTCTGACCCATTAGAAGTTACTCAGATTTCACTCCGTTTTATCATAATTTTCTCGGGATAACTTTAACGAACAATTGGCGAGCATGATGATTCAATAAGATTATTGATCTAAATTCCCTCTGACTTAATGAAGTTATGATATTCTCATCTCTACAAGCCCTATACGATAGTAAACATACCAAACCCCTACCCCAACTAAGCAATTCAACATATTTCAAATCATAACAAGTATCATATTTTAATTCACAAACCATAGGTGCAATTTCATATACCCACAATCAATAATCAATAACAACCCAATTCGTACCATTAGAATGCATCAAGATAGGGTTTAAAACGTCAACATACTTGATTATGACGAACAACAACTCAAATAATGGAGAAGAAGTGGCTCGACACTGACTTGCGTGAATTGGTACGAGTGAATGCGAGAGTAGTATGCGTGGTGTTGGGTTAATGTTGGGATTAAGGGAGATTATGGGGAGTTAATGGTGTGGTGTTGGTCGGTTATGGAAGAGGGAATGGCGAGAGGTTTGATATTTTAGATTAAGTGGAGAAGTGGGGGTCGTTTGAAGGTTTTAAACCTTTGCATCATGATAAAAGTACGCTCCCCACAATTTTGTACGATTTCCCCCACTTTAAACTTATTAGAGATCATTAATTGATATGGCATGTAAAGTACAGACCGTATAAATTTGTACGTCCATTTAATCCCGACATCATCGAGGCCACCCAAAATAGTGACCTCCTTAAGTCACCCCTTCAAGGACGGTAGAAAAGTATGGTTCGTAAAAATTGCATGGTTTGTATTGTTCATTGTGATACGTGAACATTTGTCACCATGTGATTCACCTTCGTTGGGACCTTGAAAGCCTAATACACCAGCAAATATCAAGAAGTCCAAAAACAACTAAAATTAACTAACAAAAAAATGCAAAAATTAAACTTGGGTTGCTTCCCAAGAAACGCTTGATTTAACTTTGCGGAAGGATGGTATTACCATTTTACTCAAGATCAGGATCATTTGTGTATCCATGCTTTAGACGGTGCCTATCCACAATTATGTCACCGTCAATGCAGCCATGGTAGTTCTTCACCATATGACCATTAACTCTAAAAGTTTGAGTCCCATCTGGACTTCAATTCCATTGAGCCATTAGGTGAAACACTCACCACTTGGAAAGGCCCGGACCATTTTGATTTCAGTTTGTCCAGGAAAATCTTTAAAATTGAGTAAAAAAACAGGACATCATCCTTGGGTTGGAAGTCCCGCTTCAAGATCTTTTTATCGTGGTAATGCTTCATCCTCTCTCTATATAGGGATACACTCTCATAAGTTTGATACCTGAACTCATCCATTTTATTGAGTTAAAACAACCGAAGTTTGGCTGCTTCATCCCAGTCTATGTTCATCTTTTTCAATGCCCACATGCCCTTATGTTCGAGATCAAGCGATAGGTGGTACGCCGATAAGGAGAAGTCCCAATAGGTGTCTTGAACACCATTCTATATGACCAAAGAGCATCATTTAGCTTCCTTGACTAGTCAGTCCTAATTGCATTGACAATTTTCACTAGTATGCTCTTAATCTATCGATTTGAAACTTCAAATTGACCACTCGTTTAAGGATGATATGGAGTGCCCACTCAATGATTAACCACATACATCTCGAGCAACCTCGCAAATTCCTTGTTATAAAAATTTGAGCCCCTATCATTGGTGATCACCCTCGGTGTGCCAAAATGGGTGAAAATATTCTTCTTCATAAAAACCGTCACACTATTCGCTTCATTATTGGGTAAAGTCACCGCTTCCACCCATTTAGATACATAATCGACAACAACAAGGATATATTTCATTCCACATGAGCTCACAAAGGGACCCCACAAATCAATCCCCCATACATCAAAAAGTTTAACCTCTATGACAAAATTTAAGGCATCTCACGCTTCGACGCTTTCCTACGGTTGGCATTGGTCACATTACCTTGCCACCATATTAGCATCATGATACATGGTGGGCCAATAATACCCACATTAAAAAACTTTGGTTCCCGTCCTATTTCTACTATGATGACCCCCAATCGGAGAGTCATGACATGCCTTCAGAATAGCCATTACCCCATCGTTAGGAACACATCGCCTAATCATGTTGTCAATGCATATTCGAAACAAGTAAGGCTCATCCCAATTATATTAGTGATAGTCTCGTAAGATTTTCTTCCTCTGATAGGGTTTAAGCTCATCAGGAATGAGGCCGGTAACCAAATAATTGGCAATATCAACGTACCCAAGGAGCTATGGCATAAGACATGGCCAAAAGCCTTAGATCAAGAAGAACATCATCAATTTCCAGCTCTTTCTTCAAACCACCTGCTTCTTCAAGCTGCGAGAGATGATCGACGACTTGATTCTTTGACCTTTTCCGGTCCTTGACTTTAAAGTCAAACTCGTGTAGAAACAAAACCCATCGAATCAACATAGGCTTAGATTCCTTCTTTGCCATTAGATACCTCAAAGCTGCATGATCTGCAAACACAATCACCTTATAATCCAATAAATACATTTGAAATTTTTCGAATGCATAAATAATAACAAAAAGCTCATGTTTTGTTACAGTGTATTTCATTTGGACAACATTGAGTATTTTGCTAGCATGGTAGATTAGGTGCATGATCTTATTGTGTCTTTGACCAAGCAACACTCTAATAGAAAAACCACTAGCATCACACATTAGCTCAAATGACAGTGACCAATCTGGAGAAGTAATAATAGGAGCATATGTAAGTCGCTCCTTCAGTTCTTCGAAATCCTTAAGGAACTTGTCATCAAATATGAACTTAGCCTCTTTTTTCAACTCTTTAAAATTGAGTAAAAAAACAGGACATCATCCTTGGGTTGGAAGTCCCGCTTCAAGATCTTTTTATCGTGGTAATGCTTCATCCTCTCTCTATATAGGGATACACTCTCATAAGTTTGATACCTGAACTCATCCATTTTATTGAGTTAAAACAACCGAAGTTTGGCTGCTTCATCCCAGTCTATGTTCATCTTTTTCAATGCCCACATGCCCTTATGTTCGAGATCAAGCGATAGGTGGTACGCCGATAAGGAGAAGTCCCAATAGGTGTCTTGAACACCATTCTATATGACCAAAGAGCATCATTTAGCTTCCTTGACTAGTCAGTCCTAATTGCATTGACAATTTTCACTAGTATGCTCTTAATCTCTCGATTTGAAACTTCAAATTGACCACTCGTTTGAGGATGATATGGAGTGCCCACTCAATGATTAACCACATACATCTCGAGCAACCTCGCAAATTCCTTGTTATAAAAATTTGAGCCCCTATCATTGGTGATCACCCTCGGTGTGCCAAAATGGGTGAAAATATTCTTCTTCATAAAAACCGTCACACTATTCGCTTCATTATTGGGTAAAGTCACCGCTTCCACCCATTTAGATACATAATCGACAACAACAAGGATATATTTCATTCCACATGAGCTCACAAAGGGACCCCACAAATCAATCCCCCATACATCAAAAAGTTTAACCTCTATGACAAAATTTAAGGGCATCTCATGCTTCTTCGCATTGCTTCCCTACGGTTGGCATTGGTCACATTACCTTGCCACCATATTAGCATCATGATACATGGTGGGCCAATAATACCCACATTAAAAAACTTTGGTTCCCGTCCTATTTCTACTATGATGACCCCCAATCGGAGAGTCATGACATGCCTTCAGAATAGCCATTACCCCATCGTTAGGAACACATCGCCTAATCATGTTGTCAATGCATATTCGAAACAAGTAAGGCTCGTCCCAATTATATTAGTGATAGTCTCGTAAGATTTTCTTCCTCTGATAGGGTTTAAGCTCATCAGGAATGAGGCCGGTAACCAAATAATTGGCAATATCAACGTACCCAAGGAGCTATGGCATAAGACATGGCCAAAAGCCTTAGATCAAGAAGAACATCATCAATTTCCAGCTCTTTCTTCAAACCACCTGCTTCTTCAAGCTGCGAGAGATGATCGACGACTTGATTCTTTGACCTTTTCCGGTCCTTGACTTTAAAGTCAAACTCGTGTAGAAACAAAACCCATCGAATCAACATAGGCTTAGATTCCTTCTTTGCCATTAGATACCTCAAAGCTGCATGATCTGCAAACACAATCACCTTATAATCCAATAAATACGTTTGAAATTTTTCGAATGCATAAATAATAACAAAAAGCTCATGTTTTGTTACAGTGTATTTCATTTGGACAACATTGAGTATTTTGCTAGCATGGTAGATTAGGTGCATGATCTTATTGTGTCTTTGACCAAGCAACACTCTAATAGAAAAACCACTAGCATCACACATTAGCTCAAATGACAGTGACCAATCTGGAGAAGTAATAATATGAGCATATGTAAGTCGCTCCTTCAGTTCTTCGAAATCCTTAAGGAACTTGTCATCAAATATGAACTTAGCCTCTTTTTTCAAGAAGCTTGCATATCAGGTTGACAATTTTTTAGAAGTCTTTAATGAAGCGTTTATAGAAACCAACATGTCCAAGGAAGCTGCAAACTCGCTTAATAGAGGCAGGTGGAGGAATCTTCGAAATAACCTCAATTTTAGCTTTGTCAACCTCGATTCACTTTTCACCATATGGAATGTTACATGTAAAAGGGCTTTATGTGATTTGGGGGCAAATGTCAATCTGATTCCCCTCTCTGTGTTCAAAAGACTTGGGTTAGGAGAATCAAAGCCAACCACAGTCACCTTGCAACTAGCTGATCGCTCAGTTGTGCATCCCGAAGGAATAATTGAAGATGTGTTGGTACAAGTAGGTAAATTCATCTTTCCTGCTGATTTTTTCATTTTAGACATGGATGAAGATGACAATATGCCCATCATCCATGGGAGATCATTTCTAGCTACAGGAAGGGCACTTATTGATGTTGAAAAAGGAGAGTTGAAGCTCAGAGTGCAAGATGAAGAGATGACCTTCAAAGTGTTCAAGTCATCGCCTGAACCTCAAGTCGATGCTAGATGCTTTGCTGTTGGTGTAGTTGATAAAAAGGCTCCTCATGAAAGTTTCAAGGGTACTAATGCCCTTGATGGTAAGAATTATGCCCCCGTAAATGATGTTGTGGATGAGAACAAGGGAATGAACCCTTCTGAAATGAGCCCTGTGAAAAAAAAAGGAGAAGGAGGAGGAAAATGGTGCTAAAGTGGATATACGGAGGGGACACTTTACCCTCTTGATCTAGTAAGTAACCTGCGTCCGGCTAAAAGACGTTAAAGACAACACTAATTGGGAGGCAACCCAATGGTTTTAATTATGTTATTTAAATTTTGTTTTAGTTTGTTTTATTTTATCTTGAACAGTCTCACGATCTGGTATGTTAGTGTTTTTGGATGACAGATAAAAGCATGAACTGACTCCGAGGAGAAAAGGGCGAAAAATGCTGAAAACTGAAAAAATTGGTAGCAGCGCCGTGGCGCCAAAATGCAGGGCCACAGCGCTGAAACTTCAGAGGGCCCAAAAGCTGTGTAATTTCCTGAACTTTTCCTCCCAGACCTCCGTTATGACCGTTGTGTTGTGTCAGTAAGTTGTCCTTTTATTTTTAGTCTTCACACATTGGGGACAATGTGTCGATTAAGTTTAGGGGGTGTCTTATTTTATTTTATTATTTTGTTTTTTAGTCTTTTTTATTATCCTTGTATTTTTTTATGTGTTTTTGAGTCGTAATTTTTTTCTTTTTATGGATCATGCATGCTGTAGTTGCTAAAGATATTGAGTGGATAATGTAATGACATTAGAAGCGACAATCTGTGTGCTTAAGTTAGATATGCCAAAAATTCATGACATCTAATTATTTGGGATATTTGTGCTTAGCCTATGTGTGTCAGTTATGGAAAGAAAGGTTGAAAAAATGTCTAGAAAATCCGTTTGCTTGTTATTTGAGGCGAAATAGTTAAGATATACATGTTTAGGGAGATGATTCAGGCATTTCTTTGTTAGCCCTTCTGACCATTCATTACCTACCCTGACATAAATTGTATCACTAGTCAACCCCTTTGAGCCTAATATAATACTTTTCTTTGACATCCTATGATTCTTTGTTTGTGTCATAAGTGATAATTGAAAATATTGTGATGAAAAGTGTTGAAAAATAAATAAAAAGAGAATGAAAACTTGATGCACCACAATGAAGAATATGCAAAAGCCTAAGTTTGGAGGTGCTTGCTATTTATAATATATCTCATTCTCTCAAAAGAAAAGAGGGGAAAAGTAGGTATGAGATTAAAAAGAAAATCAGAAATAAGGGAAAAAAATGAGTTGAATGAAAAATGCTTATGGTATGTAATGTGAGCCTAAATGCCTACTTTTACCTACCACAGCCTAAGCCTACATTACAGCCCTTGAAAGTCCTGATGACCTTTAATGTGTATGTCTATGATTAGTGGAGAATAGCAAATAAACAGGTCTATAGCATTTTGGGAAAGATGGAACGAAATTGACATGCATAGGTTTGTATTTCCATTGATCATGATCTAAGTGAATTTGCGAAATATCTAACTTGAAATTCTAGATGACTGAATATTCATGCTATGTATGTTCTAACATATTATCCCAACTTTCATCCATGATTTTTAAGAAGCATTGCTATAACTACTCGATCCATTTCATAGAGTCTTTGTTTTTGTTTTTATTCTTTGTTTAGTGCTTTACTCGAGGGCGAGTAAAGTGTAAGTTTGGGGGTGTTTGTTAAGTGTATTTTGTATACACTTTTGAGTCTATTTTTAGTTAGTATTTTACTCATTTCGTTTGTGTTTAGTATAGTATTAGGTTTGTTTTTCTTTCTTTTGTGTCACAACGGTTATAAAGGAGGAAGTACATAATCGAGGATGAAATGAGCTTAATTGAGATGGAATTGCACACTAAAAAGGCCAAGAAATGAAGCCTAAGAAGTCCCGGAAAGCATAGAAGAAATCTAACGAAGTCCGGACGAAAAAAGGACACAGAAACAGAAAAACCAGAAAAAGACATCGGCAGCGCCGCAGCGCCAAAACACCTGCGTGGTCTAATTTTTCCCCAGTATTTTTGGCGCCGTGGCGCCAGCCTGCAGGGCCACGGTGCCGACGCGAAAAATCTGATTTTCTGGGCCGAATTTGACACGGTTTTGATGATCCGAAAGGCAACTTTTCCTAGCTATATAACCCCTAAACCCTGACAGCTTTGTGGACGGGGGGGGGGGCGGGGGGGAGATACTTTGGAGAGGAGAACGACGACTAGAAGCAATATTAGAGACATCTTATTGTTCAAGTTATATTCTTTCCCTTATTTTATTTCAGTTTATGTTGGATTGTAATTTAGTTCTAGACATGACAATGTTTATGAGCTAAATACTTTAGTAGGGTTTCCATCGAATCTTCTTGAAGATCTTTCATATAGTTAATGCATTAGTTATTAATTTCTTCTTCAACGTATTAAGATCTATTTAATATTGTTATGATTGCTTGATAATTAACTAACTATTAATTGTCATCACTTATATGATTTCGAATCAAAAGTCTGAAAGGTGAGATTTGAATCTGCTGTAATTGTCTAGACATAGGTTAAAATCGTGGACGAAAGTACCCTGTTACTTGTGTAGTAATTAAGGTTATTGTTCTTAATCCTACTGTGTGGTAAAATTTATCATAGAAATATATAAGGTTTCTGCACAAGGTTGAGCTCTTGTATGTCCTAACCGGAATATAATGACAGACTAGTTAACCTGATATCTTAATAAGAAGAAAAATCATTAGCGTTGCATTAACACGTGAAAAAGTGGATAGTTGAGGAGATTGAATGTCCTATTTCCTTCATAATTGTTATAAACCCAAAGTATTATAATCTTTAGTTTATTTTCTGCACTTAGTGTTGACACCCAATTTTGATCCTCCTGTCCAGTCCTTAACTATAAAATTACACTAATTTTTTAACAAATTTTATAATAATAAAATGCAACAATAAAAACATTAATACACGCATAAACCAGCAATTCAATAATGGTACCGCATTTTACATAGATTATTAGGCACACCTTGAGTCTCACGTCCGCACTCGACATTTTAATAACAAACAATTTTATTAATATTATTCGTAATTTAAGTCCTATTTCCCATTAACTAAAACTCAAACAATTCTTAATGATAAATAAATAAATACATAAAATAAATAATTTAACAATGACGTCATGTTCGCATTTATTAATATGCAAGGCAATTTCATAATTACTATTTGTAATTTAAATTAATTTCAAGCTAATACATGCATTTTAATAGCGTCACATTTATAAAAGCATTAAGCAATCCTTAAATGTCATATCCGCATTTAGCATTTAAATAATTTAATAATAATCCAAACCCCATTCAATTTTAATTTAACAATACGCGTAATAAATAAGATTTTAACGGCATCACATTATAAGATATTAAGCACTAATTAAATAGCACGCCCGTCTTTATTTTTGTAACATCTAAAATAATTTAATCACAATTGGATTTTTTTTTAAATCTACCACTAATTAAATAAAACACCTAAAACCAATAACACATTACCCAAATTAAATACTCAATACCTAAACTCTACCCAACCCACGTCGCCCAGCCCACTACCGCAGCCCACACCCGCGACCCTACCCGCTGGCCCATCACCCAACCCTTATCTTTTCCCCCCTTCTCAGCCCAGAACAATTCCCTCATCCCTCTCCCTTAAAAACTAAACAAAACCTAAACCTAAAAGAAGAGGAACCCGCTGCACCTCCCTTTCCCCTCGCACCCCCATCGCAGCACCAACACCCCAGCCCGAGATTCTCGCCGGAGAATTCGGGTTTTCCTTACCCATGTACACACAGCCAGCACACCCCTTACCATCTCGAAGAACCACAAATCTTCCAGATCCTCTCAAATCTCCCAAATCATTTTCAAACTTACCATAATAACAAAGCATTGTTGACAGTCAATTTTGACCCGTTTTTCGCATATTTGTCGCAATTTCATCTGTTTTAGGACACTGCATTCTAATCATCATTTTTGGTTTTTTATCTTTATATTTTAAAATTAAGCGTTATGTTATGTTTCTATTATTACTACACCGTCGTTTATTTTAATAATATTTGCGTTTCTTTAAATAATTAATTGACATCCGGCTTTATTTTTAATTAGACATTAAACGTTTGTTAAATATCGTATTTTTATTATTATTGCACCGGCATTTTCATTTTAATAATCTTGCATCTTGTTAATTAATTAACCCGCTTTATATTTTGTCAAACCAGTCCAGTACGGAACCCAATCCGAATCATTCCAATCCAACACCATTTTTTTAAATTCCAAACACTCTCTTATTTTTTCCCCCCATCTTTTAAATTTCAAATACCACTTTCCTTTCCCCCCAAACATTACCCCCCCCCTTATTAAAAGGAGGCACGTATAAGAAGCGGGGCACCACGCTCAGATTCAAGAACACAAAAAGTGGTGAGCCCAATCTTCATTCCTTTCTCCTCGCCTCTTCCCTGCCGCGCCGCCGCCACGGAGCTCCAAGCTCCGGCGAACCCCCTTGAAACACCTGCAGCCACACACGTCCCCTCTCCGCACCTCCCCTCTCCCATTGTTCCCGTCGCCGTCGTCGCCCTTCGCCGGAGCTCCAAGCTCCGGCGAAACATCCCCACAACCACCATCAGTGCGCAACAACAATACCCCCAGCCCTCTTCCCATTAAAAAATAAAAGAACCTCCCCTCTCCCCTGGTTCCCGTCGCCACATCGCCCATCGCCGCCAAGCCACCGGCCAACCACCGCATCGCTTTGCACTGTCGGCATCACCTACTCTCGCCGAACTCCCATACCTGTATCCCGCATCGTCTTCGCCGCCGAGTGACCACCGCGATCGTGGAGACGTTGTTGGTTTCCTCTTTTGTTATGATTATATATTGCGATTGGGTTAACTGATTTTGCGTCGCGTCTGGCCGGAGTTTAAAAACTCCGGCAACTTTCGTTTTTGCCTTATTCCGGTGATTTTTGTTGGTCGCTTCGCAATGCACTACCCGGTTTGATTTCGTATTTGCCGGAGTTTTGAAAACTCCGCGATGTTCTAAATTTTCAGCGAACTTGTTGTTGTTTCCCATTGGTTTCGGACCATTTTTTTCTTGGCATTGCTTCCACCGCTTATGATTATTGTTGGGTTGATTCGACCTCATTTCGTATAATGGTCGAGTTTGAACTCGTGACACCTGTTCTCACTGCGGCCGATTCTTCGCTTTGGTGTTGCTTATTAGGTCACCGTCAGCGTATTCATTTTGGGCTATGTTGCGTCTTGTTTATTTGTTGCTCTTTGTTTTGGGATTCCACAGTGATTTGGACGATTTTGCCCTTTTATTACTTTATTAAACCGATTTTTGAATATGATACTACACTTGGTATTTCTCGATTTTTGAACAAGTTCTTGCACTTGGCATTAAACCGATTTTGAACTTGATACTACCTTTGTCAAAGAAGGATTTATCCGTCGATCCGAGGCCTCCATGGTAAGCGAGACGGAATATGTGGGCGAGAGGAAAGTGAAAAGATTAGACGAGAATGCATAGTATCGTTCACCAGGAGGCGAGTCGACCGCCGCCGTAGCGATATTGGCTTCTCATGTCTTAGTATCATTGACATAACACTAGCTGAGCCCACACTATATAAAAATATATCTTTCACAATATCTTCTATATATATATCTATATATATATGCATACATTGTGTTTGTTTTGTAATTTATTTATTATTTACTAACTCTTCTACTAAGTGTCTTTTGCAGGTACCCGGAGGCGCATCCCAAAGTTAAATCATTCGCATAAAAATGAAATAAAAGGGAAAAGTCGCTAATTTCTCTTCATTACATTTTTTTATGATTGTTTACTTTTATTACCATCTTGTTAAATATATATTTATTTTAAATATTTGCATGCCTAGTTTAAATATCTTTTGATTAGTTTAATAATTAGAACACTTTTAGAATTGTAAATTGCATGTTAGCACAATAATTTTAAAACCTAAGTTTGAACGGACAATATGAGTTAGCGGATCCTTTAGGATGCCTAACCCCTTCCCTTTAGGATAATGAAGAACCCTTACCTAGAATCTCACATAGTTTCACAGACCTTAAAAAATGGAGATCATTCGTAGTATTTTATGCTACATTTTCAGTGTCCTAATTCACTATAATAATTAGGTGGTGACTCCTTTAAATACACATTTAGGAATCCAACCATGTAGCAGTAATCCCGTTTCCGACTCCGGTTGAAAATAGGGTGTCACAAGCATACCAAAATCTTCCTAACATTCATACTCCAAAAGAACGGTAAGAAATCGTCTATCAAATCAGCCCAAAATTATCATCAAAGGTTTACCAAGTTTAGAACCCGAGATTGAGGCTATAAATTGAGCGTTTTTTATACATGCAAGGACACCAACAAGAATCGGGGGAAAGGGGACACTTCAGTAGAAAAGCTTTCCCCATTCAGAGAAAGAATCCGACCTTCAAAATCAACAATTTTCGCAAAAGCTTCATTTTCCTTTCCACCGCATTAGCAAGCCCTCCGAGTGGATCGACGACTTGACACGCTGTCTCGGTTCGCTGCCCAGAGAAGGTAAACCCATTTCCTCTCATTTTCCCTTGCATTTCGTGAATCTGAGTGTGTTTGATTTGTCGAGAATGGTTCAAGCATGTTTAGTTTTTTTAGTTAAATGAGTAATATTTAACGACTTTGCCTTTAAGTCCTTGTTTTCCTGTTTATAAATATATACGCATGAGTCGGGATAAATAAAAGATGTTGATAAAAGTTTTTTTTTTGTGTGTATATGTTAATTTTTGATTTTTTTGTCGATCAGTCGGAGCCTGAATAAATATGTCGTCTAGCTGGGTCCCTGTCTGATTTTGGGTTTACTGGAAATTGTCTCAATTGTATTGAAATTGTTTGGGAGTTTTATCATGTTAATATATAGTTCGAATATGATTATATGCCCAATTTACATTCTGCATATATGAAGGGCCATTACTGTTTGATTCTTGTTCATCTCTATGTTCAGCATACTTGTCTAACTAGTCCTGTGTGCTAATGCTACATGTTGAATTAACTAAATAATTACCCTTGCTTGTCTAAGTACAAAATGTCTCCATATTGACATAAAAGTTTCCTGAGTCATCACATGCTCCTGTTTTTGCTGAATTACCTGGAATGGTATCTCCTGATTGTTTCAAGCTAGTATCATGAATGCTTAGAAGTCAATGTGGTGCATCTCCTATCGTGTTTCATTATTATTGTCCATCTATTGAATTTACTCATTCAATACTGATACATGATTAGGAAAATATAAGGGAAACTCAATTTTCTGTATTAACTCAGTTGCGTTAATAAAATGAAGTCGAATCCAGTAGGCTAGGAACTGTTACATGTTTGCATATTGATGGAATAAATCATGATTGCATAGATAACAAGTACAAAGCATAATATAGGGGCAGTCTGTTCCTATAGATAGTGTGCAGACATCATTAGGGATAAAGAGTTCTTAGCATTTTATGTGAAATGATGTGCGAACACTATCTATTAAGGCATATATTGTTGTCTGTTCCCAGCTTTCAAACTATTTCTTGTAATTTGGTTTGTCCTGCAAAAATGGCTCAAATTCCCAGTGAAGTCGCCGAATCTGTGTACGAAAGCACATTTTTAGTATGTCTGCTTTTAGTGGTTAAGTACACATTATATCAGAGATAGTTTTGATTCGAGTCCCTGCTATAAATGCTCCAAGTGTTATAGGTTCTGGACCAATCTCCCTACTCCCTTGCAACTTGTTTGTGTAAAATCTGGCAAAGTCTCGGGACTTCCTCTTTGTTATATTTGATTGAGAGCATGTGACCTCTGTTTGGAGTGAATAAGATTGCTAGCATGAAATCTGAAACATGATTTTGTTTTATTTAAATGTGATACTTGGATGTCCTGAAGCATACGACCTGATATGACATTATAACTGGTTTGCTACCTTCTCCCATCATTTAGTGGTTTGACCTGTTCTGTCTTGCTGAAATTACGTGCTTGAGGGGGCCCGCTGCCTTGTCTTTTTTTATATAACGGGAGACCTAAAAAACAGTGTAGCCTGGACCTGTTCTCCTTGTCCCTGTTTATAACGAGAAGTATGGAGATTTCACGTTTCGGGCCTGCGTCATACATTCTGCTTGTTGGCTGCATTTGAAGCCCAATACCTAATTGAACCATTTTGAGATGCCCTTTGCTTGTCTGTCACTTATCATGCATTGCTATAATCAAATTCCATATGTGCTTAAAATCACATGAACGTTTATTTGCATTTTTAATATAATTTGGGTGTATACTAATCCTTATCTTTTTTTTCTTGTTACATGAAATGCGTTGGAGTAATGAGTGTCACGCCCCTTTTCGACCGCGACATTTAAATAACGAATCTCCCTGCTTAAATAAAAGTGTTAGAAAATAAAATAAATGCCAAAAATGCTAAAAATACTAAAAGGGTGCTAAAGGGTGCTTAAAAGGTGCTGGCATATTAAAAGTGCTAAAGGGTTGCTAGGGTTCGCGGAGTCGCCACCTAATTAATTTGGGTGAATTATGACACCTAAATGTTAACTAGTTTAAATTAAACATTAACTCCGTTTAATGGTCTGCTAAACTTAATGAGATTCTGGGTAAGAGTTCTTTATTAATCTAGAGGGAAGGGGTTAGGCACCCTCTAAGATCCGCTAACTTGCGGTTGTCCTGCCAAACCTAGGGTAATTATTATGTTAAAAAAATACATCTTTAAAAGCATTTAAGTAAATAAGATATATTCTTAAAATTGCAAGATTTGTGTATAAAAGACAAAGTTAGTTTTTTTTTTGAAAAAATATGCGATTAAGGCACCTATATACTATATTAGATATGTATATAATAAAGTAATAGCATAAAATCTGTTATGACAAAATATTCACTTATGAGGTAAGATGTAAAATGGCTTCATACTAACAACCTACGGTTTAAAATAATTATTCTTACGTCAGTGCTAATAAGAATTTATAGCCAAAAGGGTTTCTCATGTTGAAGTAATATATTGCATATCTAAATAGTTATGCAAATGAAAATTATTAAATGATTCCCTATAACTTAAGAAGGGGTCGGCTACCTTTTAATATATTGCTTCCATGTTTAAATACTCCAAGTGTCCTACTAGTAGCATAATGTTAGTCAATTATATTACAATAAAGAAATGGGGAAAGGGGAATCAATAATAAAGACTCGAAGAATGGCGGTCGTTCTGCCGGTAGTTTGGGGGTTTTCTATGCGGAGATAAATGCACATAGATGTGGGTCCTCGCGTTTGTTGCGACGAGTCTCGTATTGAGACTCTTCCTTTTGCTCCGAGGCATTGCGTTTCATGTAAAAAAATAAAAGATAAGAATTAGTACATATTCAAATTCATCACAATAATAATAGGCACTGGTATCAAATTTAAACACATATACCACATTTCAGCAATAGGCAAAGCCCGAAAGAAGAATAAACAGTGGCAGCCCAGAAATGAAATATTCATGGAATAACGTCAGATAATAAGAAGTCTGATAATTTATAATCCTACTCCCCTTTTAGGGAATGGCGACAGGAAGACATGCCAAATAAATAACGGTCCATCTTTTATTATTATTAGAGCTAAGTCTCGAGGCTATGTGCTGAAATGTAAAGCAGGTCCAAACAAATAATAAGTTGGGCTTTTAGTCAAATAAATGACCTCAGGAAACAACTTGCCAAAATCGGTGTGTGGGGGGGGGGGGGGGGGTTCATTTAAACTTAAATGTTCCAGTCAATTACAGCGGTACACAACAGACATGCTATATATGGAAGGTGTGACCAATGCATATTCTTATACCAAATAAAAGAGAAGCAATATACAGACAAGTACTTTCTTATTCAATCCACACGCAGACACATTACAGTGGTTAACACGATAGTTCAGAATTTCATCTTTTAACTAGATAGACATTTAGACTAGATGATTGAACTTACAGTGGTACTACTTAATAATGAATAACGGTTAGCAAATTAAATGGGCTTATTCCAGATATATTCATGGGCCAGACAGTGTGGGAGTGAAAACAAAGACTTACAGGCCTACTGATTAGGCAGAAATTTCAAACAAAGAAGAAGGCAAACGAGCTGATAGGGGCCTGGGATTTTATCCAATAGATTTATTGTAACTAATCCATAAGTATTCTAACAAGAGGAAAAAAAATCATAGCATGATTCAGCTGATTGTAGCAGGCATAATTAGTAATTTCGGGTTCCTTATGCAGTGAACTCAAATATGAATTGGAGGCAATCATTAGATATTTCCGGGATAGCCGACAACATATCAGGACAAACATACTTCAGACTTCTAACATCGACTATGTTCAATAAGCCGATTTGAATTTAAGTTTCCGGTATGCAACATATATGAGAATCTAGAATGCAAAAAATGGAACCGACACCTACAGATTTCAGATTAAGTATATACAAAATCCCGAAACAGTGTGCTTCAGGAGCTATCCCATTTTTGACATTTTTATGCTTGGTTTTCCTAATTCAGTTCAAGTTTAATATTTCCTTACCGAGACAAGTAATAAACAAGGCGACCAAATCAGTTGGGAATGAATCAAATAATCAAATTTGGACTATACTTTTCAGATTCATTAAACATTACTCTAGTTTTACATGAAAACATAATCTCGGCCATAAGGACTAACAACACATCTATACTAATTTGTTTACACATTTGTAGCTGACACAACCTCCCAACTAACCAGAATAACCATTCCAAGCAATGTTTCGACCCAAACGCACTTAAGGCAAAGTTATGAAGTTTAACAAACAAATAGAAAATGCGATCAACGACTCACTTAACGCGTATGAACAGTCATCGACACCCACCAGATTTGGACAAAATCAGTCATATAACACACATTTCACGCATCCTGATACTAAAGAAAGTCAAAGGGAAAAGGGATGATAAATTACCTTCTCTGGATAGCGAACCGAGGCAGCGTATCAGGTCGTCGATTCACTCAGGATCCATTGCGATGCGTTTAAAAGAGAGGTACGAGACTTACTTGATAATCCTTGCTTGATTCTTTTCTACGATTTTTCGATTACTTACTGATTGAGTCTTTTCTTGAGACTGATTTTCGATGCTTTTCTACTGATTTTTTTATTGTTGAAAGGCTCACTCCTTTCCTCCTCCTCCTCCTCTGTCTCGCATATATAAATCGATTAGTTTGATAGTGAAGCAGGGGTCTCGATTGATATTCAAGGAAAAAAGGGTTCGAGGATTTCGATTATTGCATGCCTGCGTTTTTTTTGTTTTTTGCCGATTTTCGATCCCCCCCTCTTTTGCATGTGTAGATAATCATATATATAGTCACCATCTTGGGTTTCAAAGCTGGTAAGTTTTGTGACGGTTTTGGGCTGATATTGTTACAATTCTGGTACGATTTTTTAGTGATTCTTACCTAGGGATGTCAGTGGGGCGTGTAAATACGGGTACCGCCCCGCACCCGCTCCAATTGGGGCGGGTATGAGGGATGGTTTGGTGGGTGATGGGGCGGGTATGGGTATCAAAAGTGCTACCCGCCATGGATAGTGGGGCGGGAGTGGATTTCATATAAGATCCGCCCCGCACCCATACGCACCATACCAGCGAGCGTACGCGCGCCCATATCCGTATCATCTATTAGTTTATTTACGAATTTATTTGGCCCTTTCTTGATTTAAAATGTGACTTGAGCTAACCCGCACCGTAATGCACCACGTTTCTTTTTCTTATTCTCTTTGTTCTCCTTTTTTTTGTTAACTATTTTCATCTTTACTGTTTTTTAATATTCATAATATTTTGACAATGTTTTAGAATTGATATTCGATACACAATAGTGGAAAGGATCCTTTTTTTTTTCTTTTTCTTATATAACTTTCATTTTGGTGACTAAAACAATTGCTAGACATTATTTGAGCATTTTATTAATGGGTACCCGCCGGGTAAGTGGGTATCCGTGTGAAGTAAGTGGGTCGGGGGCGGGTGGAAGAATTACTACCCGTGATGGGTGGTGGGGCGGGGGTGGGGATGTGTTTTAGGTGGTGGGTACGGGTATGGGATACCCTTCCCCCGCCCCCGCCCCGCCCCATTGACATCATCTTACCAAAACTTAGAGATGATTTTATGGTAAGTTGTTATGGTAAGTTTAAGGGCGATTTTGAGGAAATTTTGGTACTGATTTGGTGCCATTTTTAGCTGATTTTTGGTATATGGTATTCTGCGTTTTGGGTAAGATTTTCTTACGATTTTCAGCACTGATTTAGGAAAGATTTGGGGTAAATCAGTTATGGTAAAGTTTCATTATGGTAAGTTGTATGGGTTGTCTATGGGGTGAGTACAACGGCTTTAGGGATTTTAGGTTTAGTGTATATGTTTTTGTGTTTAAGGTTGTTAGGGATGAAGATAAGGGCTGAAATAGTGTGGGCTATCCGCGTTTGGGCTTTAATATTGTATTTGGGCTTTTGGGCTGCGGGTGTGGGTTGGTATAAGGGGCTAGTGGGCTGCGGGTGTGGGCTGATTAGGTATTATATTGGGTATTAGTTTTAAGAGTTAGTTTTAGGCAAAATTAATTAGTGGTAAATTAGATTGTTTAAATTGTGATTAAATTATCTAGGTGCTTTATTAATTTAAGTTTGAGTTTAAATTATTTATTTTATGTATTTATTTATTTATTTATCATTAAGAATTGTTTGAGTTTTAATAAAATTGTTTGTTATTAAAATGCCGAGTGCGGACGTGAGACTCAAGGTGTGCCTAATAATCTACGTGAAATGCGGTGCCATTATTAAATTGCTTATTTATGCATGTGCTAACGTTTTATTGTCGCATTTTATTTATAAAATTGCTAAGATATATTTTTTTAAAAATTAGTGTAATTTTATAGTTAATGACTGGACGGGAGGGTCAAAATTGGGTGTCAACAATGAGGAGTCTCAGACTCTTCACGAGCCACGCCGCATGAATGCCCACACCCGTGTCCATCACATTCCGCCTCAGAATTCCTAAACAAAAGGGGGACGAGACGACATCGTCGTCCTCCTTAAAGCATCCTTTTGGCCTCTTAAATCTCATCCGTCCTCTGTGCATTTATTTATTTATTCATTTGTGTAATTTTATTATTTGACTTGTAATTAATAGGATATCTAGAATGATTGGTCTTAACATACAAGTGGGGGAGGGTAATTAAAAATTCGTCGCTAACTTACTCGTCTTTTAGGATTGTTATGCATGTCTAAATTTTGCCAAAAATAATCTAAACAATTTAACTTACATCATAAAACCAACGCTTTATTTCTTATTAAATCCATAACAAATTTTCTCCTAATCCCTTATCTAACATTATATAGGAGATTTATTGTGCATAATAAGAACCATCTTAAGCTCTTTGTATATCATTTTTTTATGCAGGTTAAGCAGGATTAATTTAGCAAGTACATATATAAATCAACCTTGCATCATTTACACACCTTTAGTCTTATAAAACAAACCTTTTATCAACATGCCTCTTTTTATATTTGAAGCATCCTTTATATTTTTAGAACACGCATTTTTCTTAGCATAAATAATTAACCTAGGTTTGAACGGACAACCGCAAGTTAGCGGATCTTAGAGGATGCCTAATCCCTTTCCTCTAGATTAATAAAGAACCCTTACCCAAAATCTTATTAAGTTTAGCAGACCATTAAAATGGAGTTAGTGTTTACTTTAAACTAGTTAACATTTAGGTGTCCTAATTCACCCAAATTAATTAGGTGACGACTCCGCGAACCCTTAGCACTTTTAGCACCCTACTTTAACCTTTTAGCACCTCTTTAACCTTTTAGCTTTTAACATTTTTAACATTTAGCATTTTATTCTATTTTCTAACTTATTTATCAAGCAGGATTCGCTAGAAAATAAATGTCGCGGTCGAAAGAGGGCGTAACACTTAATCATAATTCTTAGTCATAAATCCAAACTACAGAACGTCAACCAAATAGATACCATAGAATAGATAACCGGTACTTGAAAAACCAATCTTTGTGGACGATAAACTCAGTCTTACAGATCTTTATTACTTGAACGATACGTACACTTGCGTAAGCATCTAGAAATATCGCAACAATTGTTGGAAATATTTATTAAACGTGAAATAAAGTTAATCCTATTAATTATGACTCGAACAATTGGGGTCCCGCACATCGGAAACACGGTTTCCACACACGTGCACATAAAGTGTCAAAGATCATAATTTCTTTAATGGAAGAAATATTGGTACGCATATGAATTGTTTGAGACGTAAAATAATAGACGGTTATTGGCCAAATGACAATGGTTTCACGTTGGTAAATGAATGAAGAAATGTACGATGTGTAAAAGATGAAACGAGTCAGGAAACGGATAAAGGGTCGCGGCACCGTGATGGCTAGCCGCGTCACCTGAAGCGCCGCGACTCTAATTACGGTAAAAACCCATTGGAGCTACTGAAATTTAGGCGCCTCGGCTCCTAGGCCTGAAGCGCCGCGGCGCCCTCCCCAAGGGCCGCGACTCTTCGACTCCAGTATGACCATTGGACACGAAATTCACCTGACGTTTGGGCTGACTTTGGAGCATTAAGTCTCCATTAATTGACTCTTGAATTCAGCCATTACTTGGCTGAATTGTAACCCCTAAATCAATTGTCATTACATGGCATTGAAGACCTTTATTAGGCTATTTAGGAAGACACTTTCATCTTGCTATAAATTGAGACTTTTGGATCAATTCACAATACACCTAACTTCATATTGTTGTCAATCTTCTTCCTCTCTTGCAATCACCAACACACTCAAGATCTTTCTTTCCTAAGCGAACACTTGTGTCTCCTTTACTCACTTATTTGATTGTTGTTTTATCTTGGGAGATAAGTTGTCTTTACACCGTTTAAAGGAATATACGAGGCAAGATTATCGTAAGGATAGATTGAACCAACAATCGACTCAGCAAGCCAATTACTTTGTTAATTTTCAGATTTCTAACACTCTTGTTGTTGTTGTTACATTCCCATTTTTTTATTAATACAACATTAATTCTCACAAAATCAACATACTTGTATGACTTTATTGTCATGAACAATAAAAAGGTTATTTTATTGAATGTTTTTTATAACTTAAATGACCATCCAAGAAATTAACTATTAAAAAAATATCAAGATATTTGTAGATTTTAATTAAGATCCTGTTGATTGAGCTTTTAAAAATTTCTTATTTAAAAAAAATACTTTTATCAAAATAGCTTTTCGTAAAAGTATTTTTGAAGAAAAACAGTTTGTGTTTCGACAGTTCATTTTTCAAAACAAATTGTGTTTGACTAATCTTTCCAAAAATATTTTTATGTGTCAAATTAGGAAAAAAAACAGTACTAGAATTTTTTTTGAGACTAATATTATTTGGGGTTTGGCCTTATAACACTAATTTTAGAAATCACCCTCCAGATTTGGCCTTATAACACTAATTTTAGAAACCACCCTCCAGGTTTGGCCTTATAATACTAAACTTCTTACAATATTACGTTTATCTCTCTTATTTCGATTCTTTTATATATAATATCTTAATTTATTTTGTCAGCGTCTTTTTTAAAAGAATATTAAGTTTTTTTGCTTTTATAAATTCTATGTGCACCGATAGTTTATAAATTTATTATGTCATCATATTAAATTGACCTACAATAACGACTTGGTGAGACACATGAAAGTTTATAAAAATAATCAGATTATTACTAAAGAGTAAACCTAGTACTAACACGTGAAAGACAATTTCATGTTCTGGACGGCTGCATTGCTTCTTTGTTTTCTGGTTTTGTTGCACACCAGTCATTTACTACGTACCATTTGCTTTGTTCATTGGAAAATACAGCAATAGAGTATTAAATTACAATACGTAAGTTGATCTCTGAAAAAGCTCTCTGATATTACGCTTTATTTATTGGCTATAATCAGAGGTCAAAAAGGGAGAAAAAGTTCCCTGATCTAGCCTTGCCTTTATTTTTAACCGGGGAAAACCCAACAATTATATTTAAAACAAAAACTGAAAACGAGTTCAAGAAAATCATATTATTTGAGAAAACTTTTACTAGTATTTGTTGGGTCCCGGGGTATACTATGAAACAATAAAAAACAAACTGGAAATAAACAAACTTGAATGCTAATACAGTTTGCAAATGTCAGGGATAATGTCGTCTGACACAAGTGACAACACTTCGATAAAACAGAAAACTTTAAGAGTAAATGCACCGGAAATATAAAGAACACAAATGTTTAATATTTACGTAGGTTATATTGATAATATAACTTATGACGGTCAGTGACCGAAAGTATTGTATATGTTTATATACAATTGAATAAATTCATTCTTTTACAATATTACAAGATAATACAAAATGAATTAAAAAGTTGAAGTCTCAGATGACTTCTGCCTGAAAAATCTACCTAAATAGACATAGACAACATCTCATTACAATTGCTTCAATAAAGAACAAATCTAGAATCTGGGCAACAATTATAATGTTGGACAGAATGTTGTCTACACGCTCAGGCAACACTTGTGATGCAGTTTTCTGATGAATATATCGGAGAGCTCTCTTGATATTTTTTCTAACTTTTTCTGGATATAGATTCACTGATGCAACCTCTCTATTTATAGTAGAGGGTCTTCCTTAAAAAAACTCATTGAATCGTTGTAGAGGTTGAGGGAAAGGTGGGCAGCCGATAAGGTTTGTTTGAGAAGTTTGTGGAGCAAGTCCTCTAACTTCTTGGACTTTTTCCCCAAGCTTAGCAATGACTTTGACTTGGTCTTCCCACGTTTTTTATCAGCTCCAAAACTCCTTTCCAAGTACTTTACTAACGTGGTGAAAATCCCACAAGATTTGCATCAGTTCCGTGAAGTAAGGCAAAACTGTTTCACAGAACGTTGGTCTGAATGTCGTGACATTTGTTCCAACATTTCTGATTTTAACATAGAACTAAAAATGATATGTTGGGCAAAATGCCACAACACCAAACCCAACATTAACATTCTCCCCCTTTTTGTCTTTCTTCACAAAACCTAATCTATTCTGTGCAAGTGACTTACGACGATGTCATAGGTGTTGTTCCAACATCTATGATTACACTAATGCTCCTTCTTAACATGTGATGCATATAAACATAACATATACAAGCATCACATATATATTCCATTCCTATAGGATTAGAAATATTAAAACATATTCATTTAATTACATCATCCAAAACATCAACAAAAAATTGTCAGATCATTACATCCCAAAATAAAACAGTAACAAACATTCCACATTTTAACAGCAGCAGCCAAAATAGTATCAGTACATAACCCTTGCATGTCATGCAGCAGTAGTAGCTTCCAGTCGTTTTCTACTTTTGCATGATTTCTGCTTTCTCTTTCCTATGTCTAGCTGCTTCGGTTTCAGCTTCATCCCTTTTCTTTGCAACTTCAGTTTCTGCTCTAAGCCTTAGCCTTGTCAGCAAGACTTTCCTTCCAACTGTCTCTTCTCTCTGCATGACAGCATCCACAGCTTCTTCTGCAGCAACAGATTCTCCACTTCCACTTGTGCCTTCACCAGTCATCCTCTGCTCCCCCTGTACAACTTCTTCTTCTCTTCCTTTTTGTGAAGAAAGTAGAAGTAAGAAATGGTCTCTTGCTCGTACTAGTACATCTCTGACATTATCAACTCCAGCAATTTGTAAGTTGATTTTTTTATTTACTCCACTAGCCAATTTGTAGATAGTTCATACTGTCTTGGACCAATGTTGCCCTGAATGTTAAGAACATTCCTGACAATATTTTCCCTAACTACCTCTTTTTTCTAGGGGAGGTCAATCACTTTCTTCTTGCTCTTAAGTATAGCTTTATTGACAGTGTAGAGTTCAGGAACTTTTCCCAAAATATCTCATCTCAAAAGTTCTAGTCCTTGGCTAGTTAATATCTTGAAAATCAGAGAGGGAAAAGGTAGGATGGAATTTGATTCTTTTTCTGCTAGGTTGGCAATTTGATAGAAAATTATCTTGCCTAGATCAACTTTGAATCCTTTACCAATTTTGAAGAGTAGGAAAGCTTGTTCCGTTGTGACAATAGATTCATTTAGAAAGGAAAGCCAATTGTGGATTGCTATTTTGTGGAGGGTTGAAAACATAACACTGAGTTTCGATGGGCATCTAGGAATCCACTTCTTAAGTATAACTCTAGTGAGGTATTCTATCATTGTATTCCTATTTGCTGTTATTCTTTTTGTCTCTCTCACTTGCTCATCATTTAGTCCCATACATTGATTGATGACTAAAGGTGTAAACTGATAGATTTTGTTATAGAGATAAACCTTTCCAATTTATTTGAGGAGGTATCCTCTATAGCAGAGTTCAAATTCGCATAGAATAACCTTACAATCTCATCAACATACGGTTCCTTACGAGTAACAGTGCCTAGAAGCCGCCTGTCTTCAAGAAAATCTACCAAGCCATACTCAGAACAAGAGGTAATGTCTAATTCTCTTTCTGACCTTATTACTCTATTTATGTAGTAATCCCATTTATCTTGTTTGGTTTTAGAGTAAATTTGTTAGTGAAGGCATTTACCTCACTGTCTGTATCAGACAGGTTTGGGCTGTTAGAGGAAGTAAGAGAATGTGCCTCTTCAGAATTTGGCTGAAATGTTGCCTGAGATGTTGTGACATTTGGGACAACACTTGATCTTGTAAATTTGGGAACTCCTTTCGGAAGGAATTGTTTCAATAGTGTTTCATCAGGAATTTCCCTTTCTAGTGGAACATCCTGATGTTCAGACTGAGCAGTTTCTGACGGCGCACATCAACAGATTCTCCAGGAGCAGCAAAATCTTATTGTTCTCTTTGGGTTTCTTCAGAAGACATCTCATAATTCATTTCCTCTGAATCCCTACTCGAGCAGGCAGGAACTTTGGTCTCAAACCTGGATTTCTTGGTGACAGGTTCATATTGGAAAGTTCTATCAAACACCCTGATTGACCTTCGGGTAAGAAAAGACAAAAAAAATTTCCTCCTGCCTAGTGTGGAAATATCTGGAGTAGCTCCACATCTATGGGGTTATTGTCATGCCAAGATAACTGATCTCCAAGGGTTCTTGAATAGAACTGAGAACAATGCTGAGCACAATGGGGGACTAGTGCTCATGGGAGTGTTGTTTGTGGTGTTGGTGGACATAGTTGTTGACATTGGTGATGTATCCATGGGTGAGATTTCCAACGCGTAGGTCCACCTCTCTTGGTCCAATCTTCCTGTTGTCAGTTAGCCCCTGCACATTTGTACAAATTTGTGAGCCACAAGCGGTATCCAATACCCAGGAATGAGAGTTGTTTATAGACAAATTTATTTCAATGACGTACACACATTGTCAATTAAAGGCAGGAGCACCTGATGCTTTCCCTCATCCTGGTGCGGTGCAGTCATTCTTCCAATGTCCCTTCTTGTTACAGTTGAGGCATACATCCTTGGCCGGAATAACCTTCTTCTTCTTCTTCTTCTTCTTCTTCTTCAGACCTTCCTTAGGCTTCATAGCTGAGGTAGTAGCGATTTCTTTGCCCTTCTTCTTTTGCCATTCCTTACCTTTCGGCTTGGGCCGGTTAGAAGAGCTCACCATGAGCACAACTTTGCCTTTGGAAGTTGAAGATTCAAAGGTCTTTAGCATGCTGTGCAGCTACGATAGACTCACCTTCATTCCGTTCATGTTGTATTTAACAATGAAATTTTCGAACGAACGAGGAAGTGAGTTCAAGATGAGGGTGGAAGCGACGTTACTCTGTAGCTTTATACCAATTGAGGACAATCTTTCTATCAGTACTATCATCTTCAGCACATGTTGAGACATTTGGCCCCCATCAATCAACTTACATTTGAAGAGCTCTATTAACAACTCATATTCCATAGTCTGGGACTGAAAGTCATAGAGACTCTTCAAATATTCAAGCATCTAGTTAGGGCCCATGTTATCATGTTGTCTCTGAAGTTCCACTGACATGGAAGACAACATGACGTATTGAGCTGAAGTGGCGTCATCTAGGTGTTTCTGGTAGGCCGCCTTATCAAATATAGCCTATTCTTCAGAGTCTACGGCTGGGACTGTGGGGAATACTTTGTCCAACACGTATTCAATCATTTCTTTCCTTAGGACATTTCTTAGGTTCCTAAGCCAGTCTAGATAGTTTGATCCGGTGAGATTGTTCATTTCCATCAGCATTTTAAGTGATAGGCTCGACATTTTGATAATCTGAAGAGTTAGATAGACAGAAAACTACAATCAAATTTATTTCCTATTATACACATTCATTTAGGCTAATTAACATAGCCTTTTGTTTAATTATGTCCCACTATTATAGCATACTTCTACGACCCCATGATAGAATATGAACCTAAATTTATTTTAAGGTCGTAATGGGCCAAGATTCAAGCCTATGTTATCTCCGCGTTTGCTTTGACTGATAACTTCAATAACACATCTTGATAGGTTCTAAACCAATTGCAAAATGTATTTGCAACTCTTGGTTGATTAAATAATTCATTTTAATCTTGTGTCCTTAGATTAGTCCGACACTTTGGCGCTAAGATTTGTCTAAGCAAGTCAACCCCATTACACGACTGCGTTTATGTATCTAAGTAAAGTTGACATTTGTGAGCAAACACTTTGGTGTAAATACCCACAAAAGTTTATCATATACTTTTACATTTAAACACATCTATGAAAGAGTCTGAGTCCTCGTAGACTTAGAGCAAATGCTTTGGCATAAATACTCGTATCGCCGAAAATGATTTTGCACTCTAACAATTATAATGGACGACACATTCTAATTTAGACTTGTATTTTAAAATTTGGGGAACATTTCAATTTTGAAGATTTTAACCAAGATCAACATTTTCTGTCATATCCAATACGACATCTTATCATGCAATTTCTAAACAACATTTAGTTGTGAACCATCAACCCAATAGGCATGATATAAGATGATTTTGATCAATTATTGGGCGCCGCCTACCCAAACAGTTATAGCAGACATTATGCTAACATTTAAACGTACGAATTTAAACACTTAACATATAGTTCATATATTATTCAATAATATACAATTAATAATAATCATGGGTTAATTTGTCTAAACTCTAAATCTAAGTCTAATTCAAACAATCCCTTAAAACATTTTCTAATTTTAAAAATTGATTTTCAGTGTATTTCTGCAAACTTTAAAAATTTACAGTTTAGTCCCTCAAAAATTTAAAATTTCAATTTGAACCCCTTTAAATTCAGGAAATCCAATTTTAACTTTCAGAAAATATTTTCAGATTTCAGGTACCTATCTGTAATTTCCAGAATTTAAAAAATCTGATTTTCAGAAACTTATTTAATTACATATTTTCCCCAAAGGACCAAATTTGCTTATTTGAAAAAAAATTAATTTCAGAATCTGAAACTTATTAACTTCAGACTCAGAATCTGAAATTTTCAAAATTTCAGTTTCTGATTTCGGATTTATTTTTACTGGAGCCTCGGTGTCGCGGCGCCCTAGAGACAGTGAGTACAAAAAGCTTCGGGATGAACAGAGCCAATATGAGTCGAATCGGTATTGAAGGTTTAGGGTTTTTGGTTGAAGAGTGAAGTAAGAAATCTATCGGTTTTGCCAAAAATTAGTGAAGGCTTTGCCTCATTTTGATACTTTTTTTTATGATATTCAATATCATCGCAGAGAACGGTATCACATTCGACTCATATTCTTATTGAAGATCATGTTTGTGTGATCAAAATTAATACACTATGCAGTAACAATAATCAGATTATGACATTACAAAGATAAATATCACCCTAAATGTTAGAGACATTTCAACCAACATTCACCAAACATGCCTTATTAGAGATTACATAGTCCAAGAGATTTCTTCAAACTAGAAAATATCTCATGGTCCAAAGCTTTTGTTAAAATGTCAGCTAGTTGATGAAGAATGTCAACATGTTCATTTTGAACTAGATGTTTTTCGACCAAATCTCTTAAAAAATAATATCTGATATCAATATGTTTTGTACGAGAGTGTTGAACTGAATTTTTGGAAATATTTATAGCACTCATATTATTACAATACAAAACTAAGATATTACTTGAAAAATCATAGTCAACTAACATGTGTCTTAGTCATATCAATTGAGAGCAACAACTTCTAGCTGCTACATATTCAGATTCAATAGTTGAAAGTGAGACACAATTTTGTTTGCGACTATACCAAAAAATAAGATTATTGCCAAGATAAAAACATCTTCCACTTGTACTTTTTCTATCATCCACATCACTAGCCCAATCCGAGTCACCATATCCTATTAGATTAGGATTAGTGTCTTTGGAATACCAAATTCACAACTCACATGTGTCGGTAACATATCTAATGACACGTTTTACGACATTTAAGTGGGAGATTTTGGGACAGGCTTGGAATCGAGCATATGCACAAACACTAAACATTATATCAGGATGACTAGCAGTGAGATACAGAAGACTACCTATCATAGATCGATACAGAAGACTACCTATCATAGATCGATACAGTTTTGGATCGACATTTTCGCCAATATCGACTTTGCATATCTTCTGCGATGATCCCATTGGAGTCCTCATTTGTTTAGCATTTTCTAATCCAAATTTCTTAACTAGATTATTGGCATACTTACTTTGGGAGATGAAGATTCCATCTTCACTTTGCTTTATCTGTAAGCCTAAGAAAAAAGTTAGTTTCTCAATCATGCTCATCTCAAATGTTGATGACATTGCTTCAACAAATGTTTTAAGGTAGGAATGTGAGGTCGAATAAAAAACTATGTCATCTACATAAATTTGAGAAATAATAATATCTACACCATGATGTTTGATGAATAAAGTACAATCAGCTTCACCACGTTTAAAACCATATTCAAGAAGGAAGTGAGTTAAACGACCATACCAAGCATAAAGAGCTTGTTTCAATCCATACAATGTCTTTTTGAGCTTGTATACAAATTGTGGATGGTGAGGATCTTCAAATCCTTTAGGTTGTTCAACATAGACTTTCTTATCAAGATAGCTATTCAAGAAAGCACCTTTAACATCCATTTGATGAAGATTAATCTTTAGACAGCAAGCAATGGCAAGTAGTAGTCTAATTGACTCAATTCTAGCCACAGAAGCAAAATTTTCGTCATAGTCAATCCCTTCGACCTGAGTATATCCTTGATCAGCTAGGAAAGATTTGTTTCTCACAACAGTTCCTGATTACTTATTTTTAAAGATCCATTTAGTTCCAATTACATTGATATCTTTTGGGCGTGGAACTAAATCCCAGACTTCATTTTGAGAGAACTGATCAAGTTGTTCTTGCATTGCTTGAATCCAACAATTATCCTTGAGTGCTTCTGAAATATTCTTAGGTTATAAAGTAGATACAGAACAAGAAAGGCTAACCTTTTGGTACATGGTAATACACACATACCTTACCATATCTCTATAATTGAGTTGTTCCATCCCTCTTGTTCTTACTCCTTCAAACACTCCCCCTATCACCTGACACGATTCTTCCTAATCCTTGATGAGGGGTCACTGCGTACTTGATCTAGCAATTCAGCATTTGACTCCTCAACTGCACCATATGTGATCTCTGGTTCAGGTTCAGATGTTGTTTCAGATGTGGTAACATTTGGGGAAACATCTGGTTCTTCAGTAGTCTGCACATTTTCCATGAAACTATAGTGTTATTTTTAGATGTATTCCCTGTAAAATCATAAAAGTCATCAAAAACAACATTTACAGACTCTTGAACAATTTTGGTCCTAAGATTGTACACTCGATAAACATGACTATTTTGAGAATAGCCAACGAAAATTCCTTTGTCACTTTTAGAGTCGGATTTTGCCAAATGATCTCTATCATTTAAAATGTAACAAATACACCCAAAAACATGAAAGTAATGTAAGTTAGGTTTCTTTTCATTTATTACCTCATAGGGTGTCATCTTTGTTCCAGGCCTAAGATAGACTCTATCAGTGATGTGAGTTGCAGCATTCAAGGCTTCATCCCAAAAACGTTTTGACATTTTCTTAGAACTAAGCATACCTCTAACCATTTCTTGTAGTATTTTATTCTTCCTCTCTGCTACACCATTCCGTTGAAGAGTTTCTGGAGCAGAAAATTCATGAAAATACCTTTTTTCTCACAAAATTTTGAGAATAAGTTATTTTCAAATTATTTTCCATGATCGGACCTAATCTGAAAAATAGGAGAATGAAATAAATTTCTTATCCTAGAGTGCAAGACTTTAAACATATCAAAAGTTTGAGATTTTTCTTTCAAAAAATATATCCATGAATATCTAGAGAAATCATCTACAATCACATAGGAATACCTCATGCCTCCTAAACTGTCTACCTCAATTGGACCCATAAGATCCATGTACAGTAATTGAAAATAGTGAGACGCACCTGAATGTTGTCCGTCATTCTTGACAACATTATGTGAAACATGAGTTTGCTTACCTATTAGAAAATCTTCACAGACCATTATTTTACCTTTAGGACTCAGTTTAGGAATGTCTCTTACCGCCTCATAAGAGATCAATCTCTCTAAGTTACGGTAGTTTACATTTCCTAACTTTTGATTCCACAATGTCGTGTCATCTGTCCTAACATTATTGCATATTTTTCTTCCAACAAGATAGCAATTGTCACATGTTCTTGTATCTGTCATCACACACATGTTAACTTCATTTGTAACTACACAAACATTCTTATTAAACTTTACCTTAAGACTCTCATCACATAGTTGACTTATGCTAACCAAATTAGTCATTAGCCCTTCAACATGTAAGACATTCTTTAAGGTAGGAAAGCCAGGAACATTTACGATCCATTTTCCAATTATCTTGCTTTTACTGCCACCTTCATAAGTTACATTACCTTCACTGAATGACTCGTAGTTCTTTAGAAACTCTTTTGTACCTGTCATGTGGCGTGAACACTCACTATCAAAGTACCAAGAACCTGCAGTGTTAGTCCTTAAAGCAGTTATCGCAACATTAAAAGTTACAGTCATTTTGGAAATCTAAACTCTTTTAAAACAATTTATAATTTTAGGCTCAGAAATGTTTCTTCGAATGTTGTCTGAGATGTTGGACAGTTTTTTAGGCAACATTTTTCTCACATAATTCTGAAGTTTGAAACAATATGGTTTTAAATGACCAGGAGAGTTATAATGATGACATACAAACTTCATATCCTTTGACATATATGATATAACCTATTATTTAATCTTTTTTCCTTTACAAAGCATATTTTCTCATTATTGTCAAACAAACTAGAGCTTATTATTTTAAGAGAGTTTTTATACTCAATACCTACATGTGTAGGTTTACTAAAGTAGAGTATCTCATTCAGTTTAAAAGTCTCTGAGTTGAGCTTACGGAAGGTTGCTTCAGCTAAATCCAACTTTGCACTTATCTTACCAAATTCAATGTCCTTTTTGGTAAGTACAACTTCTAAATAGTTTATCGAGCCTTTTAAATCTGCATTCTCAAGAGTTAAAGATTTTAACTTTGTGTCAAGTTGTTTGGATTCTATGATTAAGTCTTTGCAAAGTTTTTGTAATTCCTTAATCATGTCATCTTTAGAGTCAATTTGATTTTCAAAGTTAGTCTCACTACTAGAAACAAAACCACTAAAGCAATTTACATCAGAATAGTAAAAGTATTCATACCTCTCGGGTGTTTCTTGAAATGTGGATGTTGTCGCTGATTTTGACGTAAATGTTATGACATTTGGGGTAACAATGTCGATGACATTTTCCTCTTCTAACAAGGATTATTCGAAAACAGTAGCCAACATTGCTTGTGACTCTATCTCTTGACCTCCTTCCTATTCTCCTTCATCATCACTAAGGAAAACCCACAAACTTTTATCAAATTTTCTCAAGGTATGTTAACATGCATTAGCATAAAGACCTCATCCTAAGGATGCATGACATTGCACGGTTTCGAGTTGTTTGAGATCAAATTTGATACGATCTAAGTTGGTTCTCTTTAATTGATTTCCTCTTTGAACTATAAAAAGGGGTTTAATGAACTTTTGATTGAAGTCATGGTTTTTGGTGTTTTTTGAATTTGAACTTATTTCTATAATTGTTGAACTTCCTTAGCATCGAATTGAAGAGTAAGGAGGGCAACATTTCTACCATCACCAATTTCTTTAAAATTCTCATTCTCTTCTTCGATTTGACTCTCCAAGGATTTGACTTGAAGTGCTACATCGTTACTCTTATACAATGTCATTTGATTCTCAATTTTTATCTCATAGGTTTTGAGAATACTCGTTAAGGTATGAAGGTCCATTGTAGCAAGATTATGAGCTTCTTCAATCGCACAAATCTTTATATTGAACTTTTCAGGAAGAGAACAAAGTGTTTTTTCCACAAGTTGAGTGTTGGTCAAAGGGCACCAAGAACTTGGCATTCATTAGAGATGTCAATCAATTTTTCAAAATAGGTTTTAATGTCCTCCGTTTCCTTCATCCTTAAACGTTCATATTTACTCATGAGCATATGAAACTTCGTTCGACGAGCACTAGAGCTACTTTCACAATGTTTTTGTAAAGTATCTCATGCGTCTTTCATTGTGGAACAATTTGTATGAGTTTGAACATGTAAAGATCAATCTATCCAAAAATGACATTTAAGGCCTTTTCGTTGAAGCTTGCATTATTGTTTTCTTCCGCAGTCCATTCGAATTCAGGTTTAACAAGAATGTCACATTCCTCATCTGGTGGTAGCATTGGAACAACATATTCATTGGTGATAGATCTTCATGCCCTAACATCAATTGATTTGATATGATAGCGTATGCGAATCTTCCAATAGGCATAGTTTGAACCATCTAAAATAGGAAGCCTACCAATTGTTGGATTAGCCGGATCGATAGTTGTAAATAACAGGACCAAGCACTTATTGTGTTAAGTGTCGGCTTTGATACCACTTGTTGGGTCCCGGGGGTATACTATGGAATAATAAAAACCAAACTAGAAATAAACAAACTCGAATGCTAATACAGTTTGCAAGTATCAGCGATAATGTCGTCTGACACAAGTGACAACACTTCGATAAAACAGAAAACTTTAAGTGTAAATGCAGCGGAAATATAAAGAACACAAAGGTTTAATATTTACATATGTTATATTGATAATATAACTTATGACGGTCAGTGACCGAAAATATTGTATATATTTATATATAATTGAATAAATTCCTTCTTTTACAATATTACAAGATAATACAAAAGGAATTAAAAAGTTAAAGTCGCACATTTGAAATAATTGTTTGAGACACAAAATATTTTTTTTTCGTATTCTTGAATCTTCAACCTCGTGTTGTCGTTCCTAACTTAAAACAAAGGAGCAACAATATATTCCAACACAATCTTTTCCGCTATCTAGGGGCGGAGACAGTAAGGGCCCAGGGGTTCATCTCAACCCCTTTCGATGGAAAATTACACTGTTTATACATGGTTAGAATTATTGTTTATGTATATATAGTAGATGTTGAACTTTCTTTAACTTCTTCGTGTATTTACTTTTTTATATTTTAAATTTGAAAGTATCACTACAAAAAAAATGACATACGGTGACAGTTTGAGTGTGACGATTTTAGAAACCGTCATACGTTATGACGGTTTTTGCATTGACTTTATGGTCAATGGTTGTTCGTGATAGATATGTGACGATTTTATTAATCGTCACAGCTTTGTGACAGCGGTGTTACGTTGATTTCAACCGTCACATGTTTTTGTGACGATTTTTAAAATACAATTTTAAAAAATAATAATATATACCCGACCCGACCAATTTTATTTCTTCAACCCATTTTCCATCAGCCCATCCCTTATTCCCCCACAGACCTTCACCACAGAACCCATTTCGTCCAAAAAGAAAACCTAACGTCGTCGATTCCCCAAAAAATCCCAATAGTCGCGACTCTTCTTTCCCTCTCGCTTCCATTTTCAGAATGGCAACAAACACTTTCAACCATAGACAGAGACTGCTTCCCCATTTTCGCGCAATCACGTGAAGCACTGTAGAATCCGTCCAAAAGTTTGGATTTGAACGATTTTGTTGATTATTTTCGAAATCCGAAACCAAAATCCCCCTCAAATCCTTTAGCCCTAGCAAACCCTAAACTAATCCTATAAATACTTAGCATATGAAGTCCATTTGGAGGATCTTTTAGCAACCGCCGCTCTATTCCCTTCAAACCCTAAAATATTGCTCCTTTCTTGGGGTTTGGTAAGTTCCGCGTTTGGTAGGATTCGAAAGAGCCCCCTATCTCAGTTCACTGCACCACAGAAAGGTTGGTAATCTTCCTCATTGTTATTCTAATTGTGAGTTTTGCATTTTTTATTTCTAATTTCGTTGTGAGCATTTCATTGTTATTGTTGACTGTTTTTTTTTTGCTATTTTAATAGACCATTTTTTTTAATATTTCGTTGTGATTTGTTGATGTTCTAATCGACGACATACCCAACAATTTGTTGCTATTTCATTGTGATTTTTGCTTACCACTGTTCTAAATCACAACGAAAACAATATTTTTTGTTTGTTTGTCAACAAGTACTTTTTGCTAGTTAACAAGTATTTTTTTTCCGAGTGATTGTTTATTAACTAATTTTAGGCAATTTAGTTCAAGAATGATCTTAAACAAATGTGTGTTGTACGCCTATGAATCAGTTTTAAGTAACTTAGGAGTAAGAAATGGAAATTCACTTCCATGTCCTGTTTTGATTTTATTTATGTTGCTATCTTCTAGTTCTGTTTGGATATGATGTGTTCATTGCTATTTTATGCATGTTTGAATCCCAGCAGATTATCTCAGAATCTAATGCTGTTAATGGTTGTGTTGGTTTGAATTTGAGGTTCAGCTGTTTTATAGGTTTAAATCTCAAGTGTTGTATGATTCAATTATTGGGAAAAAAATGCCATAGTTTTATAGGTTTGAATTTGAGGTTCAGCAGGTTTAATTCTTTCTAGTTCTTTAATATTGTTTTCACTTTGACATGTCATTGAAGCTCCATTTCTGTCTGTTTGCTTACTAAAGGTCTGTTATTAATTTCGCATGAGTAAGTTTTAGGAGTCTTTGATGATTAGTTTTCTCTTTAGTTGTGTGTGAAGTATGATGAAATCATTGGTTTTTGAATAGATATGTATATGTTCTTGTTCTACTAACGGGACTGTTTCAGAATTTAGAAGCGTGGGTATTACCAAATCTTCCATGTCTTGATCAATTTCTTAGAGTCTCAATATGTTTCACCTTCTAAAATACTTTGCTTGAAATATTTGAATCGGTAGAATGGGCTCTCTGAGCATTGTGCTTCCTAACCAGTCCTTATCATGCCTTCTAGTTGAAAGATGTTCTTTATTTGTTGTTGACACTTAATTTTGTCCCATTTTTTTCGATTATTTATTGCAATTATAAGTATTTTTGGACACCGCATTTTATCATCATTTTCACATTTTTATATAATAATCATATTTTTTACATAATATTCTATTTTTTGTTTTATTTTTCGCAAAATGACATATTTTTATTTTATTAAACGTTAAGCCTTTCTTAACATTATGTTTTATTATTATTACACCGTCATTTTATTTTAATAATTTTGCATCTCTTTAAATAATTTTCTTTTAAATAATGAACTTTTTTTGTATATTCCCTCCACATTTCCCAACCTTAACACCCAATCCCCAAGCCCAACCGATTTAGCCTGAAACCCACACCCAATTCGACCAGCCCACTACCCCATCGGCCCAACCCAGATCCATAACCCCCCCCCCCCTTTAAATATAATACCCAAAACCCTAAAAGGAAAGGACCTAAAAAATATCTTCCCCCTATTTCTCACCCCTCAACCTGTCGGCGCACACACCCTACCCCTGACCCCATCACATCGCCAACCACCCCTCTGCCCCCGTCACTTTAACGCACACCCCTATCCCCTAAAATCCGCAACCCAAACTCCTAAAATCCGTTCTAAATCGTCATTTTTACCCACTTTTATTTTGAATTCCAAACTCTTTTTGGGGCTATAAAAGACTCCATTGTTCTTCATTTTAAGGGTTCGATTTTGGAGTATTAATTTTGATATATCATCCTTTTGTTCTTCATTTTGAGCCCAAAATCAAAAGGAAAAACTAAAAGAAATATTGTTGTTTGGAACCCAAAATCGAAAAAAAAGAGGTAAAATTTGATTTTTTTAATATTTGTGTTCTTGTTTAAAAAAAAAAAAATCAAAAGATTAGTGGTTGGATATCATCTTGTTCTTCATTATTCTTAGATATCATTGTTCTTTATTTTCGGATCCGAATCCGAAATAAAGGTTGGATTTTAATTTTTTTTACCTATTCTAATTCCTAACTTGTAATCTGGAAATACACTTTAAAAGACAAAAATCTGATTTCTTTCTTGTTGTTCTCGGTTTGGGCTCATTTCCGGGTCGGGTTGACCCGAATCCGGGTCACCGACCGGTGTCTGTTTGGCATAGATTGTGATACTTATTTTTATATATTTTGCATATTTGGTTATCTGAATTCTTTGAGAATTTTTTCTGTTTCGGATTCGAATTTTCGAAATCCTGTTTACTGTTCCGGGTCGGGTCGACCCAAACTCGATTCACCGACCCGGTCCAAATTTTTATAATATTGTATATATTTTTATGTTTGGTTATTTGATTTTTTAGGCAAAAAATCTGTTTCGGATTCGAATTTTTGTGTTCCGGTTCACTGTTCCGGGTCGGTTCAGATTTCAAATTTGTATTTCTCTATTTTTATGGCTATCACGGATCATTTTGATCAATTTACTGATTTGAATATGATACTACATTTGGGTCAATGAAATTAAATTTGAGGTCGTGTTCCTTCGGTTTTGGTATAATATTGATATGAACATGATACTACACTTGGCCGATAAAGGAATCTCCGTCTGATTTTCAAGGCCTCCCCTGTACAAAAGACGGATTTTACTTTTGGTTTACTTATTAATTCTTGTCGCTGTTTGAGAATTATTTACTTTCTTACTAACACTTTTACTAAGTGTTTATACAGGTACCCGAAGATACATCTTGTGGAGACTGCCTAAAAAGGCTAAAAAAGTGTCACAACCCGACCGGTCATCAGTGCCCTACTGGCACCTACAGTATACATCGAGAGATAATCGTGAACATACATGAAACTCACAACATACATTAACATGAAAATAAACAACAGGCTAGCCGATAAGGCTACCTCCCTGGACCGTAAGCAGTTACATCCTTTTTCTTTACAACTGGCCCACAAGATATGACTACAGACATCTAAGAGTTTTTTTTGACATAATCACTGTGACGGGACAGGGCCCCGCCATACCCCTGAATATACATAATCTACCTCAGCAGGGATCCGTACCAAAAGATAAGCCTCCGGAGTAAATGGAGCTTTTTCCCAAAAATCAAGAGATCCTAAGAGCGAGATCACCAACTGTGTGTACCTAACACCTGCGGGCATTGAGCAGCCGAAGAGGGTAAGTACAACAGTGCAGAATATGGAATGTAAATAAGTCTGATAAACAAATCATAAGCGTGCACAAAAGAATGACAGGCAAGTATAAAAGTAAATACATCTGAGATCTACCGCATTATCACTCATGAACTTAATCGCACATTATTATCTTTTCCCATTTTTCAATAAGAGTTATATCAAATTCTTACATACATACTTAGGAAAAATCATCAAGTTCATAAACACATAACTTACGTATCTTGCATAACATAATCCGACCCTTTATGGAGGATATCTCATTGTGGAGTTCACTCTGATTATCCATACGTGATAACGTAACCCTGCCCATTTACGGGACACAGTGAAGTCATAAAAAAGTCTTCCCACGAAGGTATACTGCCCGACCCATTTACGGGACGCCGTAAAGTCACATAAGTCTGCCCATAAAGGTATACTACCCGGCCCAATATGGGACGCGGTAAAGTCGCATAAGTCTGCCCATAAAGGTATACTGCCCGGCCCAATCTGGGACGCAGTAAAGTCACATAAGTCTGCCCATAAATGTATACTGCCCGGCCCATTTCTTATGGACCCGCAATGAGGTCATCCGCCTCGCATGAGACTATTTCACCCGCATAGGCCGGTGGACCCGCAATGAGTACAAACGCCGCACTCGCATCATGGGTAGCAAATCCATGGAATAAGTAGTAACCCGGGAGTTTACCCCGCAAGAATAACATAACACTAGCACAACCGGCTATCATATATAACATAAGCACCACCGGCTTATCATACATAACATAAGCACCACCGACTTATCATAAATATCATAAGCAAGTTAAGAAATCCCCTAACTTCTTATTAGCCTTAATTATTATGCACTCTCATTTTATTTAAACTTAAGACACTAACATGTCATTAAAAATCCGGGAATTTAACCCAAAGTACTATGTACCTTATCCTTTCAAAAATGATTGTTTCTCGTATAAAACCCCAAAGATACTAACACCCGTAGTATCACGGCTTGTCTACATTTCAAAACAAGTCACTATACTTTTAGAAATACATTTTTAGGCTTCTAAACCAAGTGACTTTCACTTTAAAACTTTTAAGCAATTGATGCCTTTAAATCCAATTGCCCTTCTTCATTTCAAGTCATTTACCTTTTGTTTACCTTACTTGAGTAGACCCTTCTTTTAACTTTCTATAAAGCCGTTATAACTAACTTCCCATAAAGCCGTTATAACTCTTTATGTTTTAGGCAATTATGGCAGTTTCATCTTTTAAAGACAAGTGAGTTAATTCTCTAACTCAACCAAACTTAGATATTCTTAGATTAAGGCAATGATGTCAAAATGAAGCCGAATTCCTTTAAAACTCGTACGTCCACCGTACTATATATTTGTAAAACGCATGTAACATTCTCTTTTGAAATCAAGCCTCTTAACTTTTGAAATAAATCATGGAAACCATACTTTTTAAATCAAGTCTTTCCTTCCTTTAAGAATCAAGTCCCATAACTTGAAAAATAAAGTCTCTTAACCTTTTAAGAACTCAAGGTTCATAGTCTTAAAACTTCATAACATAAACTCTTTAAATTAAGTAACGTATACTTTTATGAGTTATGAATAGGTTATACTCGTTTATAACGATCTTATTAAAGCAGTCATGATCTAGAAAATGTAATACAATTTTGTCTTATCTTAGTTTCTATGCAGATGGAGAATTCTACTCATTTTAGTATAATTGATTGTCGATACATTTTTATTAACGCTGCAATGACTTGTTCGATACTTATTTTCATTAGTGCAGTAAATTAGCAAAGTCACCTCGACTCCACATACTTTCTAACGACTCTTACCAACATCTCCCATAAGACTTGGTAAGAACTTATGATTTCTTAGACATACCTTTTACATAGTGTAAATCAACATACGTACCTCTTAACTTTTAAGAGTAGAAGGAATCATGAAATAACACCACATGTATATTTCATACATAGAACATGCCAAAAGAAGGAAGAGGTTCATATACCCCGCGACGACTATCGACAAGTAGCAAAATGCTCTAAAGTACTTCAACCTTGTTAGCTATCCACCCTTCAAGTAGAATACGCTACACGTAGTACTTCAACCTATAATAACCATAACATGTCTATCAACCCCTAGCTTATTTACGTGGAATAATACTAAGTGCTAGGTTTCTTATTCTACAGAAATTTGGGCAGCACTTCCTTTGTTTCCACGTACTTTTCCACCTTTTTCAAGGCCCGTAAATCAACAACCAACATGTCACATTTAAGGCTCAACAATTCAGCTAACCAAAGGGGATTACACACCTAGCCGGACGTGTAAAATTCTGCCCCACAATTAATATAATACAGTCCATTAACTTTAGACAATTCTCGGCAACATTAAGGACAACAACAACATCTACTTCTTTTCAATTCCTTTCTAATCCAAGTCGTTATTCCAACATGTAATATAAGTCATGATCAATTATAACGACTAAATTCATTTCCTTAAATAACATGCGACGATTATAACTATCGACCAAATTGATTTCCAATTTAAATGGCTAACATGCCAATCTCGGATTTAAGCATCCAAAATCCATAACATTTATCAATCTTCATTCTAAATATCACATGCTCATCTATCAACTACTACAACATGAAATCTTCAATTACATTAAGAAAATGAAGATTTTTACCTCAATAAGCCCAAATCTAATTCAAGATTCAAAGTTGATCCTTAGCAACTTTAGTTCCTCTTCTTGATGTTTCAATCCACTCCAAGCAACCCTTAGAAGTTCATAACCAACTTCTCTTCAATTTTCCACTTCAAAGTTGAAGAACACCTTAGGTTTTAATCTTGCGACTAACGTGAAAACGTAATTTTTCTGGGATCTTTCTATTGAGATATCCTTACAATACCCATAGGAACCTTAGGTTTGAATATTGGGAATTATGGAACAAGATTGCAAAAAAAATCTCCTTAATTCTTACCTTGGCCGAGAGCCTCTTTCCTTCAAGACATGTTCTTGAATTTTTTTCTAAGTATAGAATTGTCTTGCACTAGTGTAGATATATACTACAATCAAGGGTTTGGATTAAACCAAATGGATGGTTAGGATTGAGTCAATTATCTCAAGCTACACTTTTTAGTTGACTTGGTCCATTTTATCAAGCTAAAATTTGCTACACTAGCCATATAATTTCGTCCAAGATGATTCACGTGGAGGGTGATACGTGTCGCCCTTCCATTGGTCCATAATATTTCATTTTCCGATATTTCCATAATTCGTCAAAATATCAGAAACCTCGTGGGCCCCACAAAACGTAAAACTTCCCGGGTGGGCCCTACGTGACCAAATCCGTAAATAAATTTCCACAATGCTAACAAATTCCATACGTCTCAAATAACGCATTTTGAGAATCTAATTCTCATCAACGAACATTTTTTCTTTCCGAAGTTCGGAAGATTTTCCTTTGGAAAAACAATTCTTCCTTTCATACAATTTTTTTTAAAGCCCTGATTTCCTTACGGTACTCTTAAACATACCCTGGAATTACGGGGTGTAACATTCTTCCCCCTTAGAAACATTCATCCCCGAATGTTCTTTCGGAGCTCCATCTAAACATTTCTCGGTATTGTCTCATAAAACTATACTTAATGAAACCTAATTATGCCACATATGGCCCTAATACGTCGCACATGCATATCCATCCATCATAAGCCAAACAAGGAAACAAACCCAAAGTGTGCACCATCACTATTTACTCTCATTCATGGCCTAAAAGGATTCTCTTTTCGTACTTTTCTTTAGTCATAACTATAAGCATTTCAATTCTTTCAACCCTTGTTCTCTCATTTTCTTACTTATCGTATTCTTCTCATACTTTCAAAATTATTCAAGCATACGCACAAATGTCAATCATTGCTTCTATTTTTCAAATCCTTGGAGTTACTACATCCAACAAATTAGGGTCATTTTCGGCTCTCACGACCCGGTTCCTGTGGAACGCGTCCACGAACTCGTACAACGATTAACTAGGCTTGGGCCTTGCACCCTTGTGACCCTATCACATAGCGGGAACATCTCTAACTGACCACACTCCATTCCAGGCTACGGGTTTACCCGCAATCAGCCCACAACCAGATCCATTGTTGCACTTAATTCCCATTCTTGGTCCGAAATAAATCTTACTAACCGAGAAGGCCTTGTACGTCTAAGGTCTCTGCGGTTATCAATATTCTAAGGTCTCCAATATCCCATGTCCCCCAAACTTACGTTACCTCATAATCGTACTGTCTTAATCACAACAACCCAATATTATCCGTACATAACACTTGAGCATACTACATAGTTTAATCTATTACATAGTCTTCCATTAAGTCTCTTATCATGATTTTTTAAGGGTTCATTACCTTTTCATACCGCTCATCATCTCCTAATTATCTCAAATTAGCACGTAAAACCTTGATGAGAATTTATTAAACTGTTACATACATTCCCGGTATCTAATTAGTCCTTACCAATTCTTGGTAATCTAAAATCATTCTAGGCAACATGCGTCTGACCCTCATACATAACTCCGTACAGCTGTATGTCATTATACCAACTATACTACAATTATTACCAACCTGGATACACAATCCACATAATCCTTCCTGGGTCACTGCTGCCTTTCTCGTAGCTGCAATCAACATAACTCGTTAGGGAGAGACGACCCTAAAAACACAGCTCTATCGCACGATCTCAGAGTGAGAAGAATGGAAACCAATCCTAAATATCCTGTAGCCTCCTGGTTATAGATATGGTGCACAACACACCGATAACCAAGACTCTACTAGACACGGTCTGTAGACACTTTCCGAGGACTAACTACTCTGATACCACTTTTGTCACGACCCAAGCTCACTGTCTCTACACAGGCACCCTTACAGGTATACATCAGAGATAATCAGCGGAACATACATGAAACTCACAACATACATTAACAGGAAAATAAACAACAGGCTAGCCAATAAGGCTACCTCCCTAGACATATATATATATATATATATATATAATCGTAAGCAGTTACATCCTTTTTCTTTACAACTGACCCACAAGATATGACTACAGACCTCTAAGAGTTTTTTTTGACATAATCATTGTGACGGGACAGGGCCCCGCCATACCCCTGAATATACATAATTTACCTCAGCAGGGATCCGTACCAAAAGATAAGCCTCCGGAGTAAATGGAGCTTTTCCCCAAAAACTGAACAGAGATCCTAAGAGCAAGGATCACCAACCTGTGTACCTAACACCTGCGGCATTTAACGCAGCTTCCGGCGGGTAAGTACAACAGTACCGAATATGGAACGGAAATAAGGTACAAGAAACAAATCATAATCAGATAAAAGAATGACAGGCAAGTATAAAAGTAAATACCAGATCCTACCATGCCATTATCACTCATGAACTTAATCGCACATTATTATCTTTTCCCATTTTTCAATAAGAGTTATATCAAATTCTTACATACATACTTAGGAAAAATCATCAAGTTCATAAACACATAACTTACGTATCTTGCATAACATAATCCGACCCTTTATGGAGGATATCTCATTGTGGAGTTCACTCTGATTATCCATACGTGATAACGTAACCCCGCCATTTACGGGACACGGTGAAGTCATAAAAAGTCTTCCTACGGCGTATCTTGCCCACCCATTCACGGACGCCAGAAAGTCACATAAGTCTGCCCATAAAGGTATACTACCCGGCCCAATATGGAACGCGGTAAAGTCGCATAAGTCTGCCCATAAAGGTATCTCGCCTCCAACTGGGACGCGAAAGTCACATAAGTCCGCCATAAAGGTATACCGCCTACTAACTGGGACGCGTAAAGTCACATAAGTTCGCCCATAAAGGTATCTTTGCCTACCAATATGGGACGCGGTAAAATCACATAAGTCTGCCCATAAAGGTATACTGCATAAAAACAGGAAGCGTATGATCAAATTAGGGTCACCCGCCCATAGTATCATTTGGCAATCCTACTCATGGGACTATTTCACCAGCATAGGTCCTGTGGACCCGCAATGAGGTCATCCGCCTCGCATGAGACTATTTCACCCGCATAGGACTATTTCACCCGCATAGGCCCGGTGGACCCGCAATGAATACAAACGCCGCACTCGCATCATGAGTAGCAAATCCATGGAATAAGTAGTAATCCGGGGGTTTACCCCGCAAGAATAACATAACACTAGCACAACCGGCTATCATATATAACATAAGCACCACCGGCTTATCATACATAACATAAGCACCACCGACTTATCATAAATATCATAAGCAAGTTAAGAAATCTCATAACTTCTTATTAGCCTTAATTATTATGCACTCTCATTTTATTTAAACTTAAGACACTAACATGTCATTAAAAATCCGGGAATTTAACCCAAAGTACTATGTACCTTATCCTTTCAAAAATGACTCTTTCTCGTATAAAACCCCCAAGATACTAACACCCGTAGTATCACAGCTTGTCTACATTTCAAAACAAGTCACTATACTTTTAGAAATACATTTTTAGGCTTCTAAACCAAGTGACTTTCACTTTAAAACTTTTAAGCAATTGATGCCTTTAAATCCAATTGCCCTTCTTCATTTCAAGTCATTTACCTTTTGTTTACCTTACTTGAGTAGACCCTTCTTTTAACTTTCCATAAAGCCGTTATAACTAACTTCCCATAAAGCCGTTATAACTCTTTATGTTTTAGACAATTAAGGCAGTTTCATCTTTTAAAGACAAGTGAGTTAATTCTCTAACTCAACCAAACTTAGATATTCTTAGATTAAGGCAATGATGTCAAAATGAAGCCGAATTCCTTTAAAACTCGTACGTCCACCGTACTATATATTTGTAAAATTCATGTTACATTCTCTTTTGAAATCAAGCCTCTTAACTTTTGAAATAAATCATGGAAACCATACTTTTTAAATCAAGTCTTTCCTTCCTTTAAGAATCAAGTCCCATAACTTGAAAAATAAAGTCTCTTAACCTTTTAAGAACTCAAGGTTCATAGTCTTAAAACTTCATAACATAAACTCTTTAAATTAAGTAACGTATACTTTTATGAGTTATGAATAGGTTATACTCGTTTATAACGATCTTATTAAAGCAATCATTATCTAGAAAATGTAATACAATTTTGTCTTATCTTAGTTTCTATGCAGATGGAAAATTCTACTCATTTTAGTATAATTGATTGTCGATACATTTTTATTAACGCTGCAATGACTTGTTCGATACTTATTTTCATTAGTGCAGTAAATTAGCAAAGTCACCTCGACTCCACATACTTTCTAACGACTCTTACCAACACCCCCCCTAAGACTTGGTAAGAACTTAGGATTTCTTAGACATACCTTTTACATAGTGTAAATCAACATACGTACCTCTTAACTTTTAAGAGTAGAAGGAATCATGAAATAACACCACATGTATATTTCATACATAGAATATGCCAAAAGAAGGAAGAGGTTCATATACCTCGTGACGACTATCGACAAGTAGCAAAATGCTCCAAAGTACTTCAATCTTGTTAGCTATCCCACCCTTCAAGTAGAATACGCTACACGTAGTACTTCAGCCTATAATAACCATAACATGTCTATCAACCTCTAGCTTATTTACGTGGAATAATACTAAGTGTTAGGTCTCTTATTCTACAGAAATTTGGGCAGCACTTCCTTTGTTTCCACGTACTTTTCCACCTTTTTCAAGGCCCATAAATCAACAACCAACATACCACATTTAAGGCTCAACAATTCAGCTAACCAAAGGGGATTACACTCCTAGCCGGATGTGTAAAATTCTGTCCCACAATTAATATAAAACAGTCCATTAACTTTAGACAATTCTCGGCAACATTAAGGACAACAACAACATCTACTTCTTTTCAATTCCTTTCTAATCCAAGTCGTTATTCCAACATGTAATATAAGTCATGATCAATTATAACGACTAAATTCCTTTCCTTAAATAACATGCGACGATTATAACTATCGACCAAATTGATTTCCAATTTAAATGGCTAACATTTCAATCTCGGATTTAAGCTTTCAAATTCCATAACATTTATCAATCTTCATTCTAAATATCACATGCTCATCTATCAACTACTACAACATGAAATCTTCAATTACATTAAGAAGATGAAGATTTTTACCTCAATAAGCCCAAATCTAATCCAAGATTCAAAGTCGATCCTTAGCAACTTTAGTTCCTCTTCTTGACGTTCCAATCCACTCCAAGCAACCCTTAGAAGTTCATAACCAACTTCTCTTCAATTTCCCACTTCAAAGTTGAAGAACACCTTAGGTTTTCATCTTGCGACTAACGTGAAAACGTAGTTTTTCCGGGATCTTTCTATTGAGATATCCTTACAATACTCTTAGGAACCTTGGGTTTGAATATTGGGAATTATGGAACAAAATTGCAAAAAATTTCTCCTTAATTCTTACCTTGGCCGAGAGCCTCTTTCCTTCAAGACATGTTCTTGAAATTTTGTCTAAGTATATAATTGTCTTGCACTAGTGTAGATATATACTACTATCAAGGGTTTGGATTAAACCAAATGGATGGCTAGGATTGGGTCAATTATCTCAAGCTACACTTTTTAGTTGAGTTGGTCCATTTTATCAATCTAAAATTTGCTACACTAGCCATATAATTTCGTCCAAGATGATTCATGTGGAGGGTGATACGTGTCGCCCTCCCATTGGTCCATAATATTTCGTTTCCCGACATTTCCATAATTCGTCAAAATATCGAAAACCTCGTGGGCCCCACAAAACGTAAAACTTCCCGGGTGGGCCCTACGTGACCAATGCTAACAAATTTCATACGTCTCAAATAACGCATTTTGAGAATCTAATTCTCATCAACGAACATTTTTCCTTTCCGAAGTTCGGAAGATTTTTCTTCGGAAAAACAATTCTTCCTTTCGTACAATTTTTTTTAAAGCCCTGATTTCCTTACGTACCTTCTCTTAAACATACACAGGAATTACGGGGTGTAACAAGAAGACAAAAAGATTCCCCTTCCGAGTTTTATTTTATGTTGTTGTATTTAATTTTTGTTTTATTTTATTCTGTATTGCATTTTATTGTAATTGTAAATTATTGAGAATATTTAGAATAGGTAGATGTAGAATTAATAATTAAAAAGGATATATTAAAATTGAAAATCGCTAGTTTATTTATTTTTAGGTCCGTCGCACTACTTTCAAAACATTCTTTTTCTTAAAGTACATATTTTTCAAACTCATATTTTCTAAAGTCAATAAATAATTAACCTAGGTTTTACTGGATAACCGCAAGTTAGCGGATCTTAAAGGATGCATAATCCATTCCCTTTAGGATAATAAAAAACCCTTATCCAGAATCTCATTAGTTCGCAGACATCATATGGAGATCAATTGCAGTATTTTTATTGCAATAATTCAAGTGTTCTAATTCACTCAAATAATTAGGTGGCGACTCTTCACTACAAGCATTTTCATCCATCCAGGGAACCGCGCCAAAGAAGTACGTTGCAATTCCGTTCCGACCCTCCGGTAAAAAAATGGGCGCGACATTTGTTCATTTATTTGTTGATTGTGTTGTCTGTCGACAAGAAGCCAAAGCAAGATTTGGGTTGGTTTAACCATCCCCGATAGCCTGTCATGCCTAAGGTTCTAGAAACCGTTTGATCTTGATGCGGCATTGGGAATGAATGGTGGTAGCCTCTTTCATTTGCCCTTCCAATGGAAATTCAACCTCTAAATTGCCCCCTAATTGGGCTGAATTGATTCATTTGAATTAGAAGCTACTAAGTTGTTGTGCTGCATTTAAGATTGCTACACTTCAATTGCTACATTCCTTAAATCAAATGCTCATTTTTAGCTACAACCTTGCGAGGATTTCTTTGCTGTTACTTGAGCTGATGTTACATTACACTTAAGCTGCTACATCATGGGACATATTTTGGTAAGTTTGTTGTCATATTCTAAGGTAAAACAGTAGTTGTGTTTGAGGTAAATGATCTATGTACTCTGATGGAAGATTTTCCATTATGCTACTGATTTTGGGCCATTTTTGCTAATGATTTTTTGGCAATTTTGTTGCTGTATTTTGGGTTGAAAAGCTATGTGAAGTAAAACAGGAAAAGGTCGCCGATTGCTACTAAGAACCTAACATGTTTGTTGCTTGATTTTTTACCATTTTGCTGCTGTATTTTGAGTTGTTTTGCTGCTGTGTTTTGACCCCTAAACTGTTGCATTTAGGGGGCATATGATGCCCCGAGTTCTGAGCCTCTTTACCACTTTTGAGGCTCTCGAAAGTGCTGCACTTTGGTTGCTATATTTCCCTAGCTGTTGTGATTTTTAGTCAAATGTTGGGTTGCTTTGAAGTCAAATGGTGGGTGCATTTCGAGGGAAAACAGATGTTACATTTGAAGTAAATGTGTTGCACTTTGAGTTGTTGTGTTGTTGCTACATTCTGAGCTTAACCATTGTTGTACTTGAGAATGGTTGCTGTATTTCTTGGTTGAAAAGTGTCATCTCTTGAGCAAATTTGAGGTCGAAATGACTACGGTATTTTGGGCCATATTAGCCTTTTGCTGCTATATTTTCAGCCTATTGCTGCTATGTTTTGGTTGAACAGTTGTTGTCCTAAAGTTGATCTGAAACAACTTCCATACTTCTGATGTTTCGCTGATTCGAACACGATACTTTGGGTAGTGATTGTAATTGATGTGTCAAAATTTGAGATATAATATCTTGATTCACTTAATGTTGCACCACATCAAGACTTGGTCAAATTGATTGTTGACACCCAATTTTGACCCATATTTTGGACATTTCTTGCAATTTTAAGTGTTTTAGGACACCACATTTTAATTACCATTTTTTGTATATTTTTTACCTAACATTCTATGTTGTTTTATTTTTGTAAATTGGCATCACGTTTTTACTTTTAATTAGGTATTAAACATTTTCAAATATTATGTTATTATTATTGCGCGATCATTTTATTTTAATAATTTTGCATCTCTTTAAATAATTAATTGACATCCCGTCTTTACTTTTAATTAGGCATTAAATATTTGTTAAATATTGTATTTTATTATTATTGCATCGACATTTGCATTTTAATAATTTTTCATCTTTTTAAATAATTTTTCTTTTAAATAATAAACCGTTTTGCACTTTTGTCAAATCACCCAGAGGCAATAACTGGATCACCCAATCCAAAACCGAAGCCCAAACTGAGACCCAAAAATGAGGCCCAGTACACCTTTCATTTTTTCCCCCCAATACCCAATACCCAAAACCCAAAACCTAAATACCCCTATAAATAAAAAACCTTACTCCACACAATAAAAAAAAAGACCATTCAGCCGCAACACTCACATAAGACCCCTTTTTCATCACCAGCCCTTTCATTTTTTGTTCTCCTCAATCCCGTCACCGACGCCCTGCTTCCCGTCGCTGCCCTACGCTGGAGCTCCAAGCTCTGGCGACTTCCCCCAACTCCCATAAGCAGCCGACACCCCCCCATATTTTCATATCCGGCGAACCACGAATCACCACCACAACATCGTCGACCTCACCCCCGTCGACCTCTCTCTCTCACTATCTCTCAGCCGCACCCCACTGCTCTCTTTTGCTCTTGTCACTGCCACTACCTTGGCGACGTCGCTCCGGTGTTATACCGTTGAAGTGACGCCGCCGCTCTTCTATCTCGCTTTTGTTGTTGTCGAATCTGGCCGAAGTATGAACTCCGGCGATGACATGAACTGTGTTTCCATTTTCTCTGTTGGCTATTTTTGCAACCATTACCGCGGTGTTTTTCTGGCGACATTACTGTTATTCTCCCTTTTGTTGCTATTATATGTTGTTAGCGTTTGGACTTATTTGATTAGTTGTTTTCTCACCGGAGTTTCGAAAACTCTGGCGAACATTTTGCTTTATTTTGGTATCTGTTATTTACTTGTACTGTTAGACTGGATTTGTGGTCGCTCCGACGACTCTCTGGATATTTCGGTAATAATGGGTGTTTTTTCGCAACCGCTGTTACCATTGCATCTTGCTTCACGTTTGATGGACTGATTTTCTAGTATTGGTTGGCTCTGTTTGGGCTTGCGACTCGGGATTTGTTGGATATTTTGGCTAATGACTTATTTTCTGATATTTGGTTAGCTGGCCAGAATTTTGAAAACTCCGGCGATGTTATGATTTTCGGTAGCCTTTCCGGCGAACCACTACTGCTTTTGCTGCTGTTGGGGCTGATTTTGACATTTTTTTTTGCCCTTTTATTTATTTATTAAACTGGTTGAACAAATACTACACTCTTGAGGTATTTATTGATTTTGAACAGATATTATATTGACCAATGAAAAAGTTATCCGTCGATTTTTGAGGCCTCCACAATTGAAAAGACGGAAAATAAAATAAAATAAAGCTTTCTGGGCGTTGATGATTTCTTCTACTTGCACATGATAACCAACATGCGCTGGCGGGGCGAATTTTCGCAGCCGGGCTTGTTTAGGATGTCCCACTTTATTTTTATATATCTGAGCCCTCACTGTTTAAAACTATTATTGTTTTGGCGCGGATTTGAAGGTTTTATTTATTTTATTGTTTCTAACAATATTGGCCGATGAAGGAATCTCCGTCTGATTTCCAAGGCCTCCCATGTACAAAAGACGGATTTATTTTTGGCTTTACTTATTAATTCTTTCTATTAATTTAAAATTATTTATTTTATTACTAACACTTTTACTAAGTGTTTATGCAGGTACCCAGAGATCATCTTGTGCAGAAGGCCTAAAAGGGGCTAAAAGATGTCCCGGAGTTTTTATTCGATTTTAGCTTTATTATTCTGTATTGCATTCCATTGTAATTGTAAATTATGAAAACTGCTTAGAATATGTAGAATAAAATGTAATAAATAATTAACCTAGGTTTGGACGGATAACCGCAAGTTAGCGGATCTTAAAGGATGTCTAACCCTTTCCCTTTAGGATAATAAAGAACCCTGATCCAAAATCTCATTAATTTCGCAGACCATTAAATGGAGATTAATTGCAGTATTTTTATTGCAATAAATCAAGTGTCCTAATTCACTTAACTAATTAGGTGGCGACTCCTCAAAATCAGCATTATTGCTCCATTCAGGGAACCGCGCCAAAGAGCAACGTTGCGGATACCGTTCAGACCCCGAGGTTAAAAATGGGCACGACAGCATGGTGACTCTGCTGGGGATAATCAGGTTCTTGACCATAGCAAACCTAGGTTTATTATTTCTTGGCTTTATTTGCTTTTATTTATTTTAAATGCCTTAAAATTGCTTGCTTTAATTTTGTATGCTTAACTGTTTTAATTACTATTTGCTTTTACTGCTTTCCTTAAACTGGCATTCCGCTCATATTTCCTCCACTCTGGAAAATTCACATTGTCACACACTACACGAGCTGGTGTGCTTTGCGCACCCGCAAATTTCTTTCAAGACACCCAAAATTTAGGAGAGTTGGCGCCTGCGTGGAGTTAGATCGGTTCGTCTGATCAACCACATAGCCTTCTCACTCGAGTTGTCCGCTCGGAAACCTTGCGTCTAGTAAGCCAAATCTTAGAAAGCTTAAGATAGAGCTATACCACCCTTTTATATTAAGTCATGCATGCATAAATCTTAGGTGGGTTAATCCTTGGTATTAACGCCACAATTAGAAATCCACCAAACTTGTCGACGGGTTTCACAACCCAACGACCCATTAGCATACTATGTGTAGCGTGATGATGATAGACAGATCCAAGCCTGATCATGACACGCCGAAATTGGAAAAGTGCACCGTCATTTGGTCGCCATTTCCAACAAAAGAATTAATGTTTAGCAACTTTGGTCAATCTATCCCAATCTCGCATATCTGGCGTTTAGGCCGACCTCTGGCATAAGAGAGAGGTCCCATGCATATTAGACGCGCGCTTGATTTGCACGCTTTTATTTACTATTGTTGGCGCTAGCAATTCTGTACATATTATTTAATGCAATAATTACCCTTTTAACCCCTGTATATATCATGCTATATGCTTATAACTCCGGCCATGATCATTTGCATTTTTGCACTTTTTGTTGTCACATTGCAATCAGGACTTCTACTGCGTAAATCTCTCTTGAACAAAGCGATTTGGACATTGTGAAGCATCAACCACCAGTCCGGTCGAACCAAGCAGGGGAGTATTTGACTATATTGTCACGCCCTTACATTTTATTATTTTTGTGACTTGCCTACTCTCACCCATTTGTCATATTTTTTGCAGGAAGACCGTCCTCGCAAATAGTCGAGGGCGGCCGAAAAAAAAGGGGGGAAGAAAAAGAAAAAGAAAAAAAATCATCACAAGAATGAGTTGGAGTTATGTTGACGGAAAGAAGTCAGCTTATACCAGATTCAACGAAGCATCGCTCTGGGTCCTATATTTTGTATCTTTATACATATTTGCAAATTCAATTGATATGTCTAGTGTTGATTACATAATTCTTTATCATGCATTTTACAACATAATCATCCCGAACTATGCGTGTCTGATTCTCACCATACGGTGTGATACGTAGGCAACCCATCTAGGGTTCGACACCACATAAAAAAAAGGGACATATTTGGTTCACCCATTCATTGCATTTATCCAATCACGGACATTCATTATTGCATTTCAATCATTCTATCACATACATTCATTCATGCATTTCATTCATTCTATCACAACCATTCATTTTTTCATTACATTCCTTTTACTTTGCATTAGTCTTATATTGAACAATCATTTGTTTTGCACAACTTTTACTTTTGCATTTCTTTCATGAATGAATTCTTTTTAAATCATACATTTTATAACATATCTGAATGAACTACGCACACCTGATTCTCGTCAAAGATGATACGTGGCGATTTCTACTCGTTCTGCACTTTATTCAAAAAATACAAAAAAATATTTTGTTCATAAATACAAAAAAAATGTTATCCAAAAATACAAAAACATTTTTAAGTATAATTGTTTGATTTGGTTGATACCAACACAGTTAGGAGTGTGCATAGGAAAGAACGAGTAATAATCAATATGGGTTGACTTCGTGGTAAACCATAGATTCTTTTGGTACCTCTCACGCACACCTGTAATGACTTTGTCTTGTATGCTTTCAAGATAAGAACGAAACCAACCTCATCATTTCATGTTCATTGTGTGGTGAGTTTTAGAATAAGTTCAATAGCATTGCATTGTGATCTGAACTTGGCCTGAATGTTTGTTGAGGCAAAATCCTGAGTAACACTCGGTGTAGGAAATGATCGTAGGCTTTCTTTGACCCGTTTGAGCCTTTTCAGCCGACCAAATAACATTATCCGTAGCACACCCCTTTTGAGCCTAAAACTTATTCTTTCGACAACCGCATATTACACCTATACCCTTTCTGAGTGCGTACGCACTATCCTTCTCTTGGTCCGACCTCCTTGAGTGTTAGAAATGTGCAAGTGGCTGACAAAATTCTGCGTCGAAGTTTTCAAAGACAAAAGTTGTCAAAGTCCCAAAAGGGAAAAGAAAGAAAAACACAAATGACGACTTCACAAAAGAAGAAATCAAAAGCCCCGGCATTATAAAAAATGAATAAAAATGAGAGAATAACTTTGGAAAAAGGGGGCTCCAAACAAAAGATTCAAAAAGAAGTCAGTACAGAAAAACTAGGACAAAAAGAAAGCAAGTCAGCATTAAAGCACACAAATATCAAGCACGGACGTAGTCCAACGCTCGAGGAAGGATTAGTCACTTTTTACCCAAATGATATTCATCCCTTCCCCCAAACCTACATTACAAGCCCGTGACAAGCCCTACATGATCTTATACTAAGGGTTCTCACATTAGTGGATACTTACATGATGGCCAAGCTTATGGTATCACAATTGAATGCATTGAACATCTTTCTGAGTGTGAGTGTGTTTATCTAATCGTCCAAAATTCAAAATACTGGAATATATGTGAGGATGAGACTTTCTTTCAGTGAGGGCATTTGAAACATGAGGATGCGTATAGTTCGAAACCTTGGTTGCAAGCAAGTGTGTCAATACTTAGGTGTCTGAGGTACCATTTAAAACTATAGAAATTACCCAGAAGTCAGTCTCGGTTAGACTGAAAGTAAATAACGAAATTCCTACGCACAATACTAATTGTTGGTATCAACTGAAGTCAGAACGTGATTCTGTCTTTCCACTTTTCAGAAAAAAAATACATATATAAAAAATCATTTTTTGCATCACGAACTACGTCTTGACCTGATTCCCTCAGCGGGATACGTAGGCGGCCTAAATCGGCTTCGGTCTCATTTTTTGAAAAGTGTATAATCATTTTTTGCATCACGAACTACGTCTTGACCTGATTTCCTCAGCGGGATACGTAGGCGGTCTAAATTGGCTTCGGTCACACCATTAGAAATGTTCCCATTGGCTCGCGTGCGACAGAATGCATTTGATTATTTCGAAAAAAGATATGAGCAATTTCCGCCAGAGTTAAGTTCGTACAGAGACTACATCAGCACTCACAACATTCAACAAGCATTCGCAGCATCCAGCAAGTCCGTGCAGAGACTACATCAGCAATCGCAACATTCAGCAAGCATTCGCAACATCCAGCAAGCCCGCGCAGAGCATTCAACAAGCATTTGCAGCATCCAGCAAGTCCGCACAGATATCGTGATCAAGACTCGCAGATTCAAGCCAAGCATTCACAATATTCAACACGTCCGTGCAAGGACGAAATCTCAGCATTTGCAGCATCACATCAATACAACTGTCATCACGTTTTACAGGATAACAGTCTACTCATACAATTACATTGCTTATAAATTCATGCGTTATCATTTTTGCCTTAACAGTTATGCACTAACCTTTTGCTTAAGTCTGAACATGCAAGCGTCAAGAGCCAAAGCTACAAAGTTGACGCGAATCAACCACTCCTTTCCAAAAACTCACAAGTTTTCTTTGAAGCAAGATCTTCATATCAGCAAAGGCGGGAGGACAACAATAAGCTCATGCGGGTTATAAACGCACAACGTCTATGCAATGACGTTATCTCAACCCAGGCGAGTCACAAAATAGGTACGTCCATAAAACGACACCGTTTCTTTGTAAGCCTATGCAACGGCTTCATCTATGTTTCGTCTATGCAACGACGAGCATCTGCATCACGTCTGTGCAATGACGTCATTTCATTATAAGCCTATGCAATGACTTCATCTATGTTTCGTCTATACAACGACGAGCATCTGCATCGCGTCTATGCAACGACGCCATTTCATGTAAGCCCATGCAACGGCTTCATCTATGTCTCGTTCATGCAACGACGAACATCTGTATCGCGTCTATGCAACGATGTCATCTCATGTAAGCCTATGCAATGACTTCATCTATGTTTCGTCAATGCTACGACGAGCATCTGCATCGCGTCTATGCAACGATGCTATCTCATGTAAGCCTATGCAATGACTTCATCTATATTTCGTCTATGCAACGACGGGCATCTGCATCGCGTCTATGCAACGACGCCATCTCATGTAAGCCTATGCAACAACTTCATTATATTTCATCTATGCAATGATGAGCATCTGCATCGCGTCTATGCAACGACGACATCTCATGTAAGCCTATGCAACGACTTCATCTATGTTTTGTCTATGCAACGACGAGCATCTGCATCGCGTCTATGCAGCGACGTCATATCTTCTAAGCCTATGCAACGGCTTCATCATGTTTCGTCTATACAACGATGAGCATCTGCATCGCGTCTATGCAACGACGCCATTTCATGTAAGCTTATGCAACGACTTCATATATGCTTCGTTTATGCAACGAGGAACATATGCATCGCGTCCATACAATGACGCCATCAACATCTATAAACACCCTGTCTTTTATCACACCACATCACCTGTAACCCAGTGTCAATCATAATTCGACACTGGGACAAATTTTGAATCTGCGTCGGCATTGTCTTTAATTTTGCAGCATCACAGCAGCCCATTGTCATCATGATTCGACACTGGCACAATTTTGAATCGGCGTCTGCCTGCTTTAATTTTCTAGCATCGCAGCAACCCAGTGTCCTCATAATTCGACACTGGGATACATTTTTTGAATATGCATCAGCTTTTTGCCCATTCATTTTCTTGATCTTTATTTTAATTCTGACGATGGGGACAAAATTGGTTACAAGTCAACGTCTTTGTCCAAAAACTCTTTCATCGTCTTCAGTCAAAGAGGGACAAGCTGTTGACACCCAATTTTGACTCATCTTTTGGACATTTCTTGCAATTTTAAGTGTTTTAGGACACCACATTTTAATTACCATTTTTTGTATATTTTTTACCTAACATTCTATGTTGTTTTATTTTTGTAAATTGGCATCACGTTTTTAATTTTAATTAGGTATTAAACATTTTCAAATATTATGTTATTATTATTGCGCGATCATTTTATTTTAATAATTTTGCATCTCTTTAAATAATTAATTGACATCCCGTCTTTACTTTTAATTAGGCATTAAATATTTGTTAAATATTGTATTTTATTATTATTGCATCGGCATTTGCATTTTAATAATTTTACATCTTTTTAAATAATTTTTCTTTTAAATAATAAAACCGTTTTGCATTTTTGTCAAATCAGTCCAGTCCGAGGCACAATCTGGATCAGTCCAATCCGCCGAAAACCGAAGCCCAAACTGAGACCCAAAAATGAGGCCCAATACACCTTTTATCTTCCCCCCCCCCAATACCCAATACCCAAAACCCTAAACCTAAATACCCCTATAAATAAAAAACCTTACCCCACACAACAACAAAAAAAGACCCTTCAGCCGAAACACTCACATAAGACCCCTTTTTCATCACCAGCCCTTTCATTTTTTGTTCTCCTCAATCCCGTCACCGACGCCCTGCTTCTCGTCGCTGCCCTACGCTGGAGCTCCAAGCTCCGGCGACTTCCCCCAACTCCCATAAGCAGCCGACACCCCCCATATTTTCATATCTGGCGAACCACGAATCACCACCACAACATCGTCGACCTCACCCCCTCACCCCCGTCGACCTCTCTCTCTCACTATCTCTCAGCCGCACCCCACTGCTCACTTTTGCTCTTGTCACTGCCACTACCTTGGCGGCGTCGCTCCGATGTTATACCGTTGAAGTGACGCCGCCGCTCTTCTATCTCGCTTTTGTTGTTGTCGAATCTGGCCGAAGTATGAACTCCGGAGATGACATGAACTGTGTTTCCGTTTTCTTTGTTGGTTATTTTTGCAACCATTACCGCGGTGTTTTTCTGGCGACATTACTGTTATTCTCCCTTTTGTTGCTATTATATGTTGTTAGCGTTTGGACTTATTTGATTTGTTGTTTTCTCGCCGGAGTTTCGAAAACTCTGGCGAACATTTTGCTTTATTTCGGTATCTGTTATTTGCTTGTACTGTTGGACTAGATTTGTGGTTGCTCCGGCGACTCTCTGGATATTTCGGTAATAATGGGTGTTTTTTTCGGCAACCGTTGGTTACTGCTGCTGCTGTTTACTGTTTGATGGACTGATTTTCTAGTATTGGTTGGCTCTGTTTGGGCTTGTGACTCGGGATTTGTTGGATATTTTGGCTAATGACTTATTTTCTGATATTTGGTTAGCTGGCCAGAATTTTGAAAACTCTGGCGATGTTATGATTTTCGGTAGCCTTTCCGGCGAACCGCTACTGCTTTTGCTGCTGTTGGGGCTGATTTTGACATTTTTTTTTTGCCCTTTTATTTATTTATTAAACTGGTTGAACAGATACTACACTCTTGAGGTATTTACTGATTTTGAACAGAAATTATATTGGCCAATGAAAAAGTTATCCGTCGATTTTTGAGGCCTCCACAGTTGAAAAGACGGAAAATAAAATAAAATAAAGCTTTCTGGGCGTTGATGATTTCTTCTACTTGCACATGATAACCAACATGCGCTGGCTGGGCGAATTTTCGCAGCCGGACTTGTTTAGGATGTCCCACTTTAGTTTTTATATATCTGAGCCCTCCGTGTTTAAAACTATTATTATTTTGGCGCGGATTTGAAGGTTTTATTTATTTTATTGTTTCTAACAATATTGGCCGATGAAGGAATATCCGTCTGATTTCCAAGGCCTCCCATGTACAAAAGACGAATTTATTTTTGGCTTTACTTATTAATTCTTGCTATTACTTTAAAATTATTTATTTATTACTAACACTTTTATTAAGTGTTTATGCAGGTACCCGGAGATCATCTTGTGCAGAAGGCCTAAAAGGGGCTAAAAGATGTCCCGGAGTTTTTATTCGATTTTAGCTTTATTATTCTGTATTGCATTCCATTGTAATTGTAAATTATGAAAACTGCTTAGAATATGTAGAATAAAATGCAACAAATTATTAACCTAGGTTTGGACGGATAACCGCAAGTTAGCGGATATTAAAGGATGTCTAACCCCTTCCCTTTAGGATAATAAAGAACCCTGATCCAGAATCTCATTAATTTCGCAGACCATTAAATGGAGATTAATTGCAGTATTTTTATTGCAATAAATCAAGTGTCCTAATTCACTTAACTAATTAGGTGGCGACTCCTCAAAATCAGCATTATTGCTCCATTCAGGGAACCGCGCCAAATATCAACGTTGCGGATACCGTTCTATGCAACGACGCCATTTCATGTAAGCCCATGCAACAACTTCATCTATGTCTCGTTCATGCAATGACGAACATCTGCATCGCGTCTATGCAACGACGCCATCTCCTGTAAGCCTATGCAATGGCTTCATCTATGTTTCGTCTATGCAACGACGAGCATCTGCATCGCGTCTATGCAACGACGCCATCTTATGTAAGCCTATGCAATGACTTCATTATGTTTCGTCTATGCAATGACGAGCATCTGCATCGCGTCTATGCAACGACGACATCTCATGTAAGCCTATACAATGACTTCATCTATGTTTTGTCTATGCAGCGACGAGCATCTGCATCGCGTCTATGCAACGACGCCATATCTTCTAAGCCTATGCAACAACTTCATCATGTTTCTTCTATACAACGATGAGCAGCTGCATCACGTCTATGCAACGACGCCATTTCATGTAAACCTATGCAACGGCTTCATCTATGCTTCGTTTATGCAACGACGAACATCTGCATCGCGTCTATGAAATGACGCCATCAACATCTACAAACACCCTGTCTTTTACAGCACCACATCACCTGTAACCCAGCGGAGTCGCCATTTCTGTCACGCCCTTTTTCGACTGCGACATTATTTTAGCGAATCCTGCTTTATAAAATTGTTAGAAAATAAAATAAAATGTTACAAGATGCTAAAAGTGCTAAAAGGTTGCTAAGGGTGCTAAATGCTAGAGGGTTCGCGGAGTCGCCACCTAATTAGTTTGAGTGAATTATGACACATAAATGTCAACTAAGTTAAAGTCAACACTAACTCCATTTAAATGGTCTGTTAAACTTAATGAGATTTTGGGTAAGAGTTCTTTATTATCCTAAAGGGAAGGGGTCAGACACCCTAAAGGATCCGCTAACTTGCGGTTGTCCGTTCAAACCTAGGGTTAATTATTTATGCTAAGATGCAATGTTGAGGGTATTTTAGTAAAAGAATGCATTTTTGTTTTTATAAGAAATTATAAGACTAGTGCTATAACAATATGTGTAAAGTTTAAAAGCATGCATTTATATTATTTTATCAAATAAATAAAAAATTGATTTATTGACTAAATGTATGCATTTACCTACTAAATGGACCTTGATTAGTATGTCACATACTTAAGGGGGTTTCTTAGTATAAAAATAAGATTTCTATATGAACGTATAAAAGGAATTTATAGCAAATGGGTTATCCTAGCTACATGATTAGTCATGCAAGTTGAGATTATTAGGTGGTTTAGTATAGCTTAAACTATGTATGGATAACCTAAAATACTTAACTCGAAGGGAAACAAATTGATAATTAACTACTTTCTAATCTATTGACTCAAGGTTTGATGTTCTAAGAGTTCTACTAATAATGTAATGTTTGACAATTAATTTACAATAAATGAATGGGCAAGATAAAGAAAATAATAAAGTGACTCGAGGGAATGGCGATAGCACTCGCCGGTGGCTTGGAATTTCTGACGCGGAGAATGCAAGAATGTGGATGCGGGTTCTCATGCGGTGTGGCTCATAATGAGCCTCACAATTAGACTCTTCATTTTGCTCCGATGCATTTCATGTAAAAGAAAAAAAAATATGGATTAGTATCTATCCCAAGAAATAAACAAATGATTATGTAAACTCAAACGTGTATATGATCCAATTTTATTAAAATAGTAGATAAAACAGAGGAATGGGACAACAAGCAATGGGCCAGATCTAAGCCAAGCAATCGACACAAAAGGGGAGTCTGGGACATATTAGGTGCATAAAATGAGAATCAGCAAAGATGATCAAATCCAGTCCAGGACGATATTTTAGGAGCGCAAGGGAGACATTTGGACCTAAATCTACCCCTAGAATACTATTCATGCTGCTGCTGGCTCAAATATCAAAGGAAACACCAATATTTCAAACTTATGTGGACAGAGCAGCAAATGGCACACAACAAAGACTAAGTAAATAAACTTGCCAAGCTTATATATTCGATTCATTTATCCCAACAATGGTAACATCTTGATAATCTATTCTTAGCCTATTCTGGAATATGTATTACTGCAGACCTCCCACGACAGATAAGAAAACAGAAATACAAGCAGGCTACGCACATGACCATTTAAAATAACACATGAGGAAGACTCTACACACTCGCTAATTCATACAGGAGCATACAGTCTGCCAAGTAGCAGGTCTTAAAAGATAACGTACATACTCACGAGATAGTCTAAGCATGATTTAAATACTACCAAACATACACAGTTTAGCAATAACAGAGGACCTGAATAAGTGTATGGTTGTCCACATTATCAACTTAGAACTGAGTTAATTCCCACAATGTATCTGTGTTGCATTATTTGAGACAACGGTGTTCGAAACAGACAAAATGCACAATAAATTTAAGGTCTAAGGTTAAGTGAATACATGCTCCTGGCAGAATAAACCTATGCAGTTAAGATGGGTCTCACATTATTCCATGAAAGTTGGATAATCCTTATTAGGATTTACACCGATGATACACCGGGCTTAAACCACATTCAGGTACAACAAAAATAGGACATGCGTGAACAAATGCATTGAAGCCAGCATCACACATATAGCATATGACTCGATAAAGTATATTCCTAACAACATGAAGATTGAACTTAAATTTTTAGATTTCTAAATGCACAAACAAGATGACACACACATTGAGCCTACTTTGAAACAAAGACAGTACAAATACTATAGATGACTGATCGGTGTATTTTGTATACACCTTTTGAGTCTGTTTTAGTTAGTCTTTTGTCCCATTTTGCACATATAAGTGTCGTATTAGAATAGTTTTTCTTTCTATTGATTCAAAGTGGTTGAAATGGCCAAATGGCGAAAAAGGAGCAAAAATAGGGCAAAAGAGGAGATGCCAGAGATGAAAACAGAGAAAGTGGCGAACAAGGCAAAAATCCAGACCAGCGCCGCGGCTTCTCGCAATCGAGGCGCGCGCCATCATTCGAGAAGCGCGAAGATCCAGGCCGCGCGCCACTATCCAGAGGACAGAAACTTCGGCCGCGCTCGACACTGTGGCGCGGCGCTAAACATCCAGGAGCTACAGAAGATTCAGCCGCGCGCTCGCATGCGAGATATCGGCCGCGCCAAAACACCCGACGGATCGCAGAACTTCCGGCGCCGCGGCGCCTATCTGCAGGGCCGCGGCGCCGACGCGGAAAAATTAGGTCTTTTGACGGATTTTTGGGCCAGGCCTGCAGGGAAAAGAAGGAGGCGTTTTTAAACCTATATAAGGAGAACCCTAGGCGCTGAGGGTTCCCTTTCTTTACAACACAAGATTTTCTTGCTAGGAGATTGGAGACCTAAACTTAGTAATTTCTTTCCTTTTTCTTTTCTTTAATTCAGTTTTTGTGTCACGACCCGAACCCGGGCCCGTGACTGGTGCCTTACCCCGGGCACCCTAGTGATACAACATCAGAGAAAATCAGCGGAAATAAAAACATGAACATGAATTAAGAGAAAAGATAAATAAACAGGCCAACCAAAACAATTGCCTTCATCATGTATACATAAATACCCGAACATTTATCCTTTTTACAAACCCCGCCACAACAAAGCATGCACTCTAAGATTTTTACAACAATGGCATGACGGACAGGCCGCCATACCACGAATGTATAAGAATCTACAGACTCATGGTAACATAACAAAAGATAAGCCTCCGAAGGAACGGAGCTTCCCAACCCGCTGAAATGTGATCCTATAAGCGGGGATCGACGATCGATGTTTTTACTCATGCAGATTGAACGCAGGCCCGAGAGGTCGCATAATGTACCAAGTATGTGAAATCAGAAATATCAGAAATGAAATCATAATAGTCTATAAAGCGGGAGACATGTATGATAACCAAACTACGATTCACAACATAAGAGCCATGTCAAGTCGTGACTCACGCCTAAAAGTCATCCTCACGCCGTGGAACTCCTTCCTCACCGCCAGCCTAGGTACAAATCATGTGATACGATAACGTGTCTCGCCCATCTTATGGACCCAATATAGAAACGTGTGGAATACATTCCGGTTCATCCCACGAACCGTAGTCGAGTGAAATACATTCCTGGATGAACCCAGAGTCGAGTGAAATACATTCCGGATGAACCGTGAGTCAAGTGAAATACATTCGGATGAACCGTGTCGTGAAATACATTCCGGATGAACCTAATCAAGTGAAATACATTCCGGATGAACCGGTAATCAAGTGAAATACATTCCGGATGAACCGAATCAAGTGAAATACATTCCGGATGAACCTAATCAAGTGAAATACATTCCCGGATAAACCGGTAATCGAGTAGAACACAATACTTGCACAACAAGGCTGTCACACGTAACATGGTCAAGTTTCATAACAACAAGCATAAGCAAGTTACACACAACTCAAGGTACTTTCATTTTATGTCAAAGTCCGAATTTTTAACCTTAAAGTACTACGTCCGATAAATTCCTTTTAAGATCCATTTCTTTTACAAAGGTCACCCGATACCCGTAGTATAAAATTAGAGTGATTAACATTGTTAAGTAAACCAAAATGCTTTCCTTTGTAAAATCAAGTAACAACCTTATTTTCCAAACGTTCAAGTTTGCCTAATTTCAAATGCTCAAGTTTCTCATTTTAGAAAAGGTTTCGTAGTTCATAGTTTTAAATCCTTTAAAACATAATTCTCCTTTAAACGTTTTGAGAAACCTATGTCTTATAAGTGAGTAGGTTATTCTTGTTTATAATCAATCTTATTAAGCGACCATGATCTAGAAATGTCATTTTGTCTCATCTTAGCTTCTATGCGGATGGAAGTTTCTACTGGTTTTAATAATACTTAGTTATTCATTACATTTTCCTTTATTAATGCTGCAGTGGTTTATTGATACACATTCGATTTCCAAATCAAGAAACGTTATTCCTTTTAAAACCAAGTACTCATTACTTACGAATGAGGTTTCACACAAAATCCATATTAATTCATTTAAGTTAAGTCTCTTATTTATAAGATCCAATCTCTTAACTTTTGAAATTAATAAACCATTCATTTTACCACTTTAAAACGTTATACCTAACTTCCCATAAAGCTAGTATAACACTTATTGTTTTAAAACAATCCAAATACGATTAACACACGTACGCTCACCGTACTACATAGCTCACACATATCATGCTAGAAAAGATAGGAAGAGGTTCACATACCTCGCGACGATTATCGACTAATAGCAAAACGCCCAAGTACCTCAAACCGCTCGGCTACTCCTTAAGCCAAGTAGATCACGCCATACGTAGTACTTCAACCTATAGAGGCCACAAGGCGCCTATTAACATCCTAGATCTCAATGTAGAATATTCTACGTAAAATTCGAAGACTTCTCCCGCAACAACAGAATCTCCTCTCTCTACCGAGGCCGCTACCAAGCCAACCGTGGTGGTTAACACGCCTAACCGGACGTGTACAATTCTACTACACAAGAATGCTACACAAGTCTCATCAATACACCCTATGTAATTACAGCTCACCACTTTTTAAATTCAGCTTAAGTCGCAAGACATCACAGTAAGTATTATTCAGCTTAAGTCAAAAGACATTGCCGACAACCATGTTCAGTTCTATATATAGTATACTTAACTATATACTCCTACAACATGTAATTTCCAATTACAAATGTAAGGTCAAGAGTGTTTACCTCGTTAAGCCCAAAATTATCCAAGTTATATGTCGATCCCGAACAACGTTTAGCTCCTACTCCGGCGCCCAACTGCTCCAACCAACCCTTAGAAGTTCTAACCAACTTCTACTTATGACTTCAACTACGGGTGGAGATTTACTTAGGGTTCGTTTGTGGATCGAGGAAGTATAATAGTATTTTCTGGCTTGTAAAAGTGTAACCTTGGGAAAACTACAAGGTATTTGGGCCAAGGTATTTGGGCATTATAACAATACTGAGAGTATTTCTATACCACAAAAGGGGTATTTATACGAGACAACTAGGCTAGGGGTACCCACCAAAACACCACAAAGGGAGGAGGTGGCTCTCGCCAAGGGCTCTCAAAGGGGGAGGGGTGTGGACGAAAGCTCGAGAGAGGGAGTATTTTGAGACTTAGTTAGATTGCTCAAGTTTTGGATGAAGAAAGTCTTCAACTGTAGAGGTATTTATAGCTCAAGTGAATGCCAACCAATGGCCAAGATCCATACAAGAGTTAGGCAAGTTTAAGGCTAAGATTAAGCCAAGTACACATTATCCATCTACCACCAAAATATCCTACCTAACCCTTGACTAAAAGCCCAGGACAAATCGTCCAAGAGGACGCCTCGAGTGCTCCAATTGAGGTGACAAGTGTCGCCTCTCGTTGGTCCAAAATGTTTCGTCTCTCTAAAAATCCGCAAAATTATAAATGACATAGCCGAATTTTCCTACGAAAGTCGTGGAAACGCTTTCGCTAAAAACGACTCTAATCGGGTGTTGTGTACAAATTTCGAAACTAGCCAACTTTTAAGGCTCAAATTATAATACGTACGCTCACGCATACATACTGGAAATACGGTATAACATTCTCCTCTTAGAAACATTCGTCCCGAATGTTCCTTCTAAGCCTCAAACAAACACGCCAAAGATAGTCTTCACTACTATACTTACGAGAACAATCCCGCCACACCGCCACGTAAACACTGCGCAAATACTTACATCCAAGTCCACGAGGAAACACCTCTAACATCACAAACTTTTGTCACTTTGCGCGAGGTTCTAGTGTCACTCCGGCCGACCCAACCAATGGTACCCTGATCGCATGCGATTCCCGAGGTCTAAAATATACATCCTTCGTGACCTTCTCCTTTACAAGAAATGATCATATCTATGCTCAATACATGCTCGCCTACCCTTACTCGTCGTACTCTTCTCGAACTCTTGAACTCTTCCAAGATAATGCACCACACTTCGCCATCGCTTCGATTCTCCAAACCTCGAGTCACCACCTCCAACTTGGTTATCTTACTAGCCTCAATCTTCCTTAAGGCCACTTCCGCCTTCACGATCCGCTCAGTCGAATATATCCACGAACTCATACGATGGTCATCTAAACTTGGGCCTAGCACCCTCGTGACCTCCTCTGGCGGGACCACCCGAGCTGACCCCACCTCATTCCGGCCACGGGTTGACACGCAACACGCCCTCAACCCGAGCCTCACACGCCGACTCTCTCGTTTCGATCCGAACAACCTTGCTAAATCACATCATGAAAGATACCACTTTCATTTACCCAACCCAGGACTTATCACACAATATATTCTAGGCATAAAATGCACTCGACAAGGATCACTCGCAAAATCTTGTACTCAAGACGCCTTACATCTAAGGTCTCAACTGTAATATTCTAAGGCTCATCATTTTCTCACCCCTGTGCTTACCCTTTTTCCCCAACTGTTCCTAAATCACATTTTAGCACAAAGCTATCCGAACATAACACTTAACACATTAACATAACATCAAAACATACAAGCCTCTGTAGGGTTAAGGATATACACAAGCTACCGCTCCACTCTAATCATAAGTCTGCCCTGCAGGCATAATCGTAGGGGCGATGAACCCGCATCGATCCGCAGGTCGCGCTGCCGCTTACCTCTCCTATAAGCACGCCTCTCGTCACATGGCTCGACGCGCAGTGAAACAAGCACCGCGAAAAGACGACATTCCGGGATGATGTTTGCCACATCGTGCACCGGCGGGACACGAATCCGGTGGCTAGCACTCACGTATACGTGAACCGAAGCCCTGAGCTCGACCAGCTCGAATACTCGAACGCCCCAAGGCGAGGAGGACCACCTGCATCTTGGCAGGTACATAACTAGGCTGCTGGCGGTCCGCCTCGAAAGTTACCAAAGGACCCTGCTGCTCGCCTCTTCGCCGATCTCTGGCCATTCCGTCGACCTCTCCGTGCCTCGCATCCTAGTGCATGAAGCTTGCGTGCGGGCAATGTCCATGCCCACGAAGAGCTACACCCGTACAAGCCTCGCCAAGTAATCGCCCAGCCCGTGGCGTAGCGGTGTACTCATCCTCCATATCCGCTACTACGGAACATACCGAGCTAATGAGTCGAACTCACATTGTACTCTCTAACCGCCCGCCCGCCCCGCCTCAACGTCAAAAATCTGCCGAGCCTCTCATCCGTGGAGGCAAGAAATGTGCAAGAAATGCCCTCGAGAACTCGTCCCCAAACTGCTGGAAGTGCATGCTCTTCCCGGGACAGCTCCCACGAATCAAACTACCAACTACGAGATCACGCGGTGATGCGAACCCAATACCACCGACTCGCCTCGAGGCTCGATCACTCTCATGATCCGTAGAGTCGGATAAACTCCCGAGGTCATCCTCGCCTCGATCCATGTAACATCGGCGGGCTACAACTCGGAAAGTCACGTAGCCTCAAACTGCTCGCCGGGGTGAACTACGGTGCTATCGGGCTGAATCTGCGTCCAGCCTATCTCATATCGCCACGACCGCCGATGGCGCCATCTCTTGTACTTATCTCATCGGCTCGGTGCCGGGACCGAGGCTCAGTATCAGAGTCTCGCAGCCACCGCTGCGCTCTAACTCTTTGGCGCTGGCGGCGTCGCGAAACCCGCCGTCAAGCACTGTCTCGTGTATCGACGGCTCGCGCCTCGTATTTCCTCAGTATCTCGCTAACGCCTCCTCGATCGCCTTGCCCATCTGGGCCCGGGTTGCCTTACGCGGAGGCATAACTGGTAAAAGAAAAGGGATACGTCAGAGGGCCCAACTTATCACACTACAGTGGCACGATCTCGTAATGAGAAGAATGGAAACCAATCCTAAATGTCCTATAGCCTCCTGATTATAGATGTGGTGCACAACACACCGATAATCAAGACTCTACTAGACACGGTCTGTAGACACTTTCCGAGGACTAACTGCTCTGATACCACTTTTGTCACGACCCGAACCCGGGCCCGTGACTGGTGCCTTACCCCGGGCACCCTAGTGATACAACATCGGAGAAAATCAGCGGAAATAAAAACATGAACATGAATTAAGAGACAAGATAAATAAACAGGCCAACCAAAACAGCTTGCCTTCATCATGTATACATAAATACCCGAACAGCTTATCCTTTTTACAAACCCCGCCACAACAAGCATGCACTTCTAAGATTTTTACAATGGCTATGACGGACAGGCCCCGCCATACCACGAATGTATAAGAATCTGCACTGTGGTAACATACCAAAGATAAGCCTCCAAGGAACGGAGCTTCCCAACACGCTGAAATGTGATCCTATAAGCGGGGATCGGCGATCGATGTACCTTTTACTCGCGCAGATGAACGCAACCCCGGGCGAGGTCGATAACAGTACCAAGTATGTGAAATCAGAAATATCAGTAAATGAAATCATAATAGTCTATAAAGCAGAGACATGTATGATAACCAAACTACGATTCACAACATAAGAGCCATGTCAAGTCGTGACTCACGCCTAAAAGTCATCCTCATGCCCGTGGAACTCCTTCCTCACCGCCGCCTAGGTACAAATCATGTGATACGATAACGTGTCTCGGCCCATCTTATGGACCCAATATAGAAACGTGTGGAATACATTCTGCTCATCCCATGAACCTGGTCGAGTGAAATACATTCCGGATGAACCCGGTAGTCGAGTGAAATACATTCCGGATGAACCGGTAGTCAAGTGAAATACATTCGGATGAACCGTGTCAGTGAAATACATTCCGGATGAAGCCGTGTCAGGTGAAATACATTCGGATGAACCGTAATCAAGTGAAATACATTCCGGATGAGCCGTAATCAAGTGAAATACATTCCGGATGAACCGTTAATCAAGTGAAATACATTCCTGATAAACCGTGTCGAGTAGAACACAATACTTGCACAACAAGGCTATCACACGTAACATGGTCAAGTTTCATAACAACAAGCATAAGCAAGTTACACACAACTCAAGGTACTTTCATTTTATGTCAAAGTCCGGATTTTTAACCTTAAAGTACTACGTCCGATAAATTCCTTTTAAGATCCATTTCTTTTACAAAGGTCACCCGATACCGTAGTATAAAATTAGAGTGATTAACATTGTTAAGTAAACCAAAATGCTTTCCTTTGTAAAATCAAGTAACAACCTTATTTTCCAAACGCTCAAGTTTGCCTAATTTCAAATGCTCAAGTTTCTCATTTTAGAAAAGGTTTGTAGTTCATAGTTTTAAATCCTTTAAAACATAATTCTCCTTTAAACGCTTTGAGAAACCTATGTCTTATAAGTGAGTAGGTTATTCTTGTTTATAATCAATCTTATTAAGCAGCCATGATCTAGGAAATGTCATTTTGTCTCATCTTAGCTTCTATGCAGATGGAAGTTTCTACTGGTTTTAATAATACTTAGTTATTCATTACATTTTCCTTTATTAATGCTGCAGTGGTTTATTGATACACATTCTGATTTCCGAAATCAGTAAAACGTTATTCCTTTTAAAAACCAAGTACTCATTACTCACGAATGAGGTTTCACACAAAATCCATATTAATTCATTTAAGTTAAGTCTCTTATTTATAAGATCCAATCTCTTAACTTTTGAAATTAATAAACCATTCATTTTACCACCCTTAAAACGTTATACCTAACTTCCCATAAAGCTAGTATAACACTTATTGTTTTAAAACAATCCAAATACAGTTAACACATGTACGTCTACCGTACTACATAGCTCACACATATCATGCTAGAAAAGATAGGAAGAGGTTCACATACCTCGCGACGATTATCGACTAATAGCAAAACGCTCCAAGTACCTCAAACCGTCGGCTACTCCTTAAGCCAAGTAGATCACGCCATACGTAGTACTTCAACCTATAGAGGCCACAAGGCGCCTATTAACATCCTAGATCTCAATGTAGAATATTCTACAGAAAATTCGGAAGACCTCCCCGCAACAGAAATCTCCTCTCTACCGAGGCCGCTACCAAGCCAACCAGGGGTTAACACGTCTAACCGACGTACAATTCTACTACACAAGAATGCTACACAAGTCTCATCTGATACACCCTATGTAATTACAATCCACTTTTTAAATTCAGCTTAAGTCGCAAGACATCATTGTAAGTATTATTCAGGCTTAAGTCAAAAGACATTGCCGCACAACCATGTTCAGTTCTATATATAGTATACTTAACTATATACTCCTACAACATGTAATTTCCAATTACAATGTAAGGTCAAGAGTGTTTACCTCGTTAAGCCCAAAATTATCCAAGTTATATGTCGATCCTGAACAACGTTTAGCTCCTACTCCGGGCGCTCCAATCCGGTCCAACCAACCCTTAGAAGTTCTAACCAACGTCTACTTATGACTTCAACTACGGGTGAAGATTTACTTAGGGTTTCGTTTTTGTGGTGAGGAAGTATAATAGTATTTTCTGGCTTGTAAAAGTGTAACTGGGAAAACTACAAGGTATTTGGGGCCAAGGTCTGTGGGCATTATAACAATACTCGGAGAGTATTTCTATACCAGAAGAGGGGGTATTTATACGAGACAACTAGGCTGGGGTACCCTACAAGAAACACCACAAAGGGAGGAGGTGGCTCTCGCCAAGGGCTCTCAAAGGGGAGGGTGTGGTGGACGAAAGCTCAAGGGAGAGGGAGTATTTTGAGACTTAGTTAGATTGCTCAAGTTTTTGGATTGAGAAAGTCTTCAACTAGAGGGGTATTTATAGGTCAAGTGAAGGCCAACCAATGGCCAAGATCCATCCAAGTGTTAGGCAAGTGTAAGGCTAAGATTAAGCCAAGTACACCTTATCCATCTACCACCAAAATATCCTACCTAACCCTTGACTAAAAAGCCAAGGCCAAATCGTCCAAGAGGACGCCTCAAGTGCTCCAATTAGAGGGTGACAAGTGTCGCCCTCTCGTTAGTCCAAAATGTTTCGTCTCTCGGAAAAATCCGCAAAAATTATAAATGACATAGCCGGAATTTTCCCTACGAAAGCTGTGGAAACGTTTCGTCGAAAAACGACTCTAATCGGGTGTTGTGTACAAATTTCGAAACTAGCCAACTTTTAAGGCTCAAATTATAATACGTACGCGCTCACGTACTTACTCTGGAAATACGGGGTATAACATTTTGCATGATGAACTTGGAATTAGTTCTTGTCATCTTTATGGCTAGGAACTAATTCTCCTATAGGGTTTTCTATGTTGAACTTCTTGAAACTTATGTTATAAATTAATGCATGCTTATGGTTATTTTTCTTATTGAGAGATCTATCCAATAATTGAGTTGAATTCTTGGTAGCTAATTGACAACTAGTTATCACTATATGATTTCTAATCAGATTCTGAAAAGGGGGGATTGTGAATATGCTGTAAGTTGGGTAGACATGCTTGAATTGGGGATGAAAATACCTCAATTAGTTTTGTAGCGTTGATGAGAGGCTTAACAACCCTAATTTTTGCGACCGCATGCGTGACGGTCAACTAGGTTTTTGTTCTTAATCCTCCTATAGAGTTACCCTTATCAGCGAAAGTTAGGTAAGGAACAATACTGGGGTTGAGTGTTTATATAACCCTAACGGGAGTATAAAACGATTTCGTAAACCTGCTTTCTCCAAAAGAAGAACACCATAAGTAATGCATTAGTAAGTAGCATAAGCGGATAGTGAGGATACATAGAAGCCCTATTCTCATCACATCTGAAGTAATTCTTTATATTTACTTGTCTTTAATAATTCTTAGTTATAAACAAAACAATCAATCATTAATTCACCAAATAGATACTAGAAAATAGATAGTTGGTACTTGAACCCTAATCCTAGAGGACGATATTCGGTCTTATCTAAGACTATACTACTTGATACGATAACGTGCACTTGCGTTTAAAAGTGTGTGCATATTACGCGCATCAAGTTTTTGGCGTCGTTGCCGGGGATTATGCATTAGTTCAATATCAAATTTATCCATTTTTAATTTCTAATTTGGTTTTATGTATAGTTTTTTTTTAATTTTGTTTGTTTTATGTATTTATTATGTGAAAACAAGGGTGCCGTGATTCTTTGTTGGTTTTGATGCATCTCAGGGATCCTGAAGATATGGATTACTACTGTCAATATGATCGAGCTCCAACCATAGAGGAAGAGAGGGAGGAATTACGAGAAACTCTACTCGCTCACGAGGTCCCAAGCTCGATTCATGGACGAAATGAGGTTGGGTATAAAGAAGTTGGAAACGCAAATAGCGAACTCGCGATCATATTCAACAATAACAGCAAGTTGAGGAGCCTGAATCACACCCAACTATTGAGGAATTTGGTGAGATAGTTGGTGTAGAGAAGGAAAAGATTGCAGAAATCAAATTATTCACCTTCTTGGATTCTGTGGAAATTCATTTTCATGCACCTATCACAGAAGAAACACCACTAGATATCACGAATGACTCCCAATTAGGAATTGCATACCATCAAGGGCAACCCCCAGAGTCAAGAGATGTAGAGAATTTCACGGTTTTCTACAAAATAAGAAGCCTAAAAGACAAACTCATCTTGTGTGCTTGGGGGATACTTGTATGTTTAAGGCCCCTGTTTGAACAAATAGTTATAGGGAAATTGAGACCTATAGCAATAAATCTGTGGATTGCAAGCAGTTCGCAGAAGTTTCCAATGGGCACTCAGAAAGGTTAATTGCGTCCGGCTAAAAGACGTAAAAGACAGCGCTTGTTGGGAGGCAACCCAACGTTTTTCAATTATGTCATTTTAATTTCTGTTTTTAGTTTATTTTATTTTGTCTAGAACAATCTCACGGTCTTGGGTTCTTGTGTTTGTCTTTGTGAGTGATAGGTACAGGAATGAATCAAGGCGAAAAATCGAAGAAAGTCGATTTCGAAAAGCGGGTAGCGCATGGCTGTAGGTCAGCGCCAAAAGAGCGCAACAACAGAAATTTAGCCATGGCGCCAGAGCACGCGCAGAAAGTCCCGGGCGAGCGCAGAGTTTGCGCCGGCGCTAAAAGCGCGCACAAGGCGGGAATCCAGAAATTTAAAACGCCCAAAAATCAGATGTTCCCCACTTCCAACTTCCACAACCTACCCTTCCCTCTCCACAAACCCACGAACTTTCAGAAACTCTCCCACAAATCCTCCCCAAATCCCACCCAACCACAACCTAAACTCTTAAATTCCCAAACACCCCCAACTATCTCAAACAACAAAGCTCCATTCCATAGCCTCAACCCACCAATTGAAACAAGAACAAGCTTGAATCTTCTCATCAAAAGGTAATCCCTATCTTTGTTCTTGAATCCTTTCACTGAAGTCATAGGAGGTAGGAGTTGGGAAGAGTATTGTAGTTGGAGTAGTTTGGGTACTGAAAAGTTGGTTGTGAAGTTGGAGAAAAGAGTAGAAAAAGAGGTTGTGGGCATTGTTGAAGTTTGGGGTGTCGCTGCTAGTTGTTGAGTGTGTAGGAGACATCAGTGCCACAAAAATTAGAAGCTGCAGATTTTGTTTAAAAATGGCCACCAGAAAGAGAAGAGGATCCACATCCACCCCAACCCCACAATACGATGAAAATAGATTTGTGAGTTACCAGGCCTTCCAAAGATACAAAAGGCTTGATACCAGGCCCGTAATTCCAGAAAGGGGAATGGATTACCAAAGGGGATCATATGGGGAGGAAGACATTTATGAGCCCATCCGGGCTATGATAGAGCTAAGGGGGTGGAAGAGATTTGTCAATCCGGAGAAGATAAAACCAGTGAATACAACAATGGTGCGGGAATTTTATGCAAACTTTCCGGAGAGGACAGAAAGGGGGTGCTTTGTAAGGGGAAATTATATGCCTGTGACGGCGGAAGCAATAAACGCGACTCTAAAAACAGTGGATGTTGAAGGAGGAATTGGTGATTGGAGCCATTTTAGAACATGGTCTAGGAGCACCGACAACATCAACTGGGATACCGCCAGAAACACCGCCGCCTACCACTGAGCTGCTTTTGAGATTGGAAGAAATGGATCTAGAGCACTGAGTAGGTGCCAATTCAACAAGGCAGCCAAGGCTTGGCTGTATTTCGTCAGTGCCCGCATGATTCCATCTACGCACTTCACCAGAGTGCCAGAAGACAGGATTAAGTTGATTTATGGAATTATGAGGGGGCTGACAATTGATGTGGGGAAAGAGATAGTGCAGAGCATAGAAGAAATCAGCAGGTTGGTGACAACAGGTGGATTGGGACACGGCTCGCTTATTACCAGTCTATGCCACATGAGTGCGGTCCCACAACTACCCACGGATACTCATGAAAGAAACCAACTGCCAGTGTCCTATGGGATAGTGCACTCTTTCCCAGACCCCAGCCCCCCAGCAGCCAGACGGAGAGCACCACCAGCAGCAGCAGAGGCCGCCATGGATGAAGATGAGCCTGAAATAGGGGCTCAATATGAGGCAGGACCCAGCCACCGGCCAACCACAAGAGCAGAACCTTCAGAGCCCACAACGGGCAATTGTACCAACACCGAAGGAGATGATGCAGACCTTGCAAACGAGAGTACAAGGACAAGAAGAAACAAGGCAACAAATCGACGAGCCGAGTGCCTTGTTCAACCAACGGTCGATCATTATCCACCGCCACCCCCACCATTTTAACCACAGTTGTAAGTGTCTTATTTTCTTGACGGGCCTTGAGTCTACACACATTAGGGACAATGTGTGATTTAAGTTTGGGGGTGTGTTTTTGTGTTTTAGTTTTTATTTGTGTGTCATGTTATGTTTTATTAAATTTTTTTTTATTTGTTTTATGTTTATTTTGAGTCACCAAAAATTTTTCTTTCTTGAGTCATAATTGCCTGTCAAAGATCATGTATGCTGTAGTTGCTAGAAACACCTAGTGAAGTAAGGTGGAATAATGTAAAGGAATTGAAGCAACTATCTAAACACTTAGGTTAGATATGCCAAAAGCTCACAGAATCTGTCTATTTGGAGTTTCTTGCTTGAGTTATGCATGCTAAATGATAAATGCTTATGTGTTATGAGTGCTTGCTATTTGAGGCGAAATAGTTAGGATATGCATGTTAGGGAGATGACTCAGGCATTTCTTTGATAGCCAATTCTTACCATTCTTTTCTATCCCGTACTTTAAAATATCCCTAGTCACTCTATTGAGCCTAAATTTGAAACTTCTTCTTTGACACCCCATATTCCCACAAAATTGTGCCATAAGTGAAAATATGAAATAGTGGAGTACATTGTGTTAAAAAGAAGAAACAAAAAGAGTGAACAAGTTTGATGCACCCTAATGGAAAAGTAATAAGAAAGAGGCAAAAGCCTAAGTTTGGGGGTGCCTATTTGTATAATACACTTCACTCTCCCAAAACAAAAGAGGGGAAAGATAGAATTGAAGTGAAGGAAAGAATCAAAAGAAAAAGGGAAAAATTGAAAATCCAAAGAGCTTATGGTACAGAAAAATGAGCCTAAATGCCTATCTTTACCAACCCCTACCTAAGCCTACATTACAACCCTCAAAGTCCTGAAGATCTCTTTTATGCATATCCAGAATTAGTGGAGAATAGCAAGTAAGCATGCCATAGGAATTCTTAAATTTATATGCATGATTTAGTATATTGACTTCCATTAAGCATGATGAATATGAGTTTGCGAAATATTTAGCTTCATGTGTTTAGTGTGCTGAAAATTTCATGCTATATGTTCCCGCATATTATTCTGCTAACTTTCATGTTTTTCTAGCTAACATTTATGCAGCAAAAGTGATTAATGACAGGGAGTCTTTTATTTTTCGTTCTTTGAGTCTTGTTATTTTATTTCTTTCAATCTTTGCTCGAGGGCGAGCAAAGGTTAAGTTTGGGGGTATTTGATCGGTGTATTTTGTATACACCTTTTGAGTCTGTTTTAGTTAGTCTTTTGTCCCATTTTGCACATATAAGTGTCGTATTAGGATAGTTTTTCTTTCTATTGAGTCAAAGTGGTTGAAATGGCCAAATGACGAAAAAGGAGCAAAAAGAGGGCAAAAGAGGAGATGCCAGAGATGAAAACAGAGAAAGTGGCGAACAAGGAAAAATCTGCACCAGCACGCGGCGCTCGAAGCAGGCCGCGATGCCCATCATTCAGAGAAGGCGCAGAAGATCCAGCGCCGCGGCGCCCACTATCCAGAGAGGACAGAAAACTCAGCACGCGCGCCTCGAAGACCGAAGGGCCGCGCGCCAAACATCCGAGGAGCTACAGAAGATCCAGCCGCGCGCCTCGCATGCCAGATATCGGGCGCGCCAAAACACCCGGACGGATCGCAGAACTTCCGCGCCAGCTCCTATCTGCAGGGCCGCGGCGCCGACGCGGAAAAATTAGGTCTTTTGACGGATTTTTGGGCCAGGCCTGCAGGGAAAAAAAGGAGGCGTTTTTAAACCTATATAAGGAGAACCCTAGGCAGTTTTTGAGGGTTCCCTTTCTTTACAACACAAGATTTTCTTGCTAGGAGATTGGAGACCTAAACTTAGTAATTTCTTTCCTTTTTCTTTTCTTTAATTCAGTTTTTGCATGATGAACTTGGAATTAGTTCTTGTCATCTTTCTGGCTAGGAACTAATTCTCCTATAGGGATTTCTATGTTGAACTTCTTGAAACTTATGTTATAAATTAATGCATGCTTATGGTTATTTTTCTTATTGAGAGATCTATCCAATAATTGAGTTGAATTCTTGGTAGCTAATTGACAACTAGTTATCACTATATGATTTCTAATCAGATTCTGAAAAGGGGGGATTGTAAATATGCTGTAAGTTGGGTAGACAGACTTGAATTGGGGATGAAAATACCTCAATTAGTTTTGTAGCGTTGATGAGAGGCTTAACAACCCTAATTTTGCGCATTGTGCGTGACGGTCAACTAGGTTTTTGTTCTTAATCCTCCTATAGAGTTACCCTTATCGTGAAAGTTAGGTAAGGAACAATCAAGTTAAGTGTTTATATAACCTAACGGAGTATAAAACGATTTCAGAACCCGCTTTCTCCAAAAGAAGAACACCATAAGTAATGCATTAGTAAGTAGCATAAGCGGATAGTGAGGATACATAGAAGCCCTATTCTCATCACATCTGAAGTAATTCTTTATATTTACTTGTCTTTAATAATTCTTAGTTATAAACAAAACAATCAATCATTAATTCACCAAATAGATACTAGAAAATGGATAGTTGGTACTTGAACCCTAATCCTAGAGGACGATATTCGGTCTTATCTAAGACTATACTACTTGATACGATAACGTGCACTTGCGTTTAAAAGTGTGTGCATATTACGCGCATCAATGACGGACTAGACAGACCCTCTAGAACTAGACGAACATAATTAGCACAATTCGGTCGATCTCATAAACTCAAATGATAACTACCCCATTTGACCCAAGGCAAATTCCAACACTGTCCTTGACGATCGCGGCAGCGAGTATCGATAGCAATTTTGTATTAACTAAACAGGTTTGAACCAAACCAATACAGTGACCAATTTAAAGCTGAGATTTTGACCCAAACATATTAGGGAGGTTAACAACAATTAAAACCAAACAAACACGATCAGCGATTCACTTCGCATATATGGACAGTCGTCGACACCCACCAAACTTAGACAAAATCTGTCATAATAACACACATTTCACGCCAAAGGAAATCAAATACGAAAGGGATGATAAATTACCGTCTCCGAGAAGCGAACCAGGGCAGCGTATCAAGTCGTCGATCCACTCTTGGGTGTATTGCAATGCGATTAGGGCGACAAAGGGTTGAATGTCTTCTAACGTCAAAGAATTGACTCTTAGGCTGGTTTGATTCTACCCTACTGACTTCCGATTTCTATTGCCTGTTTGCTCATTTTTTCGATGCCTATTTGCCAAATTTCCCTGGATGCCTTTAGCCAAGTTTTCTACTTGTTCTCGATATTTTCTCTGTCTTATGCGAAGCTCTCCCTAAAACTGATGCCTCATCGCCCTGTTCTTTAGGATAATAAAGAACTCTGATCCAAAATCTCATTAATTTCGCAGACCATTAAATGGAGATTAATTGCAATATTTTTATTGCAATAAATCAAGTGTCCTAATTCACTTAACTAATTAGGTGGTGACTCCTCAAAATCAACATTATTGCTCCATTCAGGGAACTGCACCAAAGAGCAATGTTGCAGATACCGTTCAGACCCCGAGGTCAAAAACGGGCGCGACAGCATGTCGACTCCACTGGGTTGAGATAACGTCATTGCATAGACGTTGTGCGTTTGTAACCCGCATGGGCTTATTGTTGTCCTCCCGCATTTGCTGATATGAAGATCTTGCTTCAAAGAAAACTTGTGAGTTTTTAGAAAGGAGTGGTTGATTCGCGTCAACTTTGTAGCTTTGGCTCTTGATTCTTGCATGCTCAGACTTAAGCAAAAGGTTAGTGCATAACTGTTAAGGCAAAAATGATAACGCATGAATTTATAAGCAATGTAATTATATGAGTAGAATGTTATCCTGTAAAACGTGATGGCGGTTGTATTGATGTGATGCTGCAAATGCTGAGATTTCGTCCTTGCACGGACGTGTTGAATATTGTGAATGCTTGCTGAATCGCGAGTCTTGACGCAGCATGCGGACTTCCGGATGTTGTGAATGCTTGCTGAATGCTCTGCGCGGGCTTGTTGGATGCTGCGAATGCTTGCTGAATGTTGCGATTGCTGATATAGTCTCTGCACGGACTTGCTGGATGTTGCGAATGCTTGCTGAATGCTCTATGCAGGCTTGCTGGATGCTGTGAATGCTTGCTGAATGTTGTGAGTGCTGATGTAGTCTCTGCACGGACTTAACTCTGGCGGAAATTGCTAATATCTCTTTTCGGAATAATCAAATGCATTCTGTCACACGCGAGCTAATATGAAGATTTCTAATGGTGTGACCGAAGCCGATTTAGGCCTCCTACGTATCCCGCTAAGGGAATCAGGTCAAGACGTAGTTCGTGATGCAAAAAATGATTGTACAATTTTCAAAAAATGATACCGAAGCCGATTTAGGCCGCCTACGTATCCCGCTGAGGGAATCAGGTCAAGACGTAGTTCGTGATGCAAAGAATGATTTTTTATATATGTTTTTTTTTCCTGAAAAGTGGAAAGACAGCATCACGTTCTGACTTCAGTTGATTTTTCTTGTATGCTTTCAAGATAAGAACGAAACCAACCTCATCATTTCATGTGCATTGTGTGGTGAGTTTTAGAATAAGTTCAATTGCATTGCATTGTGATCTAGAACTTGGCCTGAATGTTTGTTGAGGCGAAATCCCGAGTAACACTCGGTGTAGGAAATGATCGTAGGCTTTCTTTGACCCGTTTGAGCCTTTTCAGCCTACCAAATAACATTATCCGTAGCACACCCCTTTTGAGCCTAAAACTTGTTCTTTAGACAACTGCATATTACACTTACACCCTTTCTGAGTGCGTACGCACTATCCCTCTCTTGGCCCGACCTCCTTGAGCACTTTAGAAATGTGCAAGTGGCTGGCAAAATTCTGCGTCGAAGTTTTCAAAGACAAAAGTTGTCAAAGTCCCAAAAGGAAAAGAAAGAAAAACTCAAATGACGACTTCACAAAAGAAGAAATCAAAAGCCCCGGCATTATAAAAAAATGAATAAAAATGAGATAATAACTTTGGAAAAAGGGGGCTCCAAACGAAAGATTAAAAAAGAAGTCAGTACTGAAAAACTGGGACAAAAAGAAAGCAAGTCAGCATTAAAGCACACAAATATCAAGCACGGACGTAGTCCAACGCTCGAGGAATTATTAGTCACTTTTTACCCAAATGATATGCATCCCTTCCCCCAAGACAACAGTACGAGCCCTACACGATCTTATACTAAGGGTTCTCACATTAGTGGATACTTACATGATGGCCAAGCTTATGGTATCACAATTGCATGCATTGAACATCTTTCTGAGTGTGAGTGTGTTTCTCTAAACGTCCAAAATTCAAAATACTGGAATATATGTGAGGATGAGACTTTCTGTCAGTGAGGGCATTTGAAACATAAGGATGCGTATAGTTCAAAACCTTGTATTTGACTTCGCATCTTTGTTTCTTGACATCTGCGCGCCTGGCTTGTTTGGACCTGCAACCCCTGTCTGGTTTCCTGTCTTAGTCAGTTGTTAATGCCTAGGCGTTTGGCCTAAAACAAGTCTCCATGGGATTGCTTGTCTATCATGCAGAAAATGTGTATTTGTTATTTTCAGAACGAAGGGAAAGTTTCCTAATGGTATGACCGAAGCCGATTTAGGCCGCCTACGTATCCCCACGAGGGAATCAGGTCATGACGTAGTTCATTACAAGCAAAATTTGGTAAAGCTAAAATTTCTAAAGGTGGGACCGAAGCCGATATGGCCGCCTACGTATCCGTCAAGGAAATCAGGTATGTAGGAAATCTGCTTAGTGTCTTATTAAACAGGCCAGTCTAGGTCGATGTACGCACAAATCATTTAGGAACTTCGTATTATACTATGAGTCCCTGTCTCAGGATGTCTAAAGGAAAGCTTGAGACTGAATCCCTGTATATATTTTGAGATCTAGCCTCAATGAGTATGTGCTCGATTAATTTGGCCTTGTTTGTCTGTTTACCCTAAATTAAGTGCAGTAAATATAGGTAAGGACGCCTGACTTACACGCCAGACATGTATATCCATGTGTGTGTCATGTTGCAGAGGTCTTAGGCTTGTCCTGATTTTACCCCCCCGTCATCTCATTTTAACAAAGAAAATCTGAACTTCACATCGACTATACATAAATGGGAGACTACATTAGCATCACAACAATCATGGAAATGCGAAACAGTAGAAAAAATGGTAAGAACAAAGGCCCACAGGGAGGAACCCATCGAAAATTAGCATTCTAGGGATAATAACTAGAAGCCTTCAACCTCAGCAAGAATCCTTTAGCATCAATTAAGAATTCTGAAACCAGTAAGGCAAGAGAGCATCCCGGGAAAATAAGTAAAAACCTAATAGGCATCCAGCAGAACAACTTTTGCTTCCAAAACCGAAGTTTCGAGCTTAAATCGCATAGCAACCAAACTCCGAGTGAATCGACGACTTGATACACTGCCTCGGTTCGCTGTTCGGAGAAGGTAAACCCATTCCCTTTCATGTTTTTATGCGATTTACACTTCGTGGTCTATGTGAATTATACGTTTTGTTAAAACTGACTCGATGTCGTTTAATTTGTCATTAGTGTACGATTTGAGACACATTTGTTTGACGCTGAATCTGTCAGTTAAGATTAATTGTTATTAACATTCGCGACTGTGTTGTTTTTATGTGCTTGTTGTATTTCCTGCTTATTAATCATTTAGCTAGATTTGTTCTTATGACTGTTGTTGTTTATGCTTAAATATGAAGTAGGATTAGTCTGTTTTAACTAATCTAAAGCCAGATTATATGATGTGAATGATGGTTTGTTTCCATTATCGAGAGTCAATTTACGAATTTGGGGGATTAAGTGTAGCCATAATGGTCCACTATGTTCATATTAACTGCTTATTCCTATGTTGGTATTTCCCCAAGTTGTACACATTCGTTCTGTTTCCCTTAAGTGTCAGTGTACCTAGTAGCCCAGTGTTGTCATAACTCGACACTGAGACAAGTTTTGAGTCCGCGTAAGCCCTCTTTAGTGTTTGACCATGGCAGCCCAGTGCCGTCATAACTCGATACTGGGACAAATTTTGAATTTGCGTCAGCGTTGTCCTAATTGCCTGACATTTTTCTGAGGATCGAGACAAAATTGGCTATAAGTCAACGTCTTTGTCTGAAGACTCTTCCATCATCTCCACACAAAGGGGGACAAGTTGTTGACACCCAATTTTGACCCTCTCGTCCAACCATTAACTATAAAATTACACTAATTTTTTAAAATAATTTTAATAATTTTATAATAATAAAATGCAACAATAAAACATTAATACATGCACAAATAAGCAATTTAATAATGACATTGCATTTTTACGTAGAGTACTATGCACAAATACTATTCATAATTGAAACCCTATTTTTAATTAAAACTCAAATAATTCTTAATAATTTTTAAATAATAATACATGCATTATGAATAACGTCGCATCAAACATTTCTTAAGTAGCATATCCGCATTTATTAACACGCAAGACAATTTCATAATTATTATTTGTAATTTAAATTCCGATTACACTAATTTTAGTCTAACGCATGTATTTTAATAATAGTGTCGCATTTATAAAACATTATGCAATCCGTAATTATCATACACGACATTTGTCGTTTTTTATAATATTTAAAGTAACTTTAAAGTAATTTAATTTAAACTCATTAAATAATACACTAAGGGTTGTTGTGATGCTGCAAAATTAAAGACAATGCCGCCGCAGATTCAAAATTTATCCAGTGTCGAATCATGATTGACACTGGGTTGCTGCGATGTGGTGCTGTAAAAGACAGGGTGTTTGTAGATGTTGATGGCGTCGTTGCATAGACGTGATGCATATACTCATCGTTGCATAGACGAAACATAAATGAAGCTATTGCATAGGCTCACATGAAATAACGTCGTTGCATAGACGCGATGCAGATGCTCATAGTTGTATAGACGAAACATGATGAAGTCGTTGCATAGTCTTAGAAGATATGGCGTCGTTGCACAGACGCGATGCAGATGCTCGTCGTTGCATAGACGAAACATAGATGAAGTCGTTGCATAGGCTTACATGAGATGACGTCGTTGCATAGACGCGATGCAGATGCTCGTCGTTGCATAGACGAAACATAGATTAAGCCGTTACATGGGCTTACATGAAATGGACATCAACTAGAGAAGCCCGCCGCACCTCCAGCTGCCGAGATCCTCGCCGGATTATCGTCGGAAAATCCGGGATCATCCTTGTACGCATGCCGTGTCACCTTCCTTATCCATAACCGAATCGTTCCAACAAGAACAATACCAAAATCATCCCTAAAAATGGTAACTTGCCATAACCGAAATTTCAGAATCAAATCTTACCATATACCACCTAAAATCGCACCAAATCTCCTTCAAATTAGCCTAAAATCAAACTTACCTTAACAAATCATATCAAAATCAGAGCAAAATCGTCCAAGAATCATACCCGAATTCACATTTGCGTGGACGTAATGCTGATGACGTCGTTGCCTGGACGTGTTGCTGCTAGCGTCGTTGCGTAGACGTAATGCTGATGGCGTCGTTGCGTGGACGTAATGCTGATGACGTCGTTTCCTGGATGTATTGTTGTTAGCGTCGTTGCGTAGACGTAATGCTGATGATGTCGTTGCGTGGACGTAATGATGATGACATCGTTGCCTGGACGTGTTGCTATTGGCGTCGTTGCGTAGATGTAATGCTTCTGGCGTCATTGCATAGACGTGATGCTGATGGTGTCATTTCGTAGATATAATGCTGATGACGTTGTTGCGTGGACGTAATGCTGATGACATCGTTGCCTGGACGTGTTGCTGCTGGCGTCGTTGCGTAGACGTAATGCTGCTGGCGTCGTTGCGTAGATGTAATGTTGCTGGCGTCATTGCGTAGATGTGATGATGATGGCGTCATTGCATAGACATAATATTGATGACGTCGTTGCCTGGACGTGTTTCTGATGCTCCTGTAGAATAAATGCTCCTGCAAGCTAAGCTTGAGAAAAATTAGTGTATAACTGTTAAAACAAAATGATAAATATATGAGAAATGCAATTCTGTGGGTAGAGATGTCGTCCATGTACGATGTGTGGGATGCTGCGAATGCTGAGATGTTGTCCTTGGGCGGACGTGCTAAATGATGCAACTGCTGAGATGTTGCTATAATGCGTTTTGTGAATCGTGCGTTTGTGCACCGCATGAATTGCAATTTGACTCTATGCCCGAGCTGATGCGCTAGACTTTGTTGTGGAATTTGAACTTTAATTGTTGATGTCCTTTTCTGCTTCTGCTTCTTCTACTGCGGACTTTGAAGTTTGGATTGTTTCCATATCCTCTGCCTCTGCTAATACGAAGAAATTTTTTGCCGTATTTTCTGCTTCGGCTGTTGCATTTTCTGGTTCTGTTAATATGAAAAACGTGCGCTCAAAGAAAAATTTGTGAGTTTTGGGGTGGTGGTCGATTCGTATTTGACTTCGCAGCTTTTTTTCTTGACATATGCACGCCTGACCTGTTTGGACCTGCAACCCCTGTCTGGTTTCCTGTCTTAGTCAGTTGTTAATGGCCCTAGTTTTGTATATGCAGAGGCGTTTGGCCTAAAGCAAGTCTCCATGGGATTTCTTGTCTATCATGCCGAAAATGTGTATTTGTTATTTTCAGAACGAAGGAAAAGTTTCCTAATGGTATGACCGAAGCCGATTTAGGCCGTCTACGTATCCCCACGAGGGAATCAGGTCATGATGTAGTTCATTACAAGCGAAATTTGATAAAGTTAAAATTTCTAAAGGTGGGACCGAAGCCGATATGACCGCCTACGTATCCGCCAAGGGAATCAGGTCGAGGAAACGATGTCATCAGCACAACACGTTCAGGCAACGACGTTATCAACACAACACGTCCAGGCAACGACGTCATCAGCACAACACGTCCAGGCAATGACGTTATCAACACAGTACGTCCAGACAACAACGTTATCAGCACAACGCGTCCAGACAATGACACCATCAATCACATCTTCATCGCATTACATAGGATGACATTCATATCTACCTGACCGCATTGATTATATATTTATGCTTTATTACTTTTCTTAGCCATTATGCACTAACTTTTTCTTAAGCTTTAGCCTACAGGACCCTCAATTTACAGGAGTATCAGCAGCATCGTCAATACCATAACGCCATCAGCATCGTCAACACCATGACGCCATCAGAATGCATCGTCAACACCATGACGTCATCAGCTTCAACATAATAACGTCGCTAGTATCAACACAATGACGCCCCCAGCATCTGCAACAATGACACCTTCAACACATTACAACATCCCTACTCACAAAATCACATTCAAGCTCTATCATTTTTGTCTTAAAATTTATGCACTAATTTTTCTTAAGCTTTAGCCTACAGGGTCCTTAATTTACAGGAACAACTCCAGCAAGTCCGCGCATAAACTACATCAGCACTCGCAAGCATTCGCAGCATCCAGCAAGTCCGTGCAGAGGCTACATCAACATTAGCAGCATTCAGCAAGCATTCGCAACATCCAGCAAGTCCGTGCAGAGACGATATCGGCATCCGCATCATCCCGCAAGTCTGAGCAGAGACGACAACAACATTCACAGCGTCCTACATATCATACAGGGACGACATCTTTACTCACAGAATTTTATTTTTTTCATATATTCATTATTTTGATTTAACCGATATGCACATTTTCACAAAGTTTTAGCATGCAGGAGCATTAATTCACAGGAATAGTAGCATCAACACAATGATGTCTTCATCAACATCGTGTCCGAAACAACGCCAAGTCCGAAAACGACGCCAAGTTCGAAAACGACGCCCGTACGAAAATGACGCCACGTCCAAAGACGACGTCATTAACATATCACATCTACGCAAGGACGATTTCTCTACTCTCAAAATTGCATTTCTTATTCATGCTTTATTATTCTGTCCTAGCAGTTACACACTAACTCTTTCTTGAGCTTTAGTCTACAGGGGCAGTTGCAACAAGGACAACATATCCGCATTCACAATCGCAACACGTCCGTGCAAGGACGAAATCACTGCATTTGCAGCATCACATCAACACAACAGACATCACATTTTACAGGATAGCATTTCTACTCACAATTACATTGCATATAAATTCATGCGTTATCATTTTGCCGTAACAGTTATGCATTAACCGTTTGCTTAAGTCTTAGTATGCAGGAGCAGGAGCACACAGTGGATTTTCTCTTACAACGAACCGGGGCAATTTGTTGGGGGCCAACCTTTCCAACGAATGACAGAAGCGGCCTCGAGCGTCGGTCCACTCATTCCACATCACCAATAAGCCAGCGTCTTTCATAAGTCAATACCGGTACACCTAATTCTCAATCTAGTTTATTTTAACATCACGTCGACCCAGTGTCGTCATAACTCGACACTGGAACAAATTTTGAGTCCGCCACCGCCAGTGTTTGACCATGGTAGCCCAAATACGCCATAAGTCCATTAATCGACACCAACATAGGAATAAACAATTAATATGAACATAGTGGACTATTCTGGCTACACTTAATCCCCCAAATTCGTAAATTGACTCTCGACAATGGAAACAAATCATCATTCGCATCATATAATCTGGCTTTAGATTAGTTAAAGCAGACTAATCCTACTTCATATTTAAGCATAAACAGCAACAGTCATACGAACAAATCTAGATAAATGATTAATAAGCAGGAAATACAACAAGCACATAAAAACAACACAGTCACGAATGTTAATAGCAGTTAATCTTCACTGATAGATTCAGCGTCAAACAAATGTGTCTCAAATCGTACACTAATGACAAATTAAACGACATCGAATCAGTTTTAACGAAGCGTATAATTCACACAAACCACGAAGTGTAAATCGCATAAAAACATGAAAGGGAATGGGTCCAAGGCAATAACCAAATTTCTTAATTGTCGTCCCAGAAAGCTTCTGCCATTTTTATATAAATGTTAATAAGAGTTTATGAAAGGATGGGCTAGGAATATTTTGATGACTAATGCCCTAGCTATATGACTAGTTAGGCAAGTGGGATTATTAAGTGGTTTAGTATAGTAAACCATATATGGCAAATTTTTTTAAATAATTAACTTAAAGGAAACCAATTTTTAATGTCACAACTACCTCTTAATAACGACTTCAAGCTTAAATATACTAAATGTCCTACTAATGTAATGTTAGCGTTAGACAATTAGTTTACAATAAATGAATGGGGGCGGGGTAGGAAATAATAAGATGACTCGAGGAATAACGATGTCATTTCACCCATGGTTTGGAATTTCCGATGCGGAGAGGATTATGCACATAAATGCGGGTCTTCATTTTTGCCGTGATGAGTCTCGCAATGAGACTCTTAATTTTACTCCGATGTGTTGCATTTCATGTAAAAATAAGAGAAAAGATAAGGATTAGTATATACCCGAATCTTATTGACGATAGATGAACACTAACATGAAATTTGAAATATATACAAGAAATATCATCTCGGCAGACAGAGAATGGATCCAAGGCAATAACCAAATGATTTTTTTTAAAGTAGTGAGTCTCCAGATGGTAGTGAAATGAATGTAGAGCAACTTCATCCTAGATATATTTCTGACATACTAGGCAATGCCGATGTAGAAACAGGGAATGCAGGCAATCAAAACAGCACACAGTGGACAGTTTAGGCAAACAAAGCAAACATTTATTCCGACAAGACAGCTGCAGGTATGCAGAGATTACATGATGGATCAAGTATAAATCACACTTATTACGCACCACATCGACAATGACAAAGCTAATTTGAGCAAGTATATGATTGCTGGTATATGTATTACTTGGTAAGTTAATATATGTGTATGCTATAGGATAACTTGGGAGGATCTTAATATGGCCAATTTTATCACCTAAACAGTAGAGTAAATGCAGGGGCAGTTCAATAGATGCATTAGACTGATGGAGGTGCTGAGTAGTGGCAGCATAGTTAGACTGAGATCAGACAGCTTATAAAACAACTTACATCAGGCAGTTCTGTTAGAAATAAATGATCAAATAAGAGCTATTTTATCACCAATACAGGGGGGTAAATGTATGTATGCACAGATTATCTATTGCAGCAGTGGAGGATACAATATTGCTTAATTCAATCACACAACCAAATCAGAAACCTGGACACGCATGACTCGATTTAGTTTCAATCAGAGAGTAGGAAACAGACATATGCCAACAGCAGGTTTTCCCATGAGGGAGTTCAAGCAACTAATTCTTTTAGGGAGATTGTTCAAAGCAAATATGGTTGCTAAGAGGGTCATTCATGCTTTAGAAGATAAACAAAATATTTCCTACAACACAACAGTAATCGACTAACATTATATTTTCTCTTGATGCGAAATGAACATACATATAATCATCCACACAGAACACTTCGACTTTTAATCTTAGTTCTTAACAGATATCAGAAACTCAAACAGTAACTCGGGTCCCAATTAACCAAATCATGCATCGTGATTTAATTTCGTATCGACACGTATCGTCGACATATTTCCAGTAAGACTCCTGCTAAACACAGACATCGTTTGCACTCACGGTAATGGATCTCTAAACAATAATTTAAAGCAAGAAGGCATCCAGATCAATTAAATAGGAATCATATTCGCGCATCGACGACGAACACAGTTCATATCAATTAGCACATATAGATAACAATCGATATCGTCCCGACATATTTCTCAAGCAATCACACATCATACGGCTCGTAAACTATAAATTAATAGAAATTTGGGCAATGTGATGAATTTACCTTCTCCGAGCAGCGAACCGAGGCAACGTATCAAGTCGTCGATCCACTCGGAGTGTATTGCTATGCGAATGAATGGAAATGGTTTTAACTTGTGGCTATGGCTGCGTGAGTGTTATTTCTTGAATCAATTTACTTCTTCCTCGCTGTTAATCTTTCCTTGATTTTAAGGAGTTCTTCTGTGTAGAATCGGTGCCTATCTGTTCTAAGGGTTCTCCTATGCTTTCCATTTCTGACCCACCTTGTCACGCCCTTTTTCGACCGCGACATTTTTTTTTAAAAATAAAATGGCTCCTGCTCAATAAAAAGTGTTAGACAATAAAATGCTAAAAAATGCTTAAAATGTTAAAAAAGATGTTAAAAGTTTAAAAAGGTGCTAAAATATTAAAAGTGCTAAAAAGGTGCTAAATGCTAAAGGGTTGCTAGGGATGCTGAAGTGCTAAAGAATGCAAAAAGGTGCTAAAATGCTAAGGGTTCGCGGAGTCGCCACCTAATTAATTTGGGTGAATTAGGACACCTAAATGTTAACTAGTTTAAAGTAAATATTAACTCCATTTTAATGGTCTGCTAAACTTAATGAGATTCTGGGTAAGGGTTCTCTATTAATCTAGAGGGAAGGGGTTAGGCACCCTCTAAGATCCGCTAACTTGCGGTTGTCTTGCCAAACCTAGGGTTAATTATTATGCTAGAAAAGGTGTATTTAAAAAACGTTTAAGCGGAAGAGTATAAGATATACTTTCTAAAATATTTTGCAAGGTTTATTCTAGGAAAGTCAAGGTCAGTTTTGAAAAATCAGGCAATTAGGATGCCTAAATACTATATTAGCTATAGGTATAATAGGAGTAAAATGTATGCAAGTATTCCTTCACCTAAGGGGTATGTGTTGCTTAGCATGAGAATATAACGTTGTTGTGATAAAAGCGATTTTCTATTCTCAGACAATAGGAAATTGTACCACGATTTTAAGAACATCTAGGCAAATAATATTCCCACTTATTATGCAAGTGTAGGGTGTTAAGTGATTTATTATAACTATTAAACAAGGCAAGGAGAGCTTAAGGTAAATAAGTCAAACTAATTTCTAACTATTGATTCAAGGTTTAATTATTCTAAATGATAATTAATTAGTGTTAGACAAATAATTTACAATAAATAAATGAATGGGGGGGGGGGGGGGGTAGAAAATGATAAGAGGTGACTCGAAGGAATGACAATGTCATTCGCCGGTGGCTTGGAATTTTCGAGGCGGAGATGAAGATGCACATAGGTGTAGGTATTCGTTGGTTGTAACTCATGAGAAGTCTCACAATGAGACTTTTCGTTTGGCTCCGATGCGTGCCATGCAAAAGAAAAGAAGATAAGGAGATAAAGATTAGTATATATCTAAATTATTTGAATCATAAGAGAATCTACACACACATGACCTATGCTTATACGCAACCAGCACACGAAGGTATAAATCAGTCGGCACACTGAGGCCATCTACTGCGACAGTCAGCAGACTGAGCCATCAGACAATGAAATACAACACATAGAGCATGATCGCGATGTACTTGAGCATTAACAGTCCAGATGCATATAATAAGAATGGATGGCAGAATCATAATTCCCTTTAAGCATGTGTTACGGCAGCAACAAGAAATGCAGATAGTCAAAACAACATATAGTGGACAATTTAGGCAAACAAAGCAGACATTCATCCAAACAGGAGAATCACAAGTATACAGAGATTGTGGAATGGTCATAGCTTAAAATATGAATAGAGAGGGATAAGAAAACAGATATCAAACATACACACTTCCAGCTTATTTGAAAACAGTGGGTGAGCATTTTTTAGATGAACCAGGAACCAAACAAACCATCCCAAATAATGTTTAAGCTAATCAAGACCCACCATGTGTGGGGGCCGTGGTTCACAGGGGGGCTCATATAGGCTAAAACAGATTTACTAAGGTAGTGACCACAACGTTCGAGTCAAGCACATATATTGGTAATATAAACTCAGGTAATCTCATAGTAACGCCTAAATCATGCTGAAAGACAAACAGGGACAAGCGTCATACTGATTTGATATTACTTAATGCTAGATGGAGCTTCGATAGACATACTTAGGACATTCTCCCTGGTTTGAACAATCTACAATCCGGTCTATAAGGAAATAACATTAACTAATCAAAGCTTACAAATTTCAGACATTGGTTTAAGGAAAGACATTCAATAGCTCCACACAAGACTAACTGATTACGCCTCGATGCAAACTTAACTTACTCGTTAAATACCCTTTACTCTAATATGCTCACAACATGATATGGGAGTTGCAGACCAAAGATTAAAAATGCAAAGGGAATATAATTCGACGTGACGCAGATTGGTCATAATACACTGCTAGTGCCAACATCATTTAATGACTCAGTGACAAGATCAAAACAGCTATAAAGACTTCCCTGAAAAAAAACACAACCAAACCAGTAATCACATAAGCATCAGACTAATAGATTAATATTACAGCACATATCAAGCAACGTGATGGGATTAATAAACATCGATCCTAATCAATAACTTCAAATCGACACCTGCTTAAATAAGCTACGACATATCAAACGTGATATGATAATGTCAACAAATGCAGGCGAAGCATGCATAACAGGAAAATGCATACATTCACACAAAGAAACGAAATTTGAAAGGAGATGAATTTACCTTTCTCCTGACAAATAACCGAGGCCACGTATCAAGTCGTCGGTCCACTCGACAGTTCTGATTTTGCTATGCGATTGATTGGGATGGTTCGATTTAAAGATATTCTAACAAATTTCTATCGTAGGATCGATTGAGTTCGACCTCCTAAACAAATGGACAAGAGTATGTGTAGGAGTTTGTTCTCCGAGAATCGATGCCTTTCGAATCCCTCCTCTCGCTTCTAATTCTTATCAGATGTGCTTTATATAGCCTAACCTTAGGTCCTAAGTTGGTAAGTAATCAAGGCTAATTTTGACCGATATTTGGCGCCGTTCGTATGATTTTGTGCGATGTAAATGGCAAGGATATATTCTCGTTATGGTAAGAGGAGCCGGCCGGGTGCGTGGTAGGAAACCCGGATTCTCCTACGAAATCCGTATGGCGCGATCAAGCTTTTCTAGGGTTGCGCTTTTGTGGTTTTCTTTTTAGGTTGAGTGAGCGGACGACGGAAGCGGTAAAGGGAAATGAAGGCGGGGGTAATGGGTTGGGTATAAGGCGGTCAAGAACCGGGCTTATGGGTCAGGGGCGGGTAGTGTGTTAATTTTAGGTAGAGAGTGGGTTAGTGGGCTAGCGAAAATGGTGGGTAATTAGTTTTAATTGGGTATTTAATTTTAGGTGCTTAATTAGTTAATTAGTAGTAAATTAAATTAATAAATTGTGCTTAGATTATTTAGGTGCTTTATTAATCTAATTGTTATAAAAATTATTACAAGAATAAAATGGGCGTGCTATTTAATTAGTGCTTAATATTTTAGAATGCGGCGCTATCATTTAAAATCTTATTATTGTGCATTATTATTTAAAATAAGTTATGAAATTACTTCGCGTATTAATAAATGCGGCTATGCTACTTGACACGACGTCATTGCTAAATTATTTATTTTATGTATTTATTAATTATTTAAGAATTACGACAGCGCTTGAAATTAATTAATGCGGGCGCGAGACTCTAAATGCTTAATACTCTACGAGAAAATGCGGTTATTATTAAATAATTTATTTATGCATGTATTAATATTTTATTGTTGCATTTTATTATAAGAAATCATAAAAATTATTTTGCAAAATTAGTGTAATTTTATAGCTACTGTCTGGACGAGAGGGTCAAAATTGGGTGTCAACAACTTGTCCCTCTTTGTATGGAGATGATGGAAGAATCTTCGGACAAAGACGTTGACTCATAGCCAATTTTGTCTCGATCCTCAGAATTGCAAAAATGTTGGGCAGGTAGACAAGGCTGACGCAAAAATCAAAATTGTCCCAGTGTCGAGTTATGACGACACTGGGCTACCATGGTCAAACACCAGGGCGGGCTAACGCAGACTCAAAATTTGTCCCAGTGTCGAGTTATGATGACACTGGGCTATGGTGCAAAAAGTAAAAGAAAAATAACTGGCTTGAACCTGGGGTGTACCGCTATGGCTTATGGTGCTGGGTTCTATGGTGATGTGGAATGAGTGGACCGACGCTTGAGGCCGCTTCTGCCATTCATTGGGAAGGTTGCCCCCCCTCCCCCCAACAAATTGCCCTGTCAGAAGAGAAAATCCACGCCAGGCTCGATCCCGCATGCTAAGACTTCAAACAAACGGTTAGTGCATAACTGCTAAGGCAAAATGATGATGCATGATTTTTAAAAGTAATGCAACTGTGAGTAGTAAAAGGTTATCCCGCAAAAACGTGATGTTCGGCTGGTTGATGCGACGTCGCAAATGCCGTGGATTTCGCCTTACACGGACGTGTTGCGATTGTGAACGCGAATACGTTGTCTGCCGCAATCGCCCCTATAGACTAAAGCTCAAGAAAGAGTTAGTGCATAAATCGCTAAGACGTAATAATAAAGCATGCGTAAGAAATGCAATTTTCGGAGTACGTAAATCGCCCTCGCGCGATGTGATATGCCGATGATGACGCTATTTTTGGGCTTGTTGGCCGATAGCGCCGCCGCTTGGACGTGTTGCCGCCGGGCGCTGCGTAGACTTGCCGTGGCCGATAACGCCATTGCTCGGACGTATTGCCGCTGGGCGCCGCTGCGGACTTGTTGCGGCCGATAACGCCATTGCTCGGACGTATTGCCGCCGGGCGCCGTTGCGTGGACTTGCCGATCACGCCGTTGTCCGACGCGTTGCCGCCGGGCGCCGCTGCGCGGACTTGCTGCGGCCGATAACGCCGCCGTTCGACGTATTGCCGCGGCGCCGCTGCGGACTTGCCGATCACGCCGTTGTCCGGACGGTTGCCGCCGCGCGCCGCGTGGACTTGCCGCGGCCGATAACGCCATTGCTCGACATATCGCCGCGTCGTTGCGTGGACTTGCTGATCACGTCGTTGTCTGGACGTATTGCTGCTGGCGTCGTTGCGTGGACTTGCTGATCACGTCGTTGTCTGGACGTGTTGCTGCTGGTGTCGCTGCGTGGACTTGCTGATCACGTCGTTGTCTGGACGTGTTGCTGCCGGGCGCCGCTGCGTGGACTTGCCGATCACGCCGTTGTCCGGACGTGTTGCCGGGCGCCGCCGCGTGGACTCACGATCACGCCGTTGTTCGACGCGCCGCCGGGCGCCGTTGCGGACTTGCCGTGGCCGATAACGCCGCGTTCCGGACGTGTTGCCGGGCGCCGCTTGCGTGGACTTGTTGGCCGATAACGCCATTGCTCGGACGATTGCCGGGCGCCGCTGGCAGACATACGCCGATCACGCCGTTGTCCGACGCCGCTGCCGCCTCGTAGAATAAATGCTCCCGCAAGCTAAGCTTGAGAAAAACGCGTTGTATACCGCTTAAACGAAATGATAAATACATACGGTAAGTGCAATTTTATGGGTAGAGATGTCATCCTCGAGATGTTGTCCTTGCACGACATGCTAAACGCCGCAATCGACGAATTGCGATGCCTTTGCCGCAGGCGATGCGTGGATTGCCAATTTGACTTTATTCCCGAAGTTGCGCGCTAGGTTTTGTTGCGAACTCAACTTTGATCGCTGATTGTTGATGCCGCTTTCGCCGCCGCTTTGCCGCGACTTTGGATTGTTGTCATCCTCTCGCTTTGTCGCTTCGCTAATACGAAGAAACCTTTCGCCGTATTTTCTCGCTTCTGCTATTGCACTTTCTCGCTCATAATATGAAAAGACCGCGCCAAAGAGAAATTTGTGAGTTTCGGGGTCGATTCAGATTCCGACTTCTCCGCCTTGTCCTCGATATCCGTGTTCGCCCGCTTGACTTGCAACCCCGCCTGCTTTCCTACGGTCCCGCCAAAAGTGGTGTCCGCCTAAAATGGGTCTCAATGGGTTGCCAGTATTCTTGTTATTTTCGAACGGCGGAAAGTTTCCTAACGCGTGACCAAGTCGATTTAGGCCGCCACGTATCCCTACGTGGGAATCAGTCATGACGTAGTTCATTACAAGCAAATTTTGGGGTGAAATTAAAATTTCTAAACGGGACCGAGGCCCGTGGCCGCCTACTTATCCGCCAAGGGAATCAGGTCGAACGTAGTTCATTACAAGCAAAACAAAAGAAAACATTATTAAAGCTTAAATATGAGTTTTTAAATTATTCTGCTAAACTAAATTGCTTTTCTAATCCGGGCTCTAGGCGGACCAAAACAAGGGGCAAGTCCAACCAATACGCCTGCATGCTCTTCATCGTGGATGGCCGGGTCTTCATGCTCGCTATCGCGATCTCCTCTTTGGTTTCGCGTGGCATGCTCGGATAAATGATCGATTCGAGGGCGGAATGGGCATGCAGGGAGTGTATTCCTCATCTAAGGTTATCAGTGCACATCGACGTGGTCGTGGTTTGGCAAAGGGTTATCATGCACATTCGGGCGTGATCCTTTAGCCGAATTACCCTTCTCTCGATCACGATTCTCGCCCCTCGGCGGAGTGGCAACCTTCGGTCATGTCCCGGCTATCGGAGTGATACGCCAGCCGCTTGTTCTCATCATACCATCTGGGATAGGTCGAATCCTTCCCGAATCGGTTGGATTAGGCTGCCACCGCAACCTTTCATATATTTGATGTATGGGTTCGCTAGCTGGTGCGAACTTTGGGTGGTTTCCTTCAAAATTCTTATTTGCTCTGGGTGCATCGGGTGCTTTATTTTGTTGGCGGGCTTGATGGGTGGATCTATGCGCGTGATAAACGTGTTTGGGAAGCGTTATATATAGTGTGTGGTAGTTGTGGTAGTATGATGGGTTTGGTATGTTATGAATGCTTTGCTCATGCTTCAGACAAACATGGAAGGGAAATCGCTCTTTCTTCCTTTTGAAGTACTCCCGAGTGTCCCCGATCAATCGCCTTATTAGTTGCTCGTAATGCCGCGATTTGTAATCCTACCGCTTTAATACCTTTCTACGGTCGCCATTCTAACAACTTCCGCAAAATTCCGCCCACGACGCTTATCATCCGCTCATAGTAGATTGCATCCTTCAAAGATTGTACGAATAATAGTGGTCATCTCACTCTCCACCACGGGTGGTTGTACTTTCACGCTCAACGCCACCTCATGGCGTATTCTCCGAACGCTTTCGAGGCCTTTATCCAACTTCATTAAATAGAATCGCCCACAACGGTTTTCGTGTTGAACCCAACCGCTTCCACAAAATCTTGGGCCAATGCATTCCAAACATGCCATTTCCGCGATTCGCCGGTATACCAATCTAGTGCCTCACGGCCAAGCTTTGAATGAACAACTTCATAATGATTGTTGGGTTCTTCCTACCCCGATTAGCTTGTCGCACACGACTCAAGTGTGCACGGGGTTCCTTTCCCATCAAATAGTTCAAACTTCAAGACCTTGTACCCCACGTGCACTCCACGCCCGACGCACGCAGCGTCCTCGTAGTCTAGTCCTTCGTGACCTTTATCCGATCGCCCCGCCGAACCGCTTCTTTCAAACTATGAATTTATTTGGCCACGCCCTCGCCCATTTTGGCTCGGACTTCCTCTATATTTCTTCGTAATGATCCACTTCTTCAAAGCACGGGGACGTAAAAGGCCGGGTTTATGTTGCGTAAGTTAGATGTCCGTTATTCGGGCCGTAATGGGTATGGTGCGTGGGTATTGGTTGGCCCGGCGACAGGGTGATTGTGGTGAAGTAAGTAGCGGGGCCGAGGTACACGGGTAGTGAGGATCATTTGAAGGTGGGGTTGAGGATTGGCCGGGCGAGGCGCGTCGGCAATCCGCGCTTTGGGGAATTTTGGGAGATATGTGCGCGAGGTCGCCCGGATGGTTTGCGAGTAGTGGCCCTTTGTTCGCATGTGGTATTCAAAATGTTACACCCTAATTTCGTGATATGTTTATAAGAATGTAAGTAAGAATTCAAAATGTTAAGGTTCGAGACGAGTAATTATTTAGCGAAATTTTGGAAATGGTCGGAAACGAAATATTATGACGAACGGAGGGCAACACGTGTCGCCCCCCCTTAGCTGTGCCTTGGACGACAGGGCATGGCCATTTTGCTCATTTACCTTCAGTCGAGGAGGCCTAAAGACTGGCAACTGGAGGAGTATGACATTCTTGACCACGTCAATGAGTCAATAAGTCTTGACTTACTAAGAGCTTATCCAAGCCTCACATTTGGTGATATCTTGACCATCCTTTACTCTTTATATTACTAGTAGTGCTAGAGAGCCAACACTTGAAATTTCACACAAAAATTGAAGAGCATAGGCTTAGCTCTGGTTCACTTAGCATTAGAAGGAGAAAATTTGTTCCTTGTTATTTTAATTCCCCACTTTAAACCAAGGTTCATGAGGGTATAGTAAGTGTATCTCAATAGAAAAATCCCGGAAAAAGAGAGTTTTCGTATTAGTCGCAAAGAGAAAACCTAGAGACTTTCTAGGTTTTGGATCAAGGTTTGAAGGAAAGTTGTTGGTGTGGTTCTAATGGTCTCGAGGCGGATTGAAGTGTCTTGATGAGGCTCTAGGTTGCTAAGAGCAACTTCGGTTTTGAAGATCGTTACAATTCGCTGAGGTATAATCTTGTTCTTTGAAAGTGTTACAAGATTTTTATATTGTTGTTGTTAGCTTTACATGTTGCTAGCATGAAGTGGTTAAGTTGAAGTTTATAAGTATTGTGGAGTGCTTGTAGCTAAATTCGAAATGTTATATAAGCCACTTGAAAATTGGATTACTAATTGGTCGCTTATTAGAAATCGTCGCACGTTACCTACTTAGAGATTATAGTAGTTATAATTGGTGGCGACTTGATATCATGTTATGCTAACATTGGATAAGAATTGATGTCAGAGTATTTCAAGTTAGCCGAATTGGACTTTTAGTTTGTTTTTCATTTGTATTGGACTACTTTCTAAATTGTGAGCCAATCGGGTCATTTAGTTTTTATCGAGTACCTTATAGAAATTGTGAGCCAATCGGGGCTGTTTGGTTATTGTATTCGCCTTGGAAAAGGTGGCAAAGTAAGTAAACACAAAGGAAGTGCTGTCCGATTTTCCGTAGAATTTAGTGACGTAGCACTTAGAATACTCTACGTGTGAAGTAAGAAGGTTAATGGACGATTGTAACCATTATAGGTTGAAGTACTAAGTATAGCGTATCCTACTTGGAGAGTGGAATAGCTATCAAGGTTGAGGTACTTTGGAGCATTTTGCTACTTGTCGACAATCGTCGCGAGGTATGTGAACCTCTTCCTTCCTTTGGCATGATTCTATGTATGGAATATACTTGTGGTATCATTTCATGTTTCCTTCACTCTTAGAAGTTAAGAGGTAGTTATGTGATTTACTCATGTAGAACTTTTCCTATCTTTTGAGCATGACTAGTTATGCATTATGTAGTACCAAGATGACGTCAAGACTATGATATTCTTTACTTGTTTTATGTAATGCCAAGTCGGGTGGGTTAGAGATCAACTCACTTCTTTGAAAATAGTAAGGATGTCTTAAGTTTTATTAAGGTTAAGGGACTTGAAGAGTTTCCAAGTATGTGATACTTGTTCCGCTTAAACGATAAGTCCCTTGGATAGGAAATTGTTTTTGGCTAAGGTATAAAGGGTTATAACGGCTTTATGGGGAGTTAGTTATATTTGACTTATGGAAAGATAAGTGATTTGATTTTAGTGAAAAGGCCACTTATTTTTAAGGCATTAATTGCCTAAGGTTTTATAATAAAAGGAGTCACTTGTTTTCTAAAGGTTAAGAGACTATTTGTATTTTTGAAAGTTATGAGAATTTATTTGAAAGTATTTAATACTTGGTTTCAAAAAGTAGAAGTCTCTTGGTTATAAAAAGGAACGTGTTGTCTAAACTATAAAGGGTTATAACGACTTTATGGGAAGTTGGTTATAACGGCTTTATGGAAGGTTAAGAGAATGATTTTCTCTAATAAAGTAATCAAAGAAAGAACTTGTGTTAAGGAAGGGCAAATTGTTTTAAAGGTACCAATTGCTTAAGGTTTTAAATAAGGAAGTCACTTGATTTAGAAGTCGGTAATTGTATTTCTAAAAAGGTATTGTGACTTGTCTTGAAAGGTGAATAGGACTTGATACTACGGTTGTTAGTATCGGGGAAGTGTTATTTGGAAAGGAGTCTTTTGAAAAGAATGTACGTACGTAGTACTTTGGCTTGTAAAATGAGAATTATTCTATTTGTGCTGATAAGTACTTAGGCTTGTAAAATGAGAATTATTCTATTTGTGCCTGATAAGTACTTAGGCTTGTTAAATGAGAATTATTCTATTTGTGCCCGGATAAGTACTTAGGCTTGTAAAATGAGAATTATTCTATTTGTGCCCGGATAAGTACTTAGGCTTGTAAAATGAGAATTATTCTATTTGTGCCTTGATAAGTACTTAGGCTTGTAAAATGAGAATTATTCTATTTGTGCTGATAAGTACTTAGGCTTGTTAAATGAGAATTATTCTATTTGTGCTGATAAGTACTTAGGCTTGTAAAATGAGAATTATTCTATTTGTGCCGGATAAGTACTTAGGCTTGTAAAATGAGAATTATTCTATTTGTGCTGATAAGTACTTAGGCTTGTTAAATGAGAATTATTCTATTTGTGCTGATAAGTACTTAGGCTTGTAAAATGAGAATTATTCTATTTGTGCGGATAAGTACTTAGGCTTGTAAAATGAGAATTATTCTATTTGTGCTGATAAGTACTTAGGCTTGTTAAATGAGAATTATTCTATTTGTGCCGGGATAAGTACTTAGGCTTGTAAAATGAGAATTATTCTATTTGTGCGGATAAGTACTTAGGCTTGTTAAATGAGAATTATTCTATTTGTGCTGATAAGTACTTAGGCTTGTTAAATGAGAATTATTCTATTTGTGCCTTGATAAGTACTTTGGCTTGGTTAATTGAGAATTAGCCTATGTGTCGGGTGATAGCCTTTGAGTGCAAGGATTATGTTTTATTACGCTGTCGCGACTCTCGGTTGGAGGGCCTTTGTCTTGTGGTAAGCTACTTGGACGACGCACCGGTGATGTGGGATTCCACGGTATGCTTCCGCTATTTGTAGTACTTGGGTTAAATTCTCGGATTTTTATAAAAACGAGTGTAGTGCTTATGTCCGCTTGATGGCCGATCGAGATAGGGTAAGAGTATAAATGAGGGCAAGTCCCAAGACGTTATACCACCTTCTCGTGGTAAGAGTATAAGTGAGGGTAAACCCCAAGACTGTACCACCCCTTTATATGTTGTTTGACTGGCGGTTGAGATAGGGTAAGAGTATAAATGAGAGGCAAGCCCAGACGTTATACCACCTTCTCCAGGTAAGAGTATAAGTGAGGGTAAACCCCAGATGCTATACCACCGCTTTACCACCTTCTCGGGGTAAGAGTATAAGTGAGGGTAAACCCAAGACGCTATACCACCGTGGGACTTCGTGCTCATGTATGCCTATTGGTGTTATATTATATCATGGATCGCGGTGAGGAAGGATTCCACGCGGGATTGATATTATGGGCGTGAGACCCATGGTTATATTTGACACTTATAGTATCGGCGGTGATGGGGATTCCACGCCACCCTTTGCTATTTTGTGTGACTTGATCGCGTCCGAATCGGGCGGGTAGTATACGTCCCTCACATAAAGGCGGATTGTGTTATGAAAGTTAAGTAAGTTATATGGTAATGAACTTAATGATTTTCCTAAATCATGTACATAAGAGTGTGACTATAGCTTTTATTGAAAATGGGAAATGATGATAAGCTACGATTAAGTTCATAAGTGGTAATGACACGGCAGGATCTGGTATGTACTTTTATACTTGCCTGCCGTTCTTACATGCTTATGATCATTTCTTAGACGTTATTTCGCTCCATATTCTGCACTGTTGCATCGACCCTTCTGGGCTGCGTTCATGCCCGCAGGTTTAGGTACTGTGTTGGTGATCCTCGCTCTTAGGATCTCGGTTCGATTTTGAGAAAGCTCTATTTGCTCGGAGGCTTAGCTCTTGTACGGTTTTCCACGGTAGTAGATTCGTATATTCGGGGTATGGCGGGGCCTGTCCCGCCACAATGGTTATGTTAAAACTCTTAGAGGTCTGTAGTCACATATCGTGGGTCGGTTGTAAAAGAAATGAGGCAACCGCTGCCAGTTGTATTTATATATGTTCGGGAAGGTAGCCTATCGGCTAACTCGTTGTTTTACTTCGATGTTTTATTTATAAGTTTCATGTATGTTCGCTGATTTTCTCGATGTTTACTGTAAGCGTGCCTGTGTAGGGAACGACCGCGGTCCCGGGTCGGTCGTGACAAAAGTGGTATCGAGCGATTAGTCCTCGTAAAGTGTCTACAGAACGTGTCTAGTAGAGTCTTGATTATCTGTGTGTTGTGCACCACATCTATAATCAGGAGGCTGCAGGACATTTAGGATTGGTTTCCATTCTTCTCACTCCGAGATCGTGCGATAGAGTGTTGTTAAGTCGTCCCTCCCTACGAGTTATGTTGTTCTGCCTACGAGAAGCGCAGATGACCGGGAAAGATGTGGTGGATTGCGTATCGTGTTGGTAATGATTATAGTATAGTCGGTATTGTGACATACATCTCTACGGAGTTATGTATAAATTCGGGCAGCGTGTTGCCTAGAATGATTTTAGATTACCAGAATCGGTAAAGACTAACTAGATCCGGAAGGTATGGAATAGTTAATGAATTTTCGCCAAGGTTTTGTGTTTTATTTCGAGATAATTGGGAAAGGATGAGGTCATGCGATAGGGTAGTGAACCCTTAGAAGCCATATTAAGGAACCTACTGAAATGTCATGTTAATAGATTAAGCCGTGTAGTAAGCTTAAGAGGATTATACGGATGAGGCTGTATAGAGTAAATAATGGTTGTTGTGATCGAGACACATGGTTATGGTTTTGTGAGAAGTTTTTGTACCGCCATCGGGGATGATAAGATAGGTCGAGCATGGAAATTGCGAGCCTAAGAATATTGATAACCGCCGAGACCTTAGATGTATAAGGTTTTCTCCGCAATAAGATTTTAAGTCGGACGAGGATAAGAGTTAAGTGCGACACGAGTCGGGTTGAGGACCTATTACGTCTCCCATGGCCCGGAATGGAGTGGGATCGACTGGTAGTAGTTCCGCCACGTGACAGGTCACGGCGCGCAAGGCCCAAGTTTAGTTAATTGTTTTACTGTTCGTGGACGCGCTCCACCGAACTGTGTCATGAAGCCTAAACGGCCTTATATTGTTTTATAGAGTTACTCCAAAGATTTGAGGCCGAATCGGCATGGAAGTTATGTATGTATGCTAGTATGAGTTGGAAGTACGAAAAGATAATCTCTTTTGGGCTTAAGAGGGACGAGTATGCGTGTACAAGGTATTAGGGCCATGTGTGGCATTGTTGGTATGACGGGGTTGTGAAAGGAAACTATGTCGCAAATTATAAAGATTGACTCCGAAAGAACATTCGGGGACGAATGTTTCTAAGGGGGGAAGAATGTTACACCCCGGAATTTCAGGATATGTTTATAAGAATGTAAGTAAGAATTCAAAATGTTAAGGTTCGAGACGAGTAATTATTTAGCGAAATTTTGGAAATGGTCGGAAAACGAAATATTGCGACGAACGGGAGGGCAACACGTGTCGCCCCCCCTTAGCTTTGCTGGACGAAATGGCATGGCCATTTTGGTCATTTACCTTAAGTCTTGGATGACTAAAGTCTTGCAACTTGTGTAGCATGACATTCTTGACCAAGTCAATTAGTCAATAAGTCTTGACTTACTAAGAGCTTATCCAAGCCTCACATTTGGTGATATCTTGACCATCCTTTACTCTTTATATTACTAGTAGTGCTAGAGAGAGCCAACACTTGAAATTTCACACAAAAATTGGAAGAGCATAGGCTTAGCTCTCGGGTTCACTTAGCATTAGAAGGAGAAAAATTTGTTCCTTGTTCTTTTAATTCCCCACTTTAAACCAAGGTTCATGAGGGTATAGTAAGTGTATCTCAATAGAAAAATCCGGAAAAAGAGAGTTTTTCGTATTAGTCGCAAAGAGAAAACCTAGAGACTTTCTAGGTTTTGGATTGAAGGTTTGAAGGAAAGTTGTTGGTGTGGTTCTAAGGGTCTCGGAGCGGATTGAAGTGTCTTGATGAGGCTCTAGGTTGCTAAGAGCAACTTCGGTTTTGAAGATTGGGTTACAATTCGTTTGAGGTATAATCTTGTTCTTTGAAAGTGGTACAAGATTTTTATATTGTTGTTGTTAGCTTTACATGTTGCTAGCATGAAGGGGTTAAGTTGAAGTTTATAAGTATTGTGGAGTGCTTGTAGCTAAATTCGAAATGTTATATAAGCCACTTGAAAATTGGATTACTAATTGGTCGCTTATTAGAAATAAATCGCACGTTACCTACTTAGAGATTATAGTAGTTATAATTGGTGGCGACTTGATATCATGTTATGCTAACATTGGATAAGAATTGATGTTGTAGTATTTCAAGTTAGCGAATTGGACTTTTAGTTTGTTTTTCATTTGTATTGGACTACTTTCTAAATTGTGAGCCAATTGGGTCATTTAGTTTTTATTGGAGTACCTTATAGAAATTGTGAGCCAATTGGGGCTGTTTGGTTATTGTATTCGGCCTTGAAAAAGGTGGCAAAGTAAGTAAACACAAAGGAAGTGCTGTCCGATTTTCCGTAGAATTTAGTGACGTAGCACTTAGAATACTCTACGTGTGAAGTAAGAAGGTTAATGGACGTATTGTAACCATTATAGGTTGAAGTACTAAGTATAGCGTATCCTACTTGGAGAGTGGAATAGCTATCAAGGTTGAGGTACTTTGGAGCATTTTGCTACTTGTCGACAATCGTCGCGAGGTATGTGAACCTCTTCCTTCCTTTGGCATGATTCTATGTATGGAATATACTTGTGGTATCATTTCATGTTTCCTTCTACTCTTAGAAGTTAAGAGGTAGTTATGTGATTTACTCTATGTAGAACTTTTCCTATCTTTTGAGCATGACTAGTTGTACGTATGTAGTACGGTGACGTCTGAGACTATGATATTCTTTACTTGTTTTATGTAATGCCAAGTCGGGTGGGTTAGGAGATCAACTCACTTCTTTGAAAATAGTAAGGATGTCTTAAGTTTTATTAAGGTTAAGGGACTTGAAGAGTTTCCAAGTATGTGATACTTGTTCCGTTTTAAACGTATAAGTCCCTTGGATAGGAAATTGTTTTTGGCTAAGGTATAAAGGGTTATAACGGCTTTATGGGGAGTTAGTTATATTTGACTTATGGAAAGATAAGTGATTTGATTTTAGTGAAAAGGCCACTTATTTTTAAGGCATTAATTGCCTAAGGTTTTATAATAAAAGGAGTCACTTGTTTTCTAAAGGTTAAGAGACTATTTGTATTTTTGAAAGTTATGAGAATTTATTTGAAAGTATTTAATACTTGGTTTCAAAAAGTAGAAGTCTCTTGGTTATAAAAGGAACGTGTTGGTCTAAACCATAAAGGGTTATAACGGCTTTATGGGAAGTTGGTTATAACGGCTTTATGGAAGGTTAAGAGAATGATTTTCTCTAATAAAGTAATCAAAGAAAGAACTTGTGTTAAGGAAGGGCAAATTGTTTTAAAGGTACCAATTGCTTAAGGTTTTAAATAAGGAAGTCACTTGATTTAGAAGCCGGTAATTGTATTTCTAAAAAGGTATTGTGACTTGTCTTGAAAGGTGAATAGGACTTGATACTACGGTTGTTAGTATCGGGGAAGTGTTATTTGGAAAGGAGTCTTTTGAAAAGAATGTACGTACGTAGTACTTTGGCTTGTAAAATGAGAATTATTCTATTTGTGCCCGGATAAGTACTTAGGCTTGTAAAATGAGAATTATTCTATTTGTGCCCGGATAAGTACTTAGGCTTGTTAAATGAGAATTATTCTATTTGTGCCCGGATAAGTACTTAGGCTTGTAAAATGAGAATTATTCTATTTGTGCCCGGATAAGTACTTAGGCTTGTAAAATGAGAATTATTCTATTTGTGCCTTGATAAGTACTTAGGCTTGTAAAATGAGAATTATTCTATTTGTGCCCGGATAAGTACTTAGGCTTGTTAAATGAGAATTATTCTATTTGTGCCTTGATATGTTGTTTGACGGCCGGTTGAGATAGGGTAAGAGTATAAATGAGAGGCAAGCCCCAAGACGTTATACCACCTTCTCCAGGGTAAGAGTATAAGTGAGGGGTAAACCCCCAAGATGCTATACCACCTGCTTTACCACCTTCTCCAGGGTAAGAGTATAAGTGAGGGGTAAACCCCCAAGACGCTATACCACCGGTGGGACTTGGTGCTCATGTATGCCTATTGGTGTTATATTATATCATGGATCGCTGGCGGTGAGGAAGGATTCCACGGCAGATTGATATTATGGGCGTGAGACCCATGGTTATATTTGACACTTATAGCTGTCGGCAGTGATGGGGGATTCCACGGCCACCCTTTGCTATTTTGTGTGACTTGATCGCGTCCTGAATTGGGCCGGGTAGTATATCGTCCTCCACATAAGGGGCGGATTGTGTTATGAAAGTTAAGTAAGTTATATGGTAATGAACTTAATGATTTTCCTAAATCATGTACATAAGAGTGTGACTATAGCTTTTATTGAAAATGGGAAATGATGATAAGCTACGATTAAGTTCATAAGTGGTAATGACACTACAGATCTGGTATGTACTTTTATACTTGCCCTGCCGTTCTTCCGCATGCTATGATCTGCTTATCAGACGTTATTTACGCTCCATATTCGGTACACCTTCGGGGGGCTGCGTTCATGCCCGCAGGTTTTAGGTACCAGGTTGGTGATCCTTGCTCTTAGGATCTCGGTTGATTTTGAAAGCTCTATTTGCTCGGAGGCTTAGCTCTTGTACAGTTTTCCCGAGATAGTAGATTCATGTATATTCGTGGTATGGCGGGCCCTGTCCGCCACAGTGGTTATGTTAAAACTCTTAGAGGTGCGTAGTCACATATTGTGGGTCGGTTGTAAAAGAAATGAGGCAACCGCTTGGTTGTATTTATATATGTTCGGAAGGTAGCCTATCGGCTAACTTTGTTGTTTTACTTCCGATGTTTTATTTATAAGTTTCATGTATGTTCGCTGATTTTCTCGATGTTTACCGTAAGGTGCGTGTAGGAACGATCCGGTCGGGTCGTGACACAAACTAATGGATAGGTTGGTCAGATTCCGTAGCCTCTCCATCTCAACCTGCATATCAGCAATTTATTGTAGCAGCTGCGCAATACATTCTTCCTGACTGGTGATATTCCTTCCTTCAAGGTTCTTGCTGTGACAGAATAATTCCCAAACCATTTGGCTCAGACGCCCCCGAGCCAGTCATATCATCATTTCTTGCCTTGGACCTGGTAAAGTGTGGATGCTCCGACATTGTTGAGTCAAATACGAACCGACCTTTGGGGAAGATGATAAATCTTTCTAAAAAAATGCAACAAACGGTGTTAGCATAAAGAGCATAATTTGCGGGTATGTAGCAGATATATCGCACATAGCACATTCAAATGTTTCCTAACATGCAGGGGGACCTCTTTATGCCAGAGGTAAGCCTAAACGTCACTTATGCGAGATTATGATGGATTTGTCCAAATCGCCCAACTGTAATGCTTTTGTTGGAAATGGCGACCAAATGACGGTGCACTTTTTTCCAATTTCAGCATGTCATGATTAGGTTCGGATTTGTCTATCACTGCCACGCTACACATAATATGCTGGTTGGTCGTTGGGTTGAGAAACCCGTCGACAAGTTTGGTGTCTTCCTAATTGTGGTGTCGATGCCAGGGACCGACCCACCTAAGGTAAATGCATGCATGCCCTAAAATAAAGGGTGGTATAGCTCTATCTTAAGTTTTTAAGATTTGGCTTTTCTAGACGCTTGAGTTCGAGCGGACTACTCAGTGAAGGCTACGCGACCACCGGTTGGACCGGATTCTCCGCGCAAAACACCAACTCTCTTAAATTTGGGTGTTTGAAAGAAATTTGCAGGTGCGCGAAGCACACCCGCGTGTTGTGTGTGATTGTGTGAATTTTCCAGAGTGGAAGAAATATGAGCGGAATGCCAGTTTAAGGAAAGCAGTAAAGCAAATAGCAATCAAGATGAATAAAACAAAATAAAGCACGCAAAAATTAAATGCAAAAATAATGCCAAATAATAACCCTAGGTCTGTTATGGTTAAGAACCTAAAATCCCCAGTGAAGTCGCCATTTCTGTCACGCCCTTTTTCGACCGCGACATTTTTTTTTTTTAAAATAAAATGGCTCCTGCTCAATAAAAAGTGTTAGACAATAAAATGCTAAAAAATGCTTAAAATGTTAAAAGTTTAAAAAGGTGCTAAAATATTAAAAGTGCTAAAAAGGTGCTAAATGCTAAAGGGTTGCTAGGGATGCTGAAGTGCTAAAGAATGCAAAAAGGTGCTAAAATGCTAAGGGTTCGCGGAGTCGCCACCTAATTAATTTGGGTGAATTAGGACACCTAAATGTTAACTAGTTTAAAGTAAACATTAACTCCATTTTAATGGTCTGCTAAACTTAATGAGATTCTGGGTAAGGGTTCTCTATTAATCTAGAGGGAAGGGGTTAGGCACCCTCTAAGATCCGCTAACTTGCGGTTGTCCTGCCAAACCTAGGGTTAATTATTATGCTAGAAAAGGTGTATTTAAAAAACGTTTAAGCGGAAGAGTATAAGATATACTTTCTAAAATATTTTGCAAGGTTTATTCTAGGAAAGTCAAGGTCAGTTTTGAAAAACTGTGCAATTAGGATGCCTAAATACTATATTAGCTATAGGTATAATAGGAGTAAAATGTATGCAAGTATTCCTTCACCTAAGGGGTATGTGTTGCTTAGCATGAGAATATAACGTTGTTGTGATAAAAGCAGTATTTTCTATTCTGTATTAATAGGAAATTGTACCACGGTTTTAAGAACATCTAGGCAAATAATATTCCCACTTATTATGCAAGTGTAGGGTGTTAAGTGATTTATTATAACTATTAAACAAGGCAAGGCGAGCTTAAGGTAAATAAGTCAAACTAATTTCTAACTATTGATTCAAGGTTTAATTATTCTAAATGATAATTAATTAGTGTTAGACAAATAATTTACAATAAATAAATGAATGGGGGCGGGGTAGAAAATGATAAGAGGTGACTCGAAGGAATGGCGATGTCATTCGCCGGTGGCTTGGAATTTTCGAGGCGGAGATGAAGATGCACATAGGTGTAGGTCTTCGTTGGTTGTAACTCATGAGAAGTCTCGCAATGAGACTTTTCGTTTGGCTCCGATGCGTGCCATGCAAAAGAAAAGAAGATAAGGAGATAAAGATTAGTATATATCTAAATTATTTGAATCATAAGAGAATCTACACACACATGACCTATGCTTATACGCAACCAGCACACGAAGGTATAAATCAGTCGGCACACTGAGGCCATCTACTGCGACAGTCAGCAGACTGAGCCATCAGACAATGAAATACAACACATAGAGCATGATCGCGATGTACTTGAGCATTAACAGTCCAGATGCATATAATAAGAATGGATGGCAGAATCATAATTCCCTTTAAGCATGTGTTACGGCAGCAACAAGAAATGCAGATAGTCAAAACAACATATAGTGGACAATTTAGGCAAACAAAGCAGACATTCATCCAAACAGGAGAATCACAAGTATACAGAGATTGTGGAATGGTCATAGCTTAAAATATGAATAGAGAGGGATAAGAAAACAGATATCAAACATACACACTTCCAGCTTATTTGAAAACAGTGGGTGAGCATTTTTTAGATGAACCAGGAACCAAACAAACCATCCCAAATAATGTTTAAGCTAATCAAGACCCAATTATGTGTTGCAGGGGGGGTTGTGTTCACAGGGGGGCTCATATAGGCTAAAACAGATTTACTAAGGTAGTGACCACAACGTTCGAGTCAAGCACATATATTGGTAATATAAACTCAGGTAATCTCATAGTAACGCCTAAATCATGCTGAAAGACAAACAGGGACAAGCGTCATACTGATTTGATATTACTTAATGCTAGATGGAGCTTCGATAGACATACTTAGGACATTCGCCCTGGTTTGAACAATCTACAATCCGGTCTATAAGGAAATAACATTAACTAATCCAAGCTTACAAATTTCAGACATTGGTTTAAGGAAAGACATTCAATAGCTCCACACAAGACTAACTGATTACGCCTCGATGCAAACTTAGCTTACTCGTTAAATACCCTTTACTCTAATATGCTCACAACATGATATGGGAGTTGCAGACCAAAGATTAAAAATGCAAAGGGAATATAATTCGACGTGACGCAGATTGGTCATAATACACTGCTAGTGCCAACATCATTTAATGACTCAGTGACAAGATCAAAACAGCTATAAAGACTTCCCTGAAAAAAAACACAACCAAACCAGTAATCACATAAGCATCAGACTAATAGATTAATATTACAGCACATATCAAGCAACGTGATGGGATTAATAAACATCGATCCTAATCAATAACTTCAAATCGACACCTGCTTAAATAAGCTACGACATATCAAACGTGATATGATAATGTCAACAAATGCAGTCGAAGCATGCATAACAGGAAAACAGACACATTCACACAAAGAAACGAAATTTGAAAGGGAGATGAATTTACCTTCTCCGGACAGCGAACCGAGGCCACGTATCAAGTCGTCGGTCCACTCGACAGGTTCTGGTTTTGCTATGCGATTGATTGGGATGAAGCCTGACTTAAAGATATTCTAACAGCCTCTATCGTAGGATCGATTGAGTTCGACCTCCTAAACAGCGGACAAGAGTACAGATGTGTGGGAGTTTGTTCTCTGAGAATCGATGCCTTTCTGAATCCCTCCCTCTCTGCTCTAATTCTTATTGCATGTGCTTTATATAGCCTAACCTTAGGTCCTAAGTTGGTAAGTAATCAAGGCTAATTTTGGACTAATATTTGGTGCTGGTTCGTATGATTTTGTGCGATGTAAATGGCAAGGATATATTCTGGTTATGGTAAGAGGAGCTGGCTGGGTGTGCGTGGGTAAAGGGAAACCCCGGATTCTCCGCGAAATCCGTATGGCGCGATCAAGCTTTTCTAGGGTTGCGTTTTCTTTAGTTTTTTTTAGGTTGAGAGTGGGGACGACGGAAGGGTAAAGGGAAATGAAGAGTGGGGTAATGGGTCGTATAAGGCAACAAGAATCAAGCCATGTGTTGGGGCAAGGCGGGTAGTGTGTTAATTTTAGGTAGGAGTGGGCTGGGTTAGTGGGCTAGGCGAAAATGATGGGTAATTAGTTTTAATTGGGTATTTAATTTTAGGTGCTTAATTAGTTAATTAGTAGTAAATTAAATTAATAAATTGTGCTTAGATTATTTAGGTGCTTTATTAATCTAATTGTTATAAAAATTATTACAAGAATAAAATGGGCGTGCTATTTAATTAGTGCTTAATATTTTAGAATGCGGCGCTATCATTTAAAATCTTATTATTGTGCATTATTATTTAAAATAAGTTATGAAATTACTTCGCGTATTAATAAATGCGGCTATGCTACTTGACACGACGTCATTGCTAAATTATTTATTTTATGTATTTATTAATTATTTAAGAATTACGACAGCGCTTGAAATTAATTAATGCGGGCGCGAGACTCTAAATGCTTAATACTCTACGTAGAAAATGCGAAGTTATTATTAAATAATTTATTTATGCATGTATTAATATTTTATTGTTGCATTTTATTATAAGAAATCATAAAAATTATTTTGCAAAATTATTGTAATTTTATAGCTACTGTCTGGACGAGAGGGTCAAAATTGGGTGTCAACACACCTTACTGTTAATCTTCGAATGTTCTCCATTTACTTTAAGGGGTATGTTTTTAAACCAAAGCTAACTTTATATATTTTAAATCTTGCATTCTCACATTGGTCAAAAAATACGTTTTATACTTACAAATATCTTTGCTTAAAGTACTTTCAAAAAAATGCATTTTCTTAGCAATAATAATTAACCTAGGTTTGACCGGACAACCGCGAGTTAGCGGATCCTTTAGGGTGCCTAATCTCTTCCCTTTAGGATAATAAAGAACCATTTCTCATAATCTCACATTATTTTGCAGACCATTAAATGGAGTTAGTGTCGATTTTAATCTAATTGACATTCGTCATTTCTGTCACGCCCTTTTTCGACCGCGACGTTATTCTAGCGATTCCTGCTCAAGAGAAATGTTAAAATAAAATATAAAAGAGGTGCTAAAAGTAGTGCTAAAATGCTAAAGGTGCTAAAAAGGGTGCTAAAATAATACTAGAAAAGTAAAAGGTGCTAAGTGCTAAAGGGTTCGCGGAGTCGTCACCTAATTATTTTTGGTGAATTAGTACACCTAAATGTCAACTAGGTTAAAGTCAACATTAACTCAATTTTAATGGTCTGCAAAACTAGTGTGAGATTCTGGGTAAAGGTTCTTTATTAATCTAGAGGGAAGGGATTAGACACCCTCTAAGATCCGCTAACGTGCGGTTGTCCTGCCAAACATAGGGTAAATTATTATGTTATGAAAATACGTGTTTAAAAGGATGCTGCAAGAACTTTATGAAAGAATGCATTTTTTGATAAAAGATTTATAAGACTAATGCTACAAGAATATACGTGCAGCTTAAAGTGTGCAAAAATTGATGTATTTACTAAAGATGTGCCTTTCATTTGCAAAATCAACTTTGATTAACATATGCAAGGTATGATATAAAGGTTCTATATTTTAAGAAGATAATTTTATTATGAAATGAAATATAATGTCACTAAGTGATTTATGAGAAAATCAATTTCTTTTGTTATGCATTAACTTCATGATTAGATGTGCGATTTTAGGCAAGAGATTAGACTGTAGACATGCATGACAAGCCTAAGATAAATAACTAGAAGTGTATTTTCAGTTTTAAAGCTACCCCACCCAATTCATTTATTCAGAGACTAATTGTTTTAGACCTCCTATTAATTACAAAGTTAAATAATTAGATGACAACACTAAATAAATAAGGTAAAGGGTGGATATGATAGCGGAAGCATTCACGACATATGGCGACATCATATTGTCCTATTTTGTTTTAGGAGTGCTGAGGCGGGCATGCGGATGCGGATGCACATAGATGTGGGTCTTCATTTGACAGAGTCGCGATGAGTCTCACAATGAGACTCTTAATTTGGCTCCGATGCATTGCATTTCATGTAAAAATAAGAGAAGAAAAGGATTAGTAAACATTCTATTCTTTCAAAAATAAGATAATCACATATTCAAACAATGCATTATGATTTACTTATTAAAGCTAAACAGATCCAAACAATGGAAAGCTCAAAGCTACTGTCCAAATCAGGCATTGGGCCTTGCAGTGCGGTTGGATGCAGGCGAAACTCAAAACATACATTTCGATATGAAAATATACTACTTCAAATATGCAATTTTCAGATTTTCTTTGTTAAAATGAGATGACGGGGAGTAAAATCGGGACAAGCCTAAGACCTGCAACATGACACACATGGATATACATGTGCAGCGTGTAACTCGAGCGTCCTTACCTATATTCTTGCACTTAATTTAGGGTAAACAGCAAACAAGGCCAAATTAATCGAGCACATACTCATTGAGGCTAGATCTCAAAATATATACTGATTCATCTCAAGCTTTCCTTTAGACATCCCGAGGCAGACTCATAGTATATCTGAAGTTCTAAATGATGTGTGCGTACATTGACCTAGACGCTGTTTAATAAGACACTAAGCGATTTCCTACATACTTGAATGAAGGCAAGTGCGGTACTAGATCGCATGCACGAGGTGGGTACATACATAGTTAAGTTTAGCATTACAAACAGTTTCATGAACCTGAATTTAACTTAAAGACCCTAGGATGGTTAAGTTCATCATAACTAGCATTTCAGGAATCAATATGGACACCACAGAAGATCTGAACTCGATATAACATACCAGATAGAGCACATAGACTACACAACACGTGACATAGTACCGAAGCAGTCTTAAGGAAACTGTTTCAGATATTAGATCGACTAATATGATGGACACAAGGACGTATGTCAGCCAATTAACATAGCATTTAAGATGTATGCAACTTCATATCAAGCTTAGTATAGGGTAACATGTATATCCCTTACAACAAAAATGCATATTTAACTACTCCATTAGTACGCAACAGATATCCTAGCCTAACATTGGGATATCGAGCAGTAATGATATATTCGGGTTTAGAAAAATCACATGTCCTCAATAATCATCAATCGACTACCGTTTTGAATCATTTTTTTACCATGGGTAAGCTTCTAAACAAATCTTGGCAGCTTTTAAGTATTCAAGCATGTATAACATGACATTTTTGCAGATTGGTATTAACATTATAACACTCGCAACTATAGTTAAAGAGCATTACGGAATTTACATACTTCACATCGACTATACATAAATGGCAGACTACATTAGCATCACTCCAATAATGGAAATGCGAAACAATAGAAAATGGGAAGGCAACGAGTTTACTCATGATACACTACTAGGTACACTGACACTTAAAGGGAACAGAATGATTGTGTCCAACTTGGGGAAATACCAATATAGAATAAGCAGTTAATATGAACATAATGGACCATTCTAGCTACACTTAATCCCCCAAATTCGTAAATTGACTCTCGACAATGGAAACAAACTATCATTCGCATCATATAATCTGGCTTTAGATTAGTTAAAGCAGATTAATCCTACTTTATATTTAAGCATAAACAACAACAGTCATACGAACAAATCTAGCTAAATGATTAATAAGCAGGAAATACAACAAGCACATAAAAACAACACAGTCGCGAATGTTAATAACAGTTAATCTTAACTGACAGATTCAACGTCAAACAAATGTGTCTCAAATCGTACACTAATGACAAATTAAACGACATCGAATCAGTTTTAACAAAACGTATAATTCACACAGACCACGAAGTGTAAATCGCATAAAACATGAAAGGGAATGAGTTTACCTTCTCCGGACAGCGAACCGAGGCAGCGTATCAAGTCGTCGATTCACTCGGAGTTTGGTCGCTATGCGATTTAAGCTCGAAACTTCGGTTTTGGAAGCGAAAGTTGTTCTGCTGGATGCCTATTGGGTTTCTACTCGTTTTCCCAGGATGCTCTCTTGCCTTACTGGTTTCAGAATTTTTAACTGATGCTAAAGGATTCTTACTGAGGTTGAAGGCTTCTAATTATTATCCCTAGAATGCTAATTTTCTATGGGTTCCTCCCTGTGTGCCTCTGTTCCTACCATTTTTTCCTGCCCAGTGATGTAGACATTGATCGATTTATATAGCCTCCAATCGGGGCTCTGAATTAGGCAAAGTTACCGACTCTTGATGGCTGATTTGCATGTAGTATTTAGGGGGTATTTTAATTGCGATTCTGGGACTGATTTTCTTGTGATTTTGCTACTTATTTTTGGACGAATCTTGGTATTAATATCCTATATGATTTGTTAAGGTAAGTTTTGATTTTGGTTTCGTGGTTCTTAGAGATGGTAAGATTTGGGAACGGTTCTGGGTAAGATTCGGTGAGATTTTGGTTATGGTAGGTTGGTTACGCCGGATTCTCCGTGAGAATCTCGGCTGGGGTCTTGGCGGCGATGGGGTGCGAGGGTAAGGGGCGGATTCGTTTAGGTTTAGTTTTTTTGTTTTATCGGTTGTTGGATTGAAGAAGAAGGGGGCTTAAAAGGCTGAAGGGAATTTGGGCTTTCGGGTCGAGAAATAAAGGTTGGGCTTGGGCGAAATTAAGAGGCTTATGGGATGGTTTTAATTTGGGTAGTGTGTTATTAGTTTTAGGTGTATTATTTAATGAGTTTAAATTAAATTATTTTAAAGTTGCTTTAAATATTATAAAAAATGACAAATGTCGGGTATGATAATTACGGATTGCATAATGTTTCATAAATGCGACGCTATTATTAAAATACATGCGTTAGACTAAAATTAGTGTACTAGTAATTTAAATTACAAATAATAATTATGAAATTGTCTTGCGTGTTAATAAATGTGGATATGCTACTTAAGGAATGTTTGATGCGGCGTTATTCATTATGCATGTATTATTATTTAAAAATTATTATGAATTGTTTGAGTTTTAATTAAAAATAGGGTTTCAATTATGAATAGTATTTGTGTATAATACTCTACGTAAAAATGCGATGTCATTATTAAATTGCTTATTTGTGCATGTATTACTGTTTTATTGTTGCATTTTATTATTATAAAATTATTAAAATTATTTTAAAAAATTAGTGTAATTTTATAGTTAATGGTTGGACGAGAGGGTCAAAATTGAGTGTCAACAACTTGTCCCTCTTTGTGTGGAGATGATGAAAGAGTCTTCAGACAAAGACGTTGACTTATAGCCAATTTTGTCTCGATCCTTAGAAAAATGTCGGACAATTAGGACAAGGCTGACGCAAATTCAAAATTTTATCCCATTGTCGAGTTATGACGACACTGGGCTAACATGGTCAAGAACCAAGGCGGGCTGACGCGGACTCAAAATTTGTCCCAGTGTCGAGTTATGACGACGCTGGGCTACCATGGCCAAACACCAAGACGGGCTGACGCGGACTCAAAATTTGTCCCAGTGTCGAGTTATGACGACACTGGGCTACCATGGTCAAGCACCAAGGCGGGCTAATGCGGACAATTTGTCCCAGTGTCGAGTTATGACGACGCTGGGCTACCATGGTCAAACACCAAGGCGGGCTGACGCGGACTCAAAATTTGTCCCAGTGTCGAGTTATGACGACGTTGGGCTACCATGGTCAAGCACCAAGACGGGCTAATGCGGACTCAAAATTTGTTCCAGTGTCGAGTTATGACGACACTGGGCTACCATGGTCAAACACCAAGGCGGGCTAACGCGGATTCAAAATTTGTCCCAGTGTCGAGTTATGACGACACTGGGTTGATGTGATGTTAAAAATAAAAATAAACTGGCTTGAACTTAGGGGTATATCGGTATTGACTTATGAAAACACTAGGATTATTGGTGATGTGGGATGAGTGGACCGACGCTCGAGGCCGCTTCTGCCATTCGTTGGAAATAATAAACCTAGGTTTGCTATGGTCAAGAACCTCAAGTCCCCAGTGGAGTCGCCATTTCTGTCAAGCCCTTTTTCGACCGCGACGTTATTCTAGCGAATTCTGCTTAATAAAAATGTTTAGAAAATAAAAATATGCTAAAGGGTGCTAAAAGGTTGCTAAAGGTGCTAAAAAGGGTGCTACAATAATACTAGAAAAGTAAAAGGTGCTAAGTGCTAAAGGGTTCGCGGAGTCGCCACCTAATTATTTTGGGTGAATTAGGACACCTAAATGTCAATTAGGTTAAAGTCAACATTAACTCCTGGCGTCATGCTGCTAAGAAAATGCATTTTTTTGAAAGTACTTTAAGCAAAGATATTTGTAAGTATAAAACGTATTTTTTGACCAATGTGAGAATGCAAGATTTAAAATATATAAAGTTAGCTTTGGTTTAAAAACATACCCCTTAAAGTAATTGGAGAACATATGAAATTATTTTACAGGGTGTATATATTGCTTAACAGAATATAGAAATAATAGTGCAAAAATTATTATGGCAAAATAAGTACCTATAAAGTAAAATGTGAAAATGTCTATTATGCAAGGGATAATAAAGTATGATAAAAAATATATTTTTTATATGAATGTTAATAAGAGTTTATGAAAGGATGGGCTAGGAATATTTTGATGACTAATGCCCTAGCTATATGACTAGTTAGGCAAGTGGGGATTATTAAGTGGTTTAGTATAGTAAACCATATATGGCAAGTTTTTTTAAATAATTAACTTAAAGGAAACCAATTTTTAATGTCACAACTACCTCTTAATAACGACTTCAAGCTTAAATATACTAAATGTCCTACTAATGTAATGTTAGCGTTAGACAATTAATTTACAATAAATGAATGGGGGCGGGGTAGGAAATAATAAGATGACTCGAGGAATGGCGATGTCATTTCACCCATGGTTTGGAATTTCCGATGCGGAGAGGATGATGCACATAAATGCGGGTCTTCATTTTTGCCGTGATGAGTCTCGCAATGAGACTCTTAATTTTACTCCGATGTGTTGCATTTCATGTAAAAATAAGAGAAAAGATAAGGATTAGTATATACCCGAATCTTATTGACGATAGATGAACACTAACATGAAATTTGAAATATATACAAGAAATATCATCTCGGCAGACAGAGAATGGATCCAAGGCAATAACCAAATGACTTATTTTTTTAAAAAAAAAGTAGTGAGGCTCCAGATGGTAGTGAAATGAATGTAGAGCAACTTCATCCTAGATGTATTCCTGACATACTAGGCAATGTCGATGTAGAAACAGGGAATGCAGGCAATCAAAACAGCACGCAGTGGACAGTTTAGGCAAACAAAGCAAACATTTATTCCGACAAGACAGTTGCAGATATGCAGAGATTACAGGATGGATCAAGTATAAATCACACTTATTACGCACCACATCGACAATGACAAAGCTTATTTGAGCAAGTATATGATTGATGGTATATGTATTACTTGGTAAGTTAATATGCGTGTATGCTATATGATAACTTGGGAGGATCTTAATATGGCCAGTTTTATCACCTAAACAGTAGAGTAAATGCAGGGGCAGTTCAATAGATGCATTAGACTGATGGAGGTGCAGAGTAGTGGCAACATAGTTAGACTGAGATCAGACAGCTTATAAAACAACTTACATCAGGCAGTTCTGTTAGAAATAAATGATCAAATAAGAGCCATTTTATCACCAATACAGGGGGTAGATGTATGTATGCACAGATTATCTATTGCAGCAGTGGAGGATACAATATTGCTTAATTCAATCACACAACCAAATCAGAAACCTGGACACGCATGACTCGATTTAGTTTCAATCAGAGAGTAGAAAACATACATATGCCAACAGCAGGTTGTCTCATGAGGGAGTTCAAGCAACTAATTCTTTAGGGAGATTGTTCAAAGCAAATATGGTTGCTAAGAGGGTCATTCATGCTTTAGAAGATAAACAAAATATTTCCTACAACACAGCAGTAATCGACTAACATTACATTTTCTCTTGATGCGAAATGAACATACATATAATCATCCACACAGAACACTTCGACTTCTAATCTTAGTTCTTAACTAGCTTTTCATAGATATCAGGAACTCAAACAGTAACTCGGGTCCCAATTAACCAAATCATGCATCGTGTTTTAATTTCGTATCGACACGTATCGCCGACATATTTCCAGTAAGACTCCTGCTAAACACAGACATCGTTTGCACTCACGATAATGGATCTCTAAACAATAATTTAAAGCAAGAAGGCATCCAGATCAATTAAACAGGCATCATATTCGCGCATCGACGACGAACACAGTTCATATCAGTTAGTACATATAGATAACAATCGATATCGTCCCGACATATTTCTCAAACAATCGCACATCATACGGCTCGTAAACTATAAATTAATAGAAAGTTGGGCAAAGTGATGAATTTACCTTCTCCGAGCAGCGAACCGAGGCAGCGTATCAAGTCATCGATCCACTCGGAGTGTATTGCTATTCGAATGAATGGAAAGGGTTTTAACTTGTGGCTATGGCTGCGTGAGTGTTATTTCTTGAATCGATTTTCTTCTTCCTCGTTGTTAATCTTTCCTTGAATTTAAGGAGTTCTTCTGTGTAAAATCGGTGCCTGTCTATTCTAAGGGTTTCTCCTATGCTTTCCCATTTCTGACTCACCTTATTGTTAACACCCAATTTTGACTCATCTTTTGGATATTTCTTGCAATTTTAAGTATTTTAGGACACCGCATTTTAATTACCATTTTTGTATATTTTTTACCTAACATTCTATGTTGTTTTATTTTTGTAAATTGGCATCACGTTTTTACTTTTAATTAGGTATTAAACATTTTCAAATATTATGTTATTATTATTGCGCGATCATGTTATTTTAATAATTTTGCATCTCTTTAAATAATTAATTGACATCCCGTCTTTACTTTTAATTAGGCATTAAATATTTGTTAAATATTGTATTTTATTATTATTGCATCGACATTTGAATTTTAATAATTTTGCATCTTTTTAAATAATTTTTCTTTTAAATAATAAAATCATTTTGCATTTTTGTCAAATCAGTCTAGCCCGAGGCACAATCTGGATCAGTCCAATCCGCCGAAAACGGAAGCCCAAACTGAGACCCAAAAATGAGGCCTAATACACCTTCCATCTTTTCCCCCCAATACCCAATACTCAAAACCCTAAACCTAAATACCCCTATAAATAAAAAACCTTACCCCACACAACAACAAAAAAAACCCTTCAGCCGCAACACTCACATAAGACCCCTTTTTCATCACCAGCCCTTTCATTTTTTGTTCTCCTCAATCCCGTCACCGACGGCCTTAAGCCCTGCTTCCCGTCGCTGCCCTACGCTGGAGCTCCAAGCTCCGGCGACTTCCCCCAACTCCAAGCAGCTGACACCCCCCCCCCACATTTTCATATCCGACGAACCACGAATCACCACCACAACATCGTCGACCTCACCCCTTCACCCCCGTCGACCTTTCTCTCTCACTATCTCTCAGCCGCACCCCACTCCTCTCTTTTGCTCTTGTCACTGCCACTACCTTGGCGGCGTCGCTCCGGTGTTATACTGTTGAAGTGACGTCGCCGCTCTTCTATCTCGCTTTTGTTGTTGTTGAATCCGCCAAGTATGAACTCCGCTGATATGAATCGTGTTTCCGTTTTCTCTGTTGGTTATTTTTGCCACCATTACCGCGGTGTTTTCTGGAGACATTACTGTTATTCTCCCTTTTGTTGCTATTATATGTTGTTAGCGTTTGGACTTATTTGATTTGTTGTTTTCTCGCCGGAGTTTCGAAAACTCTGGCGAACATTTTGCTTTATTTCGGTATCTGTTATTTGCTTGTACTGTTGGACTGGATTTGTGGTCGCTCCGACGACTCTCTGGATATTTCGGTAATAATGGTTGTTTTTTTCGGCAACCATTGGTTACTGCTGCCGCTGTTTACTATTTGATGGACTGATTTTCTAGTGTTGGTTGACTCTGTTTGGGCTTGTGACTCGGGATTTGTTGGATATTTTGGCTAATGACTTATTTTCTGATATTTGGTTAGCTGGCCAGAATTTTGAAACCTCCGGCGATGTTATGATTTTCGGTAGCCTTTCCGTGAACCGCCATCGCTTTTCTTCATTGGGGCTGATTTTGACTTTTTTTTTGCCCTTTTATTTATTTATTAAACTGGTTGAACATATACTACACTCTTGGGGTATTTACTGATTTTGAACAGATATTATATTGGCCAATGAAAAAGTTATCCGTCGATTTTTTAGGCCTCCACAGTTGCAAAGACGGAAAATAAAATAAAATGAAGCTTTCTTGGCGTTGATGATTTCTTCTACTTGCACAAGATAACCAACATGCGCTAGCGGGGCAAATTTTTGCAGCCGGACTTGTTTGGGATGTCCCACTTTATTTTTATATATCTGAGCCCTCCGTGTTTAAAACTATTACTGTTTTGGCGCGGATTTGAAGGTTTTATTTATTTTATTGTTTCTAACAATATTGGCCGATGAAGGAATCTCCGTCTGATTTTCAAGGCCTCCCCTGACAAAAGACGGATTTATTTTTGGCTTTACTTATTAATTCTTGCTATTACTTTAAAATTATTTATTTTATTACTAACACTTTTACTAAGTATTTATGCAGGTACCCGGAGATCATCTTGTGCAGAAGGCCTAAAAGGGGCTAAAAGATGTCCCGGAGTTTTTATTTGATTTTAGCTTTATTATTATGTATTGCATTCCATTGTAATTGTAAATTATGAAAACTGCTTAGAATATGTAGAATAAAATGCAATAAATAATTAACCTAGGTTTGGAAGGATAACCGCAACTTAGCGGATCTTAAAGGATGTCTAACCCCTTCCCTTTAGGATAATAAAGAACCCTGATCCAGAATCTCATTAATTTCGCAGACCATTAAATGGAGATTAATTGCAGTATTTTTATTGCAATAAATCAAGTGTTCTAATTCACTTAACTAATTAGGTGGCGACTCCTCAAAATCAGCATTATTGCTTCATTCAGGGAACCGCGCCAAAGAGCAACGTTGCGGATACCGTTTAGACCCCGAGGTAAAAAACGGGCGCGACATTGATCACACAGTATGTATCTATTACTTGTTATTATTTACTCTTGTTGTAATATTCTTAGTCAATTATTTTTTATTAATGATGGCAAACATGTTTTAATATGTGTTGTCATTTTTGTAGCGTCATGTTGATGTATACTGCGCAGAAAGGTTATAAACTAAAGTTGGTTTTTTCAAGAATGGTAAAAATTGTTAAGTAATCTATTTATTCAAGTCTTTAATTGATATGTAATGAAAATTTAAATTTGATTGTCAAGTTAATGCTTTGGTTAATTTTGTTTTAAGGTACCACAACAACCTTATGGATACAAGTGTGCTTACTATATGTTACATTTCATTAAAGATCTAATGAATGATTTATATTTGATTCATAACAATGTAAGTATTTAACATTATTTTTGTTTATGTATTTATCTATAATGACTTATTTATGATTAGAAAATTTAACTGATCTTTATTGTTTGTTACAGTACAATGGCAAAGAATGTTTTCCGCAGCATGACCTTGATGAAGTTCGGATCGAGTGGGCGCAACATGTTTCAAAGATTCTCCGTGTTGCATAGTTGTGTCATTTTTATGATGATTTAGATAATATTTATATTTTTTGAAGTTAAAACAATATTATATTTTTTTGTTGTATTTGATGATAACATTAGATGTTTTGAAATCAATTTGTAATGTTTCGATTTAATGTATTAGAACAATTTCATTATGTGGGTAACATTTTAGTTATAATATATTTACAATTCTAATTTATTTTTAATTAATAAATTAAAATTAAAATATAAAAAATGTCAAAATTAATTTTCCCGCCAATTTAAATCAAAATTATTTAAAAAAATTCTACCAATTTAAATAAATTATATTTAAAATTTCCAGCAAAAAAAATATTATTTAATTAATAAATTTCGTGTGAAATTAAAAAAAAAGGAAAATAGTCAAAGTCAAACACCACAATTTGTGACGTTTATAACCGTCACATAAAACCGTCACAAAAAACTGTCACAATAACCGTCAGGAATTTGTGACAATGCCTACCGTGACACTTAACAAAAATATTTTTCGCAGCATGACCTTGAGAAGAAGCTTCGGGATGAACAAAGGCAGTGAGTAAAAATGGAGCACGAGTAGATGCTGAGCGCGTAGGAACTTATAGATTAAATTTGTCTTTTGGCCATTGTTTAGTGTTTAATGATTGCTACTATGTACCCTCGTTAACGAGGAATATCATTTATATCCATGTTTTGGACATGAAAGGTTTTTCCTTATATATTTATAATGGTAGTTAAGTACTGTCTTTTGATAATATTATATATGGAAATGTGCCTCTTGTGGATGGATTATATACACTAAATTGTAGTCGAGAAATATGCAATATACAAAAAAATGAGCTAAGAAAAGTAATAGAAACTCTACCTACCTATGACATTGTAGACTTGGTCATATCAACGAAATAAGGATAGCAAGGTTGAGGAAGCTTGACTACCTCGAACCATTTGACTTGGAGTCTTATGGTAAATGTGAATCCTGTTTAAAAGGTAAGATGACCAACAAACCACTTTCTGGGAAAGGTGTGTGAGCCAATGAGGTGCTTGAGTTGATACATACTGACGTATGGACCATTTTCGACTCAAGATAAGAGTGGTTTCCCTTACTTCATTACTTTTACTAATGACTTGACAAAGTATGGATATGTGTATCTTATGAAACACAAATCTGAGGCCTTTGAAAAGTTCAAGGAGTACAAGTCTAAAGTGGAGAAACAATTCACAACAAGTATCAAGACTCTTCGATCGGATCGAGGAGGTGAATACTTGAGCAAAGAGTTTCTAAATTACTTAAAGCTACATGGATTCCATTTAGAATGGATACCTCCTGGAACACCACAGATGAATGGTGTTGCCGAAAGGAGAAACCGAACCTTATTGGATATGGTTCGATCCATGATGAGCTTCTCAGCTCTACCGACATACCTTTGGAGACATGTTATACAAACCTCAATATATGTTCTGAACAGGGTTCTTTCCAAGTCAGTAGAAAAGACACCTTATGAGATATGGTATGACAAGAAGCCAGCTCTTAAACATATGAGACCCTGGGGTGCCCTACATATGTTAAGAAGATGCTCACTGACAAGTTGGAATCTAAAAGTGAGAAATGTTACTTCGTGGGGGTATCCAAAGGAAACTAAGGGATACTACTTCTATGGAGAACATAAGGTCATTATTTCCAGGAACACAACTTTCCTTGAAGAAGAATATGTCTACAAGGAACAGAGTTGCACCGAGATAGAACTTGAAGAAATTCAAGAACCACGAGATAACATAGAGGTTGAATCCTTGCCGAATAATCAAGGCAAAAATTCAGTGGGAGTGTTTGAGGAAGATTGGGTACTTCGAGTACGCACTTTGGTCAGTGGGAGTGTTACGAGGAACAATGCAGAAATGCAAGGTCCTCATACACAACCCTTGGGAATGTGTGCAATGGTTGTGCCTCCTCCCATTCAGGAAAGATATGAAAATGATGTTCCTGAAAGCTCTCGAGTTGGTAGATTAACCAACACACAAGAACCCTCTCATAGTTAGAATATATCAAGTACTGAACTGCAAAACAATAAACTCCATAGGTCCACTAAGACTCATCGTCCTCTTAAAAGACTACATCTACTTGTGAAAATACATAGTGAGATAGATATTCCCAATAACGATGAGCCTACGACCTATAACGAAGTAATGTTGGACATTGATTCAAAGATATGGCAAGAAGCCATGAAAACCGAGATGGAATTCATGTACATCAATCAAGTGTGGAACTTGGTTAATTTGTCAAGTGGGGTTAAACCCATAAGATGCAAATGAGTCTTCAAGAAGAAGATTGATGTATTTGGCAAGATATAAACTTATAAAGCAAGGTTGGTGGCTAAAGGTTATAATCAACGACCTGGAGTCGATTATGATGAAACTTTTTCACATGTTCCTAAGATTGAGTCCATTCAGATTTTGCTTGCAATAGCTGCATATTATGATTATGACATTTGGCAGATGGACGTCAAAATAGCTTTCCTCAATGATACTCTAGTTGAGGAAGTGTATATGAAACAATTTGAGGGTTTTTCATGTGAGTCCAAGCCAGATGATGTATGCAAGCTACAAAAGTCTATTTATAGACTTAAGCAAGCCTCAAGGAGTTGGAACATTTGCTTTGACAAGGCTATTAAGTCATTTGATTTCGTCAGAAGCAAAGAGGATCCATGTGTTTATAGTAAATGCAAGGATGGGTGTATTGTCTTCATTATTATATATGTGGACGACATATTGATAATGGGAGACAATAAGACTCTCAGTCAGTCAAGAAGTGGTTGTCCAGTACCTTCATGATGAAGGATTTAGGTGAAGCCTGCTACATTCTGCGAATTAGGATCTATAGAGATAAACCTAATAGATTGTTGGGACTGTCACAGTCAGTCTACATACACAAAGTGCTTAGACGTTTTTCTATGGAAAATTCCAAGAAAGGAGGTCTACCTATGGGTCAAGGCATCAAGTTATCTAAGAAGGATAGTCATTCTAATGATGTAGAACTTCAGCGTATGAAGAGGATCCCATATGCTTTGGCTATAGGATCGATCATGTATACCACGACTTGTACTAGGCCATATGTCATTTGCACTTAGTATGACTTGCAAATTCTAACAGAATCCTGGGGAGGAACACTAGAAAGCAGTCAAGAGTATTATTAAGTATCTTAGACGAACTAAAGATTACTTCTTGGTCTATGGTAGAGAAGGAGAGCTAGTTGCTACTGGTACACTGATTCCAGCTTCCAGACGTATCTTGATGATTTCAAATCTCAGTCTGGATACACGCTCATTTTCAATGGTGGAGCAGTGAGCTGGAAAAGTTCCCAACAAGCTGCAACTACTGATTCGACAACAGAAGCTGAGTACATTGCTGAATCGAAAAATGGTAAAGAAGTTGTCGCGATTTCTGAGTTCCTAAAGGAACTAGGGAGTTTCGAGTGCCAGTTGTACAATAACTATTTATTGTGACAACACTGGTGAGATTGCACAGGCTAAGGAACCAAGATCAACAAACATAAACAAACATGTACCAAGGAAGTACCACATTCTCTAGGAGATTGTAGATACTGAAGAGATTAGATTAGACTATTGTCACGCCCTTTTTCGACCCCGACATATTCAACTCCTGCTTAGAAATGTTAGAAAGTAAAAAATAAATGCTAAAAGGGGTGCTAAATTGCTAAAAGGGTGCTAAAGGGTTCACAGAGTCGCCACCTAATTAATTAGGTGAATTAGTACACCTAAATGTTAAATAAGTCAAGTCAACATTAACGCCATTTAAATGGTCTGCAAAACTGTGTGAGATTCTGGGCAAGGGTTCTTTATTAATCTAGAGGGAAGGGGTTAGGCACCCTATAAGATCCGCTAACTTGCGGTTGTCCTGCCAAACCTAGGTTGATTATTATGTTAAGGAAATGCATGTTTTAAAGCTTTTAAATAAAGGTATAAAACTATAAGATTTGTTTAAAATATAAAGAGTTGGTTTCGGATGAAAAAAAACATGCGTTCATGGAGTAATTAAAAAATATATACAAGTATTCTATTACCTAAGGTATATATGTTGCTTAGCATAATATAGAAATAATAATGCAAAATTATTATGTCAATATATGTGCTTATAAAATAAGATGTAAAAATATCTATTATGCAAAGGACAACAAAAGTATGATAAAATATATATTTTATATGCATGTTGATAAGAATTTATAAGAACATGGTTTAGGCATGTTTTGACAAAATAATGTTCTAGCTACATGACTTATTATGCAAGTGAAGATTATTAAGTGGTTTAGTATAGCTTAAACTATGTATGACAAGCTTAGAATAATTAACTTAAAGGGAAACAAATTTCTAATGTCACAACTACCTCTTAATAGTGACTCACAGCTTAAATGTACTAAATGTCCTACCAATGTAATGTTAGCGTTAGACAATTAATTTACAATAAATGAATGGGGCGGGGCAGGAATAAATAAAATGACTCGAGGGAATGACGATGTCATCTGCCTGCGGTTTGGACTTTCCGATCTGAGACGCGATGATGAGCATGGATATGGATGCACATAGATGTGGGTCTTCATTTGACGAAAGTCGCGATGAGTCTCGCAATGAGACTCTTCATTCGGCTCCGATGCATTTCATGTAAAAGAAGAAAATATAAGGATTAGTATATACTCAAACCAGATTAGTAATGTAAATAAAATGGCATAGTCCTATAAACTTAAGCAGATACACATAACCCAATTATATTCGGCGTAGAATAAATAGGTAGATCCTCAACACTCATTTCCATATTCTAACAAATCGACCCAAGTGTATAGTGAACCCCAATTGGCGGATTCGTGAAGAAAACAGACAAGTGGGCTTAGCCCAATACTATATCAGCGAAGCAGGTTTGAAAGAAGAAGAAAAACAACAGAATACTAATGGACCGAGCCCCAATTATCATAGCCAACGTGTGAGCAGGAAGAAACATTTATAAGTAAGACGGGCCCAATGCCTCTCATGACAGAGATATACCCATATATACAATCAAGAATACTGGATAAGGACAGTATATCCTATATACATCGATACTTATTGTGAGAAAATATAAAGCAGGCAGAATTCTCACTAAGAACTGAGAGATCAAGTTAACACTTTCACGTGCCAATACACAGTGCATGGTATAATCCCTTTGACGTAGCTAAACATCATTTCTTAGCTTCTAAATAACTTCTATGTCCACTACTCAGATTAACATGCAAACATACATTCTGAATGAGATACGACCAGACATGAAAGGACATACATGACCCATTAACGTAGAGCAGAAAGACAAACTAATTCATGACAAACTCTGTGACATTTAAACCAACATCCCTAGATTCATTTCCTATCTTTTTAGATTTTTTAATAATGCTTGATGAACAATCTGCTGACTATGAACATTGTTATCTACTTAAACACGCGAATTACTCTAGCAGTCATGTGAAAACAAGCAGGGGTGATCGGATGACAGATCAAGGCAACATCTGCAACTGTGAGGCCACATAGGACCCAACGCACGTAGTGTTTTATTCAAACTATGTACTAAATATTTTAACCTCGCAGGTAAGCTCAGATTACAACATGAATGGGGGTCAACAAATGCATTAGGATCGAACTGTTATAAAAAGCGGGGATTGGTAATGTTATCAATCAGTAAATGAACCACGAGAGTGTTTCGACAAAAGAGGCATGTTTCAACATTCTTTGGGCTTAGCAAGATGAGACAACATCAACACATACACACACAATCTTTCATCATGTCTTTCTTATCCTGAACTTGCAAATAACAAGTTTATCACTACGCTAACAGGGACACACAGATGCGCAACTCGTTAGAACATAGAAAACATGACACAACATTATATAAGTCATAGAGGGATTAAAATTTGTCTCTGCTTAACACGGAATATGAGATACATAAAATAAATATCATGATCGAATCCCAGACCCATTACCCATATCATGGTCGTCGCTAAACAAGTACTAAAACATCGTACCAATCACATTATGCTAAAGATGAACCCAGCCCAGCAGATTTGAGTATTGTCAGTCAAATAGATAGGCTAACAAACAATTAAACAGTAACCGACATCATATTTATGCATCACTGAACCCAATAATCTGAACGAGCTAATCTACACAGGTTTAACACACAAATACGGCAATACAAAAATGAACTAAGAGGAACTTGGGTTTACCTTCTCCGAGCAGCGAACTGAGGCAGCGTATCAAGTCGTCGATCCACTCGGAGGGTTTATTGCTTATGCGATTTGAAGGCGATGAGGTGTTGAATTGCTTCTAACGTTAAAGAATTGATTCTTAGGCTGATTTCTTGATTTATTTCCACTGATTTTTCTATACTTCCCGGCTGTCTTTTGCGAATCTGCTGGGTTCTCTTTACTCCATCCCCTGATCCCTTACGTGTATGTATTAGCTTGACTTATATAGCCTTCCTTTTGGTTCTAATTTTGGGTAAGCTTTTTAAGGCGATTTGGGTTGTTGATTTTGGTAAGATTTGTACATGATTTGGTACTGATTTGCTTGTCGTTTTATGATAAAGATTGATATTGATTTGGTACCATTCTTATTATGGTAAGATTTCGGGTGTAATTTGGAATTATTTTTGGTCGATTTTTATTGAATTCGGGTTCAATTTTGGATTGATTTTATGGTAAGATTGATATGGTTTGTTGTAGGATTTTCGGATTATGGTAAGGAATGACAGATGAAAGGGAAGTGAGGTGGCGGGGTGCAGATTCTCCGGCGAGAATCGTGGGGTTGGGGTGTTAGCAGCGATTGGAAGGTGCTAGGGTTGGGATTTTCTTTTAGGGTTCTTTAGGTTTTTCTTTAGGTCTTTGCGTTCTGGACGATGGGGAATGAGTATAAAGAGGCTAGTGGGCTTAGGCTGGGTAGGTTTTGGGCTTGTGGGTATTAATTATTTAATTTGGGTAGTGTGTTATTAGTTTTTAAGTGTTAGTTTTAGGTGTTAAATTTTAATTAGTGGTAAATAAATGGTAAATTATGATTAAATTATTTAGGTGCTTTATTAGTTTTAGCTTGAGTTTTTATTATTACAATAATAAATGCGGGGGTGCTATTTAATTAGTGCTTAATATTTTATAATGCGATGCCGTTATTAAAATCTTATTTATTATACATGTTTTGCTATGTTAAATTAAAATTGACTTAATGGGGTTAAAGTGCAAATAATAATTATGAAATTGCTTTGGATATTAATAAGTGTGGATATAATTTTAAGGAATGCTCGATGCGACGCCATTAATAAATTACTTATTTATTTACGTATTTATTATTATTTAAATTATTAAGAATTAATGAAAATAGAATAGGGCTTAAATTTGAATAATATTTAGGCAAATAACAAATGCGGACGTGAGACTCAAAGTGCTTAATACTCTACGTAAAATTCGGTGTCATTATTAAATCATTTATTTATGCATGTATTAATGTTTTATTGTTGCATTTTATTATTATAAAATTGTTAAACTTATTTTGAAAATTAGTGTCATTCTATGGTTAATGATTGGACGAGAGGGTCAAAATTGAGTGTCAACAACTATGTTCCCACAAACGATAATCTAGCTGACCCATTCACTAAACCATTGAGCTTAGTTAAGCATAATGGTCATTTTGGAGAATATGAGCATTAAATATGTTGGAGATTGGCTCTAGGCCAAGTGGGAGATTGAAAGTATATTTATGTCCTACAGACAATCTGTATTAGGAGTTTATACACATTTGTATTATTATTAATGGAGATAAATATTTTGGCATTTGCAATTATTAAATTATTAGTTGATTGTTTATAATTCTCTATAATATGCATCCCTAAAGGTTACATTGTTATTAATAGTGTGAGATGTTAATATTTAACGTAACTCTTAAAATAGCCTCGACTAATGATCATCGAGAATGGGATATCGATGATATGTGATATGTCGACATGTGGTCTACATCATATCCTTAGAGGATGTAGTATGTCTCACCTGCAATGAGTTATGGATACTCGTGATAGACACATGGATACTTTGGAAGTATTGATATACTTTGCTGATATATTGTTTGTTATACATATCTAAAGTATGATCAGCATGTGGGAGATATAAGTCCTTAGACTTGAGGTCGATACGCACCTTGTCTACATAGTAATGTACTTTGATCCGGTCCTAAGCTCAAATGCCTTATAGGTTGAGATACAACTTGTATTGGGTGCATTACGATGTGGATTAAAGGTGGTAGTTGAGCCAAGATTAGGATTCATTCCTCGAATGTATATTCGAGAGAGCACTCGATTTCTCAATGATATTAGGTTGACTAAGTCGTTGGCCAACACAATAGACATATCTAGGATATGGTCTTGTTGTCAACTAATATAGATGAGATATAATGATCAAGCCATTTAGATAGACACTTGACAGATCCTAAGATTGATCGATTGTGTCGTGAATGAAAGGATTTTATCTTTCCATATAGAGGTTCAGTTTACCAGATTCGACTAAATATACTTCACATATTGAGTTCGTCTTCTAACGTCGTCTAGGAGTTCTGTGTAGACCATAATATGATTAGTGTCGATATGTGAAGGTCTGTAGGGTAACACTATGTCAATTGTTCCTTCGATCTAAGGATGTAATGAGAGAATATAAATGTTTGATTTATGATCGAGACATTTGAATGAATTATGATTATTTAATTAAGTCGAGATTGGATTTCAGATTTAATTAAAATTAAAACGAGACGACGTCCTGCATTTGACTGACCCACTGCGCCTCATTTTTTGGCCTAGCTCACGTGTAACCCTAGCTGCGTTTTAGGTTTAAAACACAGATATAAATACATGGTTGAATTCATTATTCTATACACTTGATTTTAATATCATTCTAAGTCTTAGAGACCTAGAATTAAAAGTATTATTTCGAATCTCTGGCGAATTTCCTAGCTGTTCTAAAGAGGATTACATCGGAGTTCTAGGAACTTACAATCGAGGATCAATTGCATGCGCACCCTCAGATTATATTAAAAGACTCCAGATTAATCAAACCGTAAGTATTTTTTCGATGTATCACGGTTATTACATGAATTGCATGTTTTACATTATTACATAATCATCCTACAATTCGTCGTTTGTTGGATACAAAAAAATTCAAATTCCACTACGTACAAAATCCTTCAAAATTTTCCTTAATGAAAATTATGGCTCCGTTATTATCTCGTTTCCCATTCAGAAAATTAAATTGTCATTCTAAAAATATCCAAAAAGTCTGTGTCAGCAGCAACTAATTCCAATGTAACCTCAGCAATAACCACAAAATTATTTGAGATTTGAACTTGTGTAATAATGCGGTTCAACTTGGTTATTACTCACTTTTTCCTTCTATCACATTCCACTCTCGAATTGTTTTTGTGTTTTATTTTATATTTCCATTTTACCGTGAAGAACTTTCAAAATAGATTTTTGGATTTCTGTATGTGAAAAAAAACTAGTCCAAATAAAGGATGAAATCCCCAATGTCTCAGATTGAATGTGAACAAATATTTCCTGGTTTATACAAGAAAATAGAAAATTATTTCTACATGGCATATTATTAGCGAATATTCTCCGAATATTTATAATATATTTTGTAATTATGATTATTGTATATTTAAGGTAACTTAAGATTCTTACTATATTAACACATTATGTACAACTATATATATTGTGAATTAATGAAAGAAATCTATAAGGAGATTATTCCAAACTTACATGGTATCAATAGCCAAAATCCTAAACCCTACATCTTTTTTTCTCTCATAACCTCCGAACACCGCCCACCCTTTCATCGATGGCCACCCCTATTCCTTCTTCCCAAATTTTGTGGCTACGATGTCTCTTCCTACTTCTCCTAAAATCACTGGTTCTTCCACTGGTATAATTGACAACCACCCTCCTTCTTCATCGTCTTCTTTTCATCCGACTTTTACCGTTTCAATTCCTGTTTGGCCCAATACTAGGAATTGGGCCTTGCCTGCGTGCCCCTACCCAACAGTAGGGGCCCAGTTCCAGCAAGACTGGTTTCCTAGCCTTGTGGGCTCCGCGCCAGCCAACAGGCCGGCCCAACAACACATTCAGCAAACACACTTGGTTTCGGCCCAACCGAACCCGCAAGTCCATAGCCTGGCCCCCACAGATTTGGGTCAGGCCTTCAATGCCTTGAACCTTAAACAGCCCGATGAAAATTGGTACATGGGCACCGACACCACTTCTCATCTCACACGCTCGTCAGGTAATTTATCTCAACTGCTTCAGTTAAAGCATCCTCAATTTATTACTGTTGGTAATGGCTACTGCATTCCGATTGAAGGTTATGGTAATACACATACCAAACACACACACCTTTCTCCCTAAACAATGTTCTTTACGCCCCCAACATCATTAAAAATTTGATCTCTGTTAGAAAATTCACTCAAAATACTTTCATCTCTATCGAATTTGACCCTTTTTGTTTTTCTGTGAAGGATCTCAATACGGGAAAAATTCTTACGCGCTGCAATAGTGTGAGAGACATCTACCCCTTCACTCAATCTTCCGCTATCAAACCACATTCACCCATCTCACTTGCTGCACTATCTCTGTCAACTTAGCATAACAGACTTGGACACCCAGGAGCACCAGTTTTTATTTTTTTTAGTTCAAATAAGCGTATTCAATGTAATAATGGGAAACTTGCCCAAAACTTTTTTTCTTGCCCGTTGGGCAAGCATACTCATCTTCCATCTATGTCATCCTTAAGTGTTACGTTTTCTCCATTTGACATTGTTCATGCTGATTTGTGGACATCTCATGTTGTTAGCTCATTGGGTCACAAATTCTATCTAGTTTTATTAGATGATTTTTCTCATTTATCTGGATTTACCCACTAAAGTTCAAATCTGAAGTTTTTTCCAAGTTTCTTGAGTTTCAAAATTTCATTAAAAATCAATTTAAAAAATCCATAAAATCTTTTCAATGTGATAATGGACGTGAATTTAATAATTCGACCTTTCAGAATTTTGCTCAAATCCAGGCATGGTTTCCATTTTTCATGTCCCCACACTTCAACTCAAAACGGTAAGGCTGAACGAATTATCTGTACCATAAATAACATGGTTCGTGCTCTTATGTTCCATGTCTGTCTTTCACCCTTTTTTTTGGATCTATGTTGTTAAAATAGTAGAATATCTCCTTAATATTTTACCCACTAGCACTCTCCAAAACAAGACCACAACCGAAATTTTATTCTGTAGGGTCACGTCTTATGACCAACTCAGAATTTTCGGTTGTTTGTGCTACCCCAATCTAGGATCCACTGCCCCTCACAAATTAGCCCAACGAACAACACCATGTATCTTCGTTTGTTTTTCGCCTAATCATAGGGGTTATCTGTGCTATGACTTGTCTAGTCACAAAATCATAGTCTCACGTCACGTCACTTTTGATGAAACGACTTTCCCCTTCTCAAATCTCTAAAAATTTCAACCCATGGAGTACACGTTTTGCGATGGCTTTGATATGTCCCCTACTATCAAATCGTTGCTCCACCAAAAACCCTCTGTTCAGGTCCCGTCGGCGTCTGCCCCGACTGACCGATCCACCTCTATTTTCGACAACACCACAACACCCAGCTCCCGATCCACCACTCCACTAGTTACCACACCAACCTCACCTACCTACCGCCACCATCTACTCGAGTCACATCCCATTACCACCGCTAATGTCCAGTCGCCAATCTACTCTTCGGTCAACAACCACCAGCCCAACCCACTTCTGGAACCACTGAATACACCACCTCCGTCGAACTATCACAACACCCCAACCCAACCTCCTCACCCAAAATCTACCCATTTTAAGACCCCGGTACCGCCACTGAACGACGAACCCTAACTGTCACCCCTTCCAAAACCTTTGACCCAGCATATACAAAACTAAACAAACATCGCCAAACAACACTGCCTACCCATCGTATGGAAACTCGTGCTCAACACTAGATTTTCAAGCCCAAGATTCACTTTAACCTCTCCACACAAACCATATCACCCATTTCCAAAAACCAAACACTAGCCAAATTGGACCTAAATTGGAATGCGGACATGTGCGAGGAATTTAATGTTTTAACCAAGCAACACACTTGGGATTTAGTACCTAGACTGAATGGGGTGAATGTGATCCGATGCATATGGCTATTTCATCACAAATTCAGGGACAATGGTGACTTAGAGTGGTATAAGGCCTGACTTGTGGCCAATGACACTAATCAGCAGGAGGGCATTGATTGTGGTGAGACATTTAGTCCGGTTGTTAAACCGGCTACCATTCGCACAGTTCTCACCATTGATATGGGAAAGCATTGGTCGATTCATCAGCTTGATGTCAAAATGCATTTCTTCATGAGGACCTAAAAGAAGTTATGTACATGCATCAGCCACCTGGTTTTGTCCATACTACAGCTCCTCAGTACGTATGTGATCGGTGTATTTTATATACACTTTTTGAGTCATTTTTAGTTAGTATTTTACTCATTTTATTTATGTTTAGTATAGTATTAGGGTCGTTTTCCTTTCTTTTGTGTCACATCGGTCAAAAATGGAGAAATGACGAAAAGGAGATGAAATGAGCATAAATGAGATGGAATTGCACACTAAAAGGGCCAAGAAATGAAGTCTAAGAAGTTCCGGAAATTATAGAGGAGATCAGACGAAGTCCGGACGAAAAAAGGGCGACGAGACGGAATCCCGAACGTCAGGGCCGGCGCTGGCGGCCAGCGCGCGCGCCAATGTGCTGAAAGTCCCGAGTTGCTGATTTTCAGCGGCGCCCGATCTGCGGCGCGCCGACGCGGGATTTATGAAGTCTGGGCCGAATTTTGACATGTTTTCAGAATCCTAAAGGGATTACTTTTCCTACCTAAAGGAATAACTTTTCCTACCAAAAGGGATAACTTTTCCTACGTTAAAACCCTTACCTAAAAGGATTCTAATAACTTTTCCTACTTACAAATCCTTAACCCTTCACCTAAAGGATTCTTGGTCTATAAATAGTCTCTACATCATTAGAAGAATTCATTCTCCATTCCACCATTCACTACTCTACATCCACCCTTCCACCAATCCATCTTGTAAATATTCCACAACACAACCCTTGGATGCTAGAAGGCCTGGAGTCTCGTTCTTGAGTATTTTTCTTTTCTTTCTTTTTGCTTCATTTATTTCAGTTCATGTATGGAGTTTGTATTAGTTCTTAGCGTGACAATGGCTAGGAGCTAATTACTTTATTAGGGATTTCCTTGTGATTCACTTGAAACTCTATTCATGAATTAATATAGTAGTTGATTTCTTCTTCACTTAGTTAAGATCTATCCAATAATTGTTTTGCATGCTTGGTAATTAATTGATCACTAATTATCATTACTTATATGATTTCTAATCAAACTTTGAAAGGAGGAGGTTGTGAATATGCTGTAAGTTGGGTAGACATATTTTGGACTGAGGATGAAAATACCTCAATTATTTATGTAGCGTTAATGAGAGGCTTAACAACCCTAATTTTACGCATGGCGCGTGACAGTTAACTAGGTTTTTGGTCTTAATCCTCCTATAGAGTCATCCTTATCACCGAAAGGTAGAAAGGAGCAATACTGGGGTTGAGTGTTTATATAGCCTTAACGGGAGTATAAAACGAATTAGTAAACCTGCTAGCTTAACGTAGAAGAAGAAGTCAGTCTAATTATATTAAAGATTGAATAGAGTGGATAGTTGATGATCTTGGAAGCCCTAATCTCCCATCATAACTGATTTAAATCAAAGTATATTTATAATTAAATTATTTCCTGCATTATTAGTCTAAAATCCCAATCAATTACGTTAACCAAATAGATACCATAGGATAGATAACCGGTAATTGAAAACCAATCCTTGAGGACGATATTCGGTCTTACCTAGACTATATTACTTGAGTCGACAATGTGCACTTGCGTTAAAGTGTGTGCATCTTTTCGCGCATCAAGTTTTTGGCGCCGTTGCCGGGGATTGGCTTACTTTCAATATCGATTTATCTATTCTTATTTCTAATTTGGTTGCTCCAAGAACAAGTTTCTAACTTGTTCTGCGAGCATTTTTTTTATCATTTTTTTTGTTTTTCTTATTTTGCATGTTAAATTCGAAAAAAATAAATAAATAAATAAATAAATCAGGACACATGGAATACTACTATCAGAGACAATGGAGTCATCAACAGCAGCTTAACCCACATTATTCAGAGGAAGATCTAGATGAGTTGCAGGAAGGCATACTTATGTTCGCCAAGTGTCAGGCTCAGTTTATGGCTGAGACAAGAGAGTCTCTCAGAAAATTGGAGACACAAATAGGGCAATTGATGGATGAGATGAGCAATATAACTCAAGCAAATCTGCCTAGCGACATCATTATGGGATGTGGCAATCAAATTGAGGAGCCTGAACCACACCCAGCTATTGAGGAATCCGGCGAGATAGTTGGTGCAGAGAAGGAAAAGATTGTTGAAATCCAATTATTCACCTTCTTGGATTCCTTGGAAAATCTCTTTCTTGTACCTATTGCAGAAGAAACACCACCAGCTGTCAATGTTGACCCCCAAACAGAAAGTCCATACCATCAAGGGTACCCCCTAGAGTTGAGAGATGTTGGGAATCTCAATGATCCCTACACTAGAGAGAGCCTAAAAGACAAGCATGTCTTGTGTACTTGGGGGATAATCGTATATTTGAGGCCCTTGTTTGAAGCAATTGTTGTAGTTGAAGTGAGATCTGCAACAATAACTCTGCGGATTGCGAGCAGTTCGCAGAAGGATCCAATGGGCACTCGTAAAGGTTAATTGCGTCCGGCTAAAAGACGTTAAAGACAACGCTTGTTGGGAGGCAACCCAATGTTTTTTTTATTATGTTATTTTAATTTCTGTCTTTAGTTTATTTTATTTTATTTTATTTTTTCTTGAACAGTCTCACAGTCTTGGGTTCTTGTTTTGTGTTGTTGGATGACAGGTGAACTGAAAGCTAAAACCGAGGAAAAAAGAGCAAAAACGCTAAAAAAGGGAAAGGAAGTCGCTGGCGCTGAAGCGAGCTGTGGCCGGAACTTCAGAGAACCACAAGATTAGCAGCCATGGCTGAATCTCGAACACGGCGCGGAATTTCGTAAACCCATTCCGTGCAAATTCCGAATTTTCCTCCTGCACCTCGTTATGACCGTGTGTGTGTCGCAGTTGTCCATATTTTTTTTTTGAGTCATGCACACATTGGGGACAATGTGTGATTTAAGTTTGGGGGGATGTTTTATTGTTTTTGAGTTTTTTTGAATTGTTTTGTGTATTTTTGAGTAATTTTTGAGTCATATATTTTTTTTTTATGATCATGCATGCTGTAGTTACTTGAAACGCCTAATGAAGTAAAGTGGAATAATGTAATGGAATTAGAAGCAACCATCTGAACACTTAGGATAGATATACCAAAAATTCATGAAATCGAACTATTTGGGGTATCTTGCTTGATTTATGCATTGTTAGTGATTAAACCTATCTGCTTGCTATTTGAGGCGAAATAGTTAGGATATGCATGTTAGGGAGATGACTCAGACATTTCTTTGTTAGCCATTTCTTACCATTCTTTGCCTATCCCTGACATTAAAAATATCCCTAGTCATCCCCATTGAGCCTAAAAATTGAACTTTTTCTTTGACACCATATAATTCCATACTTGTGCCATAAGTGAAAAATTGAGATGTTTGGAATATAAAGTGTTGAAAAAGAGACAAAAAGAGAGTAAACAATTTTTATGCACCCCAATGAAAAAGTAATAATAAATAGGCAAAAGCCTAAGTTTGGGGGTGCCGACTATTCATCATACACATCATTCTCTCAAAACAAAAGAGGGGAAAGATAGGTATGAAGTGAAAAAGAAAATCAAAAGAAAAGGGAAGAGTTGAAAGAAAAAGAGCTTATGGTACGTAAATTGAGCCTAAAAGCCTATTTTTACCTACCCCTGCCTAAGCCTACATTACAACCCTGAAAAGTCCTGAAGATCTCTTATATGCATATCCATGATTAGTGGAGAATAGCAAGTGAACAGGCCATAGGATTTTGAAATTGACATGCATAGTTAGGTATTTTTTCTTCCATTGAGCATGATTAAATTGAATTTGCGAAATATCTGACTTGAGTGTTTAGAATGCTAAAAATTCATGCTATATGTTCCTGCATATTATTCTGCTAACCTTCATATTTTTCTAAGTAACAACAATGCAGCAAAGTGATTAATGTCGTTGAGTCTTTCTAGTTTCTTTTTCCTTGTGTCTTTATTTCTTTCTTTTGATCTTTGCTCGAGGGCGAGCAAAGGTTAGTATGCCGGCTCCAAAAATCCATCTATGGCTTGAGACAGGCACCCCGAGCTTGGTATGAATGATTTGTCAGGTATATTATGCAGATTGAGTTTATATGTAGCAGCTAACAGGTGTAATAACTCTCTTTTCATTTTTCACCGTGGTAGCAACACTGCCTATTTACTATTATATGTGGTTGACATTGTTCCCACTGCCTCATCTGACGGTCTGAAAAATGAAATCACTGCTCTACTCAAAACTAAATTTACTATGACTGATTTGGGCAAGTTGAGTTATTTCTTGGGTATATCAATAACCAGATCTGCAGATACTATCTTTCTGAGTCAGTGTAAGTATGCAGAAGATATAGTGTATAGGGCTAAGATGGCAAACTGTAATATTATGCCCACTCCGATCGATTCGAAATCCAAGCATAGTGCTACTGATGGTGATCCAGTTTCTGATCCTACTATGTATCAGAGTCTTGCGGGTGCCCTTCAGTATCTTACATTCACTAGGCATGACATTGCATATGCCTTTCAACAGGTGTGTTTATTTATGCATGCTCCGATGAAGTCTCACTTTGATGCCCTTAAGCGTATTATCAGATACATTAAGGGCACCCTTGACTATGGGTTGCATCTTTACCCCTCAGCGCCGACCATGTTGCTATCTTATACGGATGCATATTGGGCAAGGTGCCCGGACACGCGACGCTCCACTTCAGGCTACTGTGTATTTCTAGGAGATAATCCAATTTTTTGGTACGCCAAGAGGCAAGCCATATTATCTCGTTCGAGTAATGAAGCAGAGTATCGAGAAGTTGCTGAAATATGTTGGCTCTGAAATCTTCTTTTAGAGCTCTAGTATCCACTGTGCAAGGCGTCTATAGTCTACTGTGATAACATATCTGTCCCACAATCCGGTCCAACATCAGCGGACCAAACATATTTAGATGGATATCCACTTTGTGCGTGAGAAGGTAGCTCTCGGTCAGGTCAAAGTATTGCACGTACCTTCCTTCTATCAATATGCAGATATTTTCACAAACGGGCTACCCAGACAGCTATTCATCGACTTAAGATCCAGTCTTACCGTCCGGCCTCCTCCCGCTCCGACTGAGGGGGAGTATTAGATAATATTATCCGAATATTCACAGTATATTTTGTAATTATGATTATTGTATATTTAAGATAACTTATGATTCTTATTAAGAATCACCCTATGTACAACTATATATATTGTGAATTAATGAAAGAAATTCCTAAGGGATATTATTTCAAACTTACAGATATGTTTTACTAGTAGTAAATAGTAAGCACTATAGAATAAAAATTAAAAACAAACAAGTATGTCTTATATTTGATATTGCGCATTAGGTAAGATCAAAGAGAGTTAATTCAGTATATCTGTAAAGAGAAAATGGTTGCATCATCAAATGTCTTTTAATTTGAAAAACCTGCCTAGTAAAATATGAGGGGAAAAAAAGACAAATTTAAAAGAGTTGATGCATTTGTATTTTTTGTGTATTATTAAATTACTGTGCAATATGACTTAATCATAACGATGCGGTTAATTACGGTGCAATAGGGGTAAAATAATTTTTTTGGTTAACTTTTTTAGTTTACAACACTTAGTCATATTTTTTTTCATACTTTGACCAACGATTAGTTATGTGTCAAGACTCCGAAACGTCAATATTTTATATAAAATCTGTTATTTTAATCTGCTAACAATAATGTATGCTCAATACATCAAGGATACCTAAGTGTTGAAACTTGTTATCATTAGGTTGAAGTGTTATATTTTTTAAGGTTTTGATTTAAGCGTGTTATTTTTTAGTCAAGACATAGCTTTATTTCGAATATGTCGAGATTTTGTTTTTTCTAATTAATTTAGGATGTCACACGAGTTAGTAATAAACGATAATAAAGACTAAGATAATTAATTATCATTAAAAAAATAATACGCAAAAAAAATAATATTAACTTAAAATATATTTATTTTTAAAATAAAATTTTAGTATTGTCTAAAATTATATAAAAATTATTATATATCACTATATTTAAATATTTTAAAAATATATAATTATAATAAAAACTCATTTAATTTTCAACATAAGTACCATATTAATTACACGGTATATCAATTCGAGCCTAATTACAACCAACTTCGGCCCATATTTGAGGTTCTTTCTTAATATGATCGATCCATTAAGACTTCAACGTTTTCACCACTTACCGTGCAATTCCTTTGTTCTTTCTTCTTCTCTAATTTCAATATCAACATGTATATATTCATTTTTCATTACCTCCTCATTTGATTTTATGTTTTACTTTACCGTCCAGGTATATCTACTATCATCTTTCCCTTAATTTTTCGCAAGGGTTATAGTATTATTTTTTTCATCAAGGTATCCATTGGCCCTTACCCCCATTCGAATTTGTTGAATAGAATCTGTTGGAGAATGTTGTTAAAAGCTGAAAACGTGATTATCCATTGATTTAAGACTGGGAATGTAAACAGGAAGCGGAAACACCATAGAATGACCATTGTTGAAGCTCGATGTTTCAACGTTTGAAAATTGGATTTTCGCAAATAAGCTCTGTTTCAAATGAGTATTATTGTAAAAGATCAGGTACGTACTGAGGAGCCTAAATCTGGATTTTAGGGTGTGATTTGATGTAGCATTTGAGCAGGGGTGGAACTACTGTAAGAACTGCACCACCAGAATTTATAATTTTTTTTACAACAAAACAACGTCGTTTTGTACTCTACCCACTAGAATTTTCAGATTTTTTTATTTTTTTATATACAAAACGACGTCGTTTTGTACTCTACCCACATTGCCTTTAAAAAAAAATTACTTTGTATGTTTGCACCACCAGATTTGGCGACCTGGATCCGCCACTGCATTTGAGGTGTTCGGGATGAATTTGGTGCTTGTATTCAACGAAGAAAATGAAGTTAGTTTTTGTATAATATTGTATATGAGTGTATAAACACCTCTTATACACTATTATACAAGATTGATATATTGTTTATAGGTATTTGATGAATTTCTCACTCTTCCTCATCCTTTATGGTGATTTTAGTGTTGAAATTGAGGTGTAAGGGTGGCTAAAAGATATTTTCTACTGTAAATATGTATTTGTATAATTGTGTATATACTAGGGTACAAGAATGTATAAAGGTAAAATTGAACTTTTTGTATTGTTAATGTTTTAGGAGAGGAGTTGAAGCTTGATTTCTATCTAACAAGCTTTAATTACAACACAATGAATGCTAAATTGGAGGTTAGGAGACATACTATGGAGTCTAAAGGGTTCAGGTTGAGTAAGACCAAGACATAATAATTGGAGTGTAAGTTCAGTAACGGGAGCGACCTTGAGACAGGCGTGGAGGTGAGGCTTGGTACTCAGGTCATTCCGAAGAAAATGAAGCTTCAAGTATCTCGAATCTATTATCCAAGGGAATGGAGAGATTGATGACGATGTCACACATCGTATTGGGGCAGAGTGGATGAACTAGAGGCTCACATCTGGAGTCTTGTGCGATAAAAAAGTGCCACCAAAACTTAAAGGTAAGTTCTATATAGTGGTGGTTAGACCAACTATGTTGTATGAGGCGGAGTGTTGGTCAGTCCAGACTTGGCACATCAAAAAGATAAAAGTTATGGAGATAAAGATGCTGAGATGGATGTGTGGGCATACAAAGAGGGATATGATTAGAAATAATGATATCTGAGACAGAGTGAGAGTGACCTCGGTGGAGGATAAGATGCGGGAAGCGAGGTTGAAATGGTTCGGGCATGTGCAGAGGAGAGACACAAATACACCAGTGCGGAAGTGTGAGAGATTGACTATGGACGGGTTCAAGAGGAATAGAGGTAGGCAGAAGAAGTATTTGAGAGATGTGATTAAACGAGATATGACACATGTGCAACTTACTGAGAACATGACCTTAGATAGGGGGTTGTGGAGGACACGAATTAGGTAGAAGGGTAAGCGTAGCCCTACTTACGCTTACAAACTGATAGTTGTAGTGTTATTATTGTATGCCCACTTAGATTATCATACTAGTAGGCGCAATAGTACTTTATAGTAGCGTTTGATTTCTACTACTATGTGTTCTTTAATGTACTTTATTTATTTTATGTACATGCATTAGTTACTGCTTCTTTTCAGAATGCGCTAGCATGACTTAAATAAATAATTGTTTAGATAACAAAAACTTATTAAATAACTACTTATTTTTCAAAACATTTAATCATAAGCACAATATTCTCTATCAGATAAGTTTTTACATTTGATAATTATGTATATTTTATCATGCCACAGTAATATATCTCTATAATTAGTTTTCAATTTCAAATGAAAAAAATTGAACCTTCTTTTATAGGATAATCTTCGTGGAAAATATTAAAAAATTACTTTGCTGAAAAATTCTGAAAATTCTGATTTGGCTGCACGAGTTTCGGCGCCGTGGCGCCAACCTGCAGAGCCACGGCGCCAACGCGGGATTTCTGATTTTTGAGCCGAATTTAACACATTTTCAGGGTCCGAAAAGGCAACTTTTCCCAGCTATAAATCCCTAAAACCCTGGTCATTATTCCATACCTTATACCATAATACAAATCATACTTTTGGGAGGAGGAAAGGAGGCAAGACAATTGAAGACTCTTGTTCAAGTTATTTTCTTTCCCTTATTTTATTTCAGTTATGTTAAATTGTAATTTAGTTCTTGACACGACAATGTTTAGGAGCTAAATACTTTAGTAAGGTTTCCATCGAATCTTCTTGAAACTCTTTCATATAGTTAATGCATTGATTATTGATTTCTTCTTCATCATATTAAGATCTATTCAATAATGTTATGATTGCTTGATAATTAACTAGCTATTAATTGTCATCACTTATATGATTTCGAATCAAAAGTCTGAAATGTGAGATTTGAATATGCTGTAATTGTCTAGACATAGGTTAAAATCGTGGACGAAAGTATCCCGATACTTGTGTAGTATTTAAAGGTTATTGTTCTTAATCCTCCTGTGTGGTTAAACTTATAATAGAAATATAGAAGGTTTCTGCATAAGGTTGAGCTCTTGTATGTCCAAACCGGAATATAATGACAGATTAATTAATCTGATATCTTAATAAGAAGAAGAGTCATTAGCATTGCATTGACACGTGAAAGAGTGGATAGTTGAGGAGATTGGAAGCCCTATTCCGTTCATAATTGTTATAAACCCAAAGTATTCTAATCTTTAGTTTATTTTCTGCACTTAGTCATAATTCTTAGTTTTAAATATCAAACAACACTACGGTTACCAAATAGATATCATAGAATAGATAATCGGTACTTAATAAACCAGTCTTTGTGGACGATATTCGGTCTTACAGACTATATTACTTGTAACGATACGTACACTTGCGTGAGCATCTAGAAATATCCCAACATAAGTCAAGAGATAATGTGTCGAATCCACTAACTAAAGGCCTAACTAGAGAGGTAGTTGAAAGATCATCGAGGGGAATGGGACTATGGCCGATGACAAGTCATCGTGACGGTAACTCTACCTAGAATACTGGAGATCCCAAGATCTAAGTTCAAAGAGATCAAACAAAGTCATTGATGATGGTTCAACATTGTCACAATAATTCTTTTTGGTCCATTCTCGTGATGAGACAATGTTCAGTACCAGGATAAAGCATTACAAATTTTTAATGGTTCCTAAGTTTGGTACGGGGTATATCAAATAGTGTATCTACAGGATGACACATTTGGGAATCACCTATGTAAGTATGAAGTGTAAGCCGCTTCAAGGAGAATTTTGTAAGGCCAATTCTCTACGCACTTATGAATCAGGCAGTGTTCATGGCTGAAACGAACAAAACAATGAGAACCAAAGACGATTAAAGGATTAATTGTGTGACATGTGTTTGTCTATGTATACACCTAAGCTCGACGGTTCAAAGATATCAAATCTATCGATTGACCGAGTATATCCGACATATGTTCACTACGAAAAGTTCAAAAAGAAATCTATTTATCCAGATGCGATTAATCCTTGCTTACGAATCACACAGTTTTTTGTCATGCATATTTTTCATCATATAGTCATTCCTCATTCATGTGGGGGATTGTTATAGCTAGTTAATGGTTAAAGCTGACTAAGTTGGTGTGAATGAGAAATTGAGGGAAAAAATGAAATGAAAGGAAAATGAAGTTAAAAGCAAAGTTCCTTTTCAAAAGAGCTTTGTACCACATCGGTGATAGAAAGGAAAAGTTATGTGCTTATATTAGAAAACACTTCCTCTAGCTCTTAAAAGGTTGAGAAGAGGGACTCCACTCGCGCCGTCATCGTCGCTCGGCTTTGGATTTGGATTTGGTCAAATGATCCAATTGATTGATAATCTTTTTGGACCAAATTTATTTAATTTCAAATCTTCATTTTCTGAAAATATTTTTTCTTTTCGCCGTAAAAAGATTAATTGGTAATTAATTTTCGCGGAATAAAAAATTAAATTTCCCAAACATTTTTTTTCTCATTTTTCGAAAAGGCAAAGTGGTCTTTCCGAACAGTCACCAACCTTTCGGAACAGTCATCAACCTTTTCGAACAGACACATTCGAGGCTATATAAACTGAGGCAATGTCTCATTTTTAATACACTGAAAATCCTTTATTGAGGACACCCTTGACTATGAGTTGCATCTTTACACCTCAGCGCCGACCAAGTTGCTATCTTATACGGATGCAGATTGGGCAGGGTGTCCGGACACGCGACTCTCCAACAACCCACCTATGTTGTGCGCCCTGCAAAACTCTAATCCAGTTTTGTAAGAGTTAAATTAAAACCTAAAAGGGTTGGAAGAAGTATTGTGACATTGTGATACAAATGGACCTCATGTAGTTGGTGGTGATTAGCATACATGACATGTACCATATGTTGACTGGTTAATATTGTATCCTTCTATTATTAATATTCAATTGTAGTCCTGATATAATTAAGATCTCTATTTTACATTAAATATTAATGAGAAATTGAGGGAAAAAATGAAATGAAAGGAAAATGAAGTTAAAAGCAAAATTCCTTTTCAAATGAGCTTTGTACCACATCGGTGATAGAAAGGAAAAGTTAAGTGTGAAGTGTAAGCCGTTTCAAGGAGAATTTTGTAAGGCTAATTCTCTACGCACTTATGAACCATGCAGTGTTCATGGCTGAAACGAACAAAACAATGAGAACCAAAGACGGTTAAAGGGTTAATTGTGTGACATGTGATTGTCTAGGTATACACCTAAGCTCGACGGTTCAAAGATATCAAGTCTACCGATTGACTGAGTATATCCGACATATGTTCACTACGGAAAGTTCAAAAAGAAATCTACTTATCCAGATGTGATTAATCCTTGCTTACGAATCACACAGTTTTTTGTCATGCATATTTTTCATCATATAGTCATTCCCCATTCATATGGGGGATTGTTATAGCTAGTTAATGGTTAAAGCTAGCTAAGTTGGTGTGAATGAGAAATGGAGGGAAAAAATGAAATGAAAGAAAAATGTCTACACAGTAGGTGGTTGATATTCCAACAACCCACATATGTTGATTTGCGCCCTGCAAAATTCTAATCCAGTTTTGTAAGAGTTAAATTAAAACCTAAAAGGGTGGAAGAATGGACCTCATGTAGTTGGTGGTGATTAGCATACATGACATGTACCATATGTTGACTGGTTAATATTGTATCCTTCTACGTAGTCCTGATATAATTAAAATCTCTATTTTAGATTAAATATTAAATCTAACTTTTAGTATGAAACAGGCCAATTAAATAAGTTTGATACATAGTTTGAATTGTAATTAGAATTCATCCTTCCATGACAGTTGGCTTATAGCTTACTACACATTATAGTTTTAAGTTTTGTTTGGCAATGGAAGGAACAGAAGACAGACAAACAATATCATTTTTTTTCTCATTTTTCGAAAAGGCAAAGTGGTCTTTCCGAACAGTCACCAACCTTTCGGAACAGTCACCAACCTTTTCGAACAGACACATTCGAGGCTATATAAACTGAGGCAATGTCTCATTTTTAATACACTAAAAATACAATACGCTAGGAGGCTCATATTGAAATCTCTTGGTTTCACAAATATCGTAGTTGAAACTTTCTTTAAAACAGAGGACTACACAGTAGGTGGTTGATATTCCAACAACCCACCTATGTTGATTTACGCCCTGCAAAATTCTAATCCAGTTTTGTAAGAGTTAAATTAAAACCTAAAAGGGTGGAAGAATGGACCTCATGTAGTTGGTGGTGATTAGCATACATGACATGTACCATATGTTGACTGGTTAATATTGTATCCTTCTACGTAGTCCTGATATAATTAAAATCTCTATTTTAGATTAAATATTAAATCTAACTTTTAGTATGAAACATGCCAATTAAATAAGTTTGATACATAGTTTGACATGTACATCGTAACTCTTAAGTTTATAGTTGTACCAAATGGTTTCCTCTTTCTTCATTGACAATGGCAGTTCTCAATGCTGAACTATGTTCTTTCTTCAATGAAAAAAACACTATCTTGACTTTCTTTTCATGAGTTACTTTCTTCGGATCTTTCCTTTTGAGCCAACCATTGAGATTCAATTCATCAAGTCCACTGTCAAAATTGTAGTACGAGGTTAAAAAAATCCTGCTAACTTTTTCCGTTTTCTAAAATTGATCAAAATTAAACGGTGTATTCCTTCTGAAATTTCTAATCCATAATTTATGCTTCTTATATGCTAATCTTCACTTTTGGTTTCTTGATTTTTTAAATAGGGAAAACAATTTCGGAATGTGTTTATAATGTTACTCAAATCCTAGAAACCTTGACCATCCTCGCCTCGACAGGGCATCCGAAACTCTTCCCAGTGAAGTGTTGAAAAACACAATCTTAATTTTCGTTAGACCACTAAAGTAGGACAACCTATAGGGTCTAACTCCTCGTGGCGGAAAGGAAGAGATAAAAATCAATTCCAATCAAAGGAAAAATCAAATAGAATATGAAAAGCAATAAGAAAAGGATAAAGATTCTGACTAAATCCTTTACATAAAAATAAGGGTAAAAAGCTATTTTATCCATCTCTGAATGCACACCCAATGAATTATTGGATCCATATTGCCCAAGAATTCATGCAGCTATTTCTGACGGATAGCTTGAAAAAATATAGGTTGTACTACCAGAGGTAGATCGGCGGAGTCTTTACTTCTCCTAGCTTAAAAGCAGCTCCTTTAAAGACATACATACCACCCGCTAGAATTCCATTTTTCTTAATTGGGAGTGCTAGTTTATTATGGGAGAATGATGAATATTCATTATAAGGAGCTGATTGAAAAAAATTAGAATAGATTTAGCTCTTGAATTGGAAAGTTGTTATTTATTAGGGGAGAACAACACTGATCAAGCATGTCTTAAACAGTATGCTCATCCACTTGCTATCAGCCTGTGATCTTCCTGATGAAGTACTTGCACAAATACACAAGTTATTTGAAACGTTCTTTAAAACAACTCAGTTGGAAATTCAAACAAGCACTGGGCAACCTGGAAAACTTTGTCACCCAATAGATGAAGGGAGTATGAGATTCAGAAGCTTACAAGATATGTCTAAATCTCTGTTTGCAAAACTTTGGTGGAACATGAGGACTAAATAATCTTTTTGGAGGACTTTTATGAGCAATTAAAATTTGAAGAAGTTTCATACAGTGATGGCTCCTATTAAACTGGGTACTTATGTGTGGAAGAAGATGATCAAGCATAGAGATGAGATTGGACATGAAATTTGACGGAAGGTTCAACAAGGCAATTTCTATTTCTGGTTTGATAATTGAACAGGTTTGGGAGCTCTATATCACATTACTCCACCAAATTTGTATGTGACCCAACTATTATTAATTTATTATTGTAAAAGAAGCAACAGAGAAAGGGCAATGGGATGAAGAGATGCTTAGAAGAGCTTTTCTTGAAGAATTGGCTGATCACATTATGCAAAATATTAAACCTCCAAATTAGAATATGCAGGCATATTAGAAGTTGGACTCTAGAGGCAAGTTTACAGTAAGTTCTGCTTTTCAACTTCTAAAACAAATAAGGAAATCTAGCATTCTTTATAAGCAAATATGGTTGAAAGGACTGCCTATAAAGATTACTTTCTTTATCGGGAAGTTTTGAAAATTCAAATTGCCTTTTGTTGAGATATACCACATATATACATTGTGTATATATGTGGTTAGGTAGTTAGATATTAAGAGTTCACAGTATATCATTAGTATACAACATATACAATGTTAGTTAGTGGTTATAGTTAGTGGTTATTTCTGAAATGATTATATTTGCAAATTAGTTATTATAAATAGAGAGTAGTAGTTGTAATATTGGGTTAAGAGGAATAAATCAAAATCTCAGAAGAGCACAGTACGCTCCCAAATATCTTTTTCACTGCTTCTTCTTCTCCCTCGTGATTTCGCTTTCTTATGTTTGAGAATTAATCCAAACTTTAACATGGTAACAAAGCCGATAGATCCGAGGCGCGATCAAGAAGAAGACATATCAGAATCGCAATTTCTGATAATCAGAATCGCGATTTTCATTTTAAAATCGTAAAAATGAAATCGTAAAACTGAAAATCTTCACATCGAAGGAACTGAACATTGAGAAAAGCAAGATCGGTCGAATTGAAGATCGATACTGAAAATTGAATTGAAAATCGATAGTGAACAATTGAAGATCGAGAATTGTTCGCGACTCAGATCGAGAGCAATCCAACATGCTACACAGTTTATAGCTTAAGGATTGAAATTGATAGATAACACATATTCACTTGGTTAATTTTGAGATCGAAGCAAAGGAATCGCGATAGCAGAGAAGAAAATTAAAATCGCGTTTTTCAATAGAACGATCGATTCTGTTGCGAATGACACACAATCGACAGAGAATCGAAGATCGATCCGCGATGGAGATGTTATTTTTTTTTTTTTTGCAGATACACTCTGCCTTTGGCTATCGTTGCGACGTCGAAGATGCCGCGAATGTGTGCACGTCTTCTAAGGTATGTTATCCGGTGTTTCGGACTGCAAATTCAGTTTTCATTTTCGCATTGGTTTTGTGTTGGTAAATCTTGTTCGTTGTTATTGTGTTGATTAAAATTGAATTTGTGTTGGTGAATTGTTAAATTGAAGAAAGGAGAAAAGGTGTCGAGTTCGTTCGTCGTTGTTGTTTTCTGTTTCAGATTCTAGAATCGTTGTTGTTAATGTTGTTGGCGAGTTTTGTGTTGGCGAGTTGTATTAACATTGATCAGTGTTGGTGATGCTCGCTGCTAGCATTATTGATGTGGTTGTTGCTGGAAATGCAACCATGAAATCAAAGAGTAGGAAATGTCTATCGATAGAATGATCGAAGAGTTCTTAGCGACAAACTGACTGATAACCGAGGGATACTTTGTCGGAGACTAGATATGGATAGAATAGTTTTCGTGATGCGAATCAAGAGATTCTCTAGTCCAAGAGAGACTAGAGAACGGAGAGGTTCTTGCCGCTTATCATGTTCTCACTGCCGGTTCGTAATCAAAGTCAGAGTCTGCGCCGGGTTCAGAACAAATTCATAGAGAGGATCGAGGGATTCTCTAGTCCGAGTGAGACTAGAGAACGAGGGATTCTCCATTATTACGCAAGGTGAATCCAATAGCTATTCTGTCGATTTTATGTTGAGGACAGAAACTGAGAGATTCAACTTGTAAATGTTGCGTCTGATGTCGTCGAGGTTGCAACTGATGGCTGCTATTAATGCTGGAAAATGAAAATGGTTATCGAGAGGGCACAAAGTGTTGCTCCTATTCAAATTGGTGAAGCTACTGCTGCTGGAATTTATCTAAGTGGTTCAGTGGCGACTTTGTTTCATTTGTTAATTGATGTTGCTGCTGGACAGCATTTATTGCTGCTGGCTGGAAATATGCAGGTGTTACTGCTGAATGAGAACACAGGATCTTATGTTTCTGCAGGCAGGACAGCCACTGAAGCTGCTGCTGTTTTCCGCTGAATGGAAAATGGAAATCTGAGATTCAATAAACTGAAATCTAAAATTCGGAGGCAAAATTTGTTATTATCAGCTACATTGAATGAGAAGCTGGTGCTACTCCAAGGTTTGCAGCTGAGGTTGTTGTTGCTGCTGCAGGACTGATTTTGAAAATGAAGAAGAAAAGATCTGGTCTTTGCTAACTGCTCTCTGAGGATACATATTTCTGCCACCACAAATACATGGGATTGCAGCTCCGTAATATCTTTTTGATCTCTGAAATGGATATGAGAAATTGCACATTTACTTGTGTCATATTGCAGCTGTGGTGTTCCTGTTGTTGTTAGTGTTACTACAGCAGTGGATCTGCTGTAGTTACTAATGTTGCTGCTAATATTGTTGCTGATATCGCCGTGTTGTCCATCCGCCGTTGGTTGCTACCGTATTTCATGTTGTTGGGCGCCGCCTCATGTTGCCGCTTCACGCCGCCGAGCCATGCCGCGCAGAAAAGTGGTTGTGGTCTCGCTGATGTTGTTGCAGCTTGCCTACCATCGCTTTACAAAAATTAGTAAAGCGCTCGCTTTGGACATTATCTCTGCTGTGACCAAACCGATGTTTTCAAAGGCCTAGCTCATGGGATGTTGAGATATACCACATATATACATCAGGTATATATGTGGTTAGGTAGTTAGATATTATGAGTTCACAGTATATCATTAGTATACAACATATACAATGTTAGTTAGTGGTTATAGGTAGTGGTTATTTCTGAAATGGTTATATTTGCAAATTAGTAATTATAAATAGAGAGTAATAGTTGTAATATTGGGTTAAGAGGAATAAATCAAAATCTCAGAAGAGCACAGTACGCTCCCAAATATCCTCTTCACTGCTTCTTCTTCTCCCTCGTGATTTTTGTTTTCTCTTCTGTTTGAGAATTAATCCAAACTTTAACACCTTTGGATGTTTAGTTGAAGAAACGGGGTCATCAATTCCCTTCCATATGTTACCGTTGCAAACATCCAAAAGTGGAAGATTTTTCTCATGTATTCTTAAACTCACCAACCGCCAAAGCTATCCAAAACATTTTTGTAATCCAGTTGGGATAAATATTGATAATCTTTAGGTTACTCAAATAATTAATAGTTGGTGGATATACCGAAAGCATCATGTCAAATGAATTTATCAAGTTGTTCATGCTATTATTATTTGGGAACTTCGTAAAAAAATACCATGAGACATGACGAAAGTATCAATCACTAAACTCATATATCAAGTGATGCATACTTTGATTCAAATGAGAAGAAGGAACATCAAATATGCACCTTATAGATGGAGTGTTGTTGTGGAAACTCTACAGAGATACTCTTCAGAGGTGAAAGTTATTCAAATTTATTGAATATTATCGAAATGGGTTGGATCAAGGTTTGGAGCTTCGGAGGAAATTGTGTAAGGAATGAGATGGGTAATGTGGTGCAAACTCGTGATAAAGAAATGAATGATCCTATGAGTACTACTACAGAGGCGTAAGACCGCCATTGTGCAAGCTCTTAGATATTTGAAGGATAATCAAGTGGATAAAATCAGATTGAAATCGACTCATTCTTGCCGACAAACATCATTCAAAGGACTTGGGAAGTACGTTGGCAAATTGTTACCATGTTTTTCATTTGTTCCTATTAAATTCGTTTTGCATCGATTTAAATTGAACATGTTACGCTTCACTAGGGGTGGCATAGTTTGGACCAATTTAAAATTCAAATCGAAATTTGGAATTTTATATATTTAATTTAAATATTTAGATATAAGTTGGACTATGAATTTTACTTTTAAAATTTATGAATATCAAATTTAGTACTACGGAATCAAATATTCACAATTTTTGCTATATATTTAACCTTACCTATTTCATATATGTCCAATAATAATAAGTGAAATTTCAAAGGTCTAATAAATTAGTACGCTATGGTACTACATATTATAATATTAAGTCTAACATGAAATTAGATAGCATGACCAGGGTAGCCTCAAGTATTGAGCCTGTCACACATGGCTTGCCAAGTATGGTTAATCGGCTGACGTGGTTTGCAGGCTATTGCGTCAGCCCGGGGTTTATCCTGTGCGCACTCGAAAGAATAGCGGCTGCGGGACCCGGTGGATGCAGCCGATGTACTTTAGGATAAGAAGTTAGATAGCAAGCATAGAATACCCGCTATAGTAATTATAGGAATAGAAAATGTTAACTGTATCTTAATAGCAGATAGAACAATAGCTCTAAAGGATAGTAGCCTCCACGCATAACTAGAACTCTTCTTTGATAAACATTTTATGATGAAGACTCATCCCTCCTTTTATCATATTAGGAAAGAAAATCTCCTAAGTATGGAATGCATAATAGATAAAAACAATTGTCTAATTATTAAAAAGAAAATTCTTAAAGAATTAGAATACTACAAGACGGCAAAACCAGCAGAAGGTTTAGACCAATACACCCATATTATAATCAGACAAGTAATCATTAATAAAATGGTTGACCTTTATAAAGAAGTTATCCAGATCGACGAAAGAATTCGTTACCTAGGAACTGTAGAATCCATTTCTTGATATTTACTAAACCTCTACTCAGCTCATTATTAAAATGAATAAAGCAAGTATAGTTAATAGTAAAAATCTAGCAACCTCAAAAATTGCTAAGGTTGAAAAAGATTTACAGAATTGGAATATTCCAAAAGAATCTTTCAAATCTGTATATGAAACAGGAAAGTTTGATTTCATAAGAAATTATAATATTAAAACATGTGAATCCACTATAGCTGTTAATAATTCTAAAGAAATTATTAAGCTATTGTCTATTCAAGATATAAACAGATATAAGAAAGATTTCAACTTCCTGCATATAGGATTGGTACAAGTAGCAACAAACCTTTATATCGCTTAGGTTTGGACACTCTCATCCGCTCTTATTAAGAGATGCCAGGCTATTAAACTTTGATGATTCCTTACTCGGAGTCTTACAAAGCAATCTAGCCAGGGGACCAGTCTATTTTAACTGTTACCCAAATTTTTCAGTTGATATTAATGACCAAAACGTCATGGATACCCTGACGTTAAACATTAAAACGAAAAATATGAATAGTAAAATAAACACAAGAGAAATTGCAATAATATACAGAGTCTACTATAGACTAATGAAAGCAACTTTAGCCCCAAAAGCTAAATTAGTTAGCAGTAAAGGTGCTACCATGCTTATGAAAGCAAATCAGGAACATAGCAATATCTTTGTTCCCAGAATGTTAAAATAGAATGAAATTTTAACAAAAGATGAATGACACTTTGATGTCATCACCCAACCAAAAATAGAACCAGAGAGTTCTAACATTGAGAAAATAATCCAACACTTGGGATGGATCTATTGACTTAAAAAATTTAAAATTAAATTCTAAGTCCTCAGCAAGATACTCCTTCGCAGCATCTTCTTCCAAACCCCGGGAGGATGAGGAGTGTTCTGACGATAATTCTACAGAATCTATACTTGAACAAAAAGTTAGAGGAGTAGACTACGATCACCGCACTCCAAGGTACATTATCATCCATTGATAAAACCAATAGTCCCACCGTGCGAAATGTATGGTAAGATACTGCACAATTAAACAAGAAATATATTTTAAAATTGATTTTAAAACTCTTGATAAATCACGGGTAAGCCCTGAAAACGCCATTAAAATAAAGTGGTATGTAAGTACTTTCCCATTAGAAAAAAGAAAGTCTTTCAGAAAACAATGGATTAAAGATATGAAAAGAGTCAACTGTAATATTGAATTCTGTAAGTGGTTCCAAATCACAGACCAATTAAATAATAACAGAAAATCCCTCAGTACTATTGTAAAAAAGTGGTATACGGGTAGTAAGACCATTGAATTTGAAACCCCGCCTCTATAACAAATTAGGATCCCGGTAGACGGAGAAATCCTATTAGCACCCCTTTTAAAAGAGATTTAAAAGAACCCAGATTAGCCCCTTCTAAAGAAGATATCAATAAAATCTTTCAACAGAACAACTACACCAATCAGTTGTTACACGTTGTCTCCAACCAGATTACCCATGCTAGTAATACTTCGACATTTAGAAGTATACCAGTCCGGTCAGAAGAAGAAACACTCTCTGAACCTCTCTTTAAGATTCCCCAATTTTCGGTAAGTACCCACCAAAAATTTGGAAAAGAAATCGATAACAGCCTACTAGATAGGATAAGTGAGAAATTTAAAAAATTAAAAGTAACTGAAGGATCCACCTCCAAAACCACCACAGATGAATCAGTAAAGGTACTCACTGAAGGATCTAGCTCAAAAGTTAAACAAGATATTAACAAAATATCAAAATTCGCGGGTCTTGGAGCAAAAAACTTCTACAGAGGACCTATGTTTCCTGATATGCAATACAAGAACACTCTACCTATGTAGCTTCATACTCGTGAGATGAAATTAATGAATGGAACATAGACGAATGTCCGAGGCCGATAATCAAAATACTTCAAAATGGGAGTATGTATTATCGTTATAAAATAAAAGAACACACGATGATGTTCAACTAGCTACAATCCTAGTTTCAGGCTTCACTGGAATGTTAAAAACTGGTGGGATAACTACCTAACTGAAGGTGTTAGATGTGTCATCATGGATGCAACTACTACACTCCAAATAAGGAACATTGATAATACATATAGTAAAGAGGTTCGCAAAGACGCCACATCAACCTTACTTTATTGTATAGGTAAACATTTCATAGGAGAGCCAAAACTCTTCCAGGATAAAAGCTTAGAAATACTTAATAATTTAACCTGCCCAAAGTTGCACGATTTTAAATGGTATAAAGATATATTCCTTAACAAAGTTATGCTCAGGAATGATTGTAACCATAATTATTGGAAGGAAAGATTTATTAGCGGGTTGCCCAAGCTTTTTGCCGAAAAAGTAAGAACAACCATAAGAAATAAATTCAATGGCGAAACTCCTTATAGTCTAATGACATACAGAGACCTTGTTAGTTTTATTAATTTGATAGGATTAGAATTATGTAACACAATAAAACTTAATAATCAGATACAAAAATCCTCGAAAGGAGAACTAGGAAGTTTTTGTGAAGACTTCGGATACGTTAAAATATCCGCTCCTTCAAAAAGTATCAAAAAGATGAAAAGGAGACATAATATATCTCGTCCTAAACCTTACAAAAGAAACTACACTCCTAAAAAGAGTTATAGTAAGAAAAATACCAATAAAACCCCTAAAAGTGGAAAATGCTGAATCATGGGAAAGCATGCCACATGGCCAACGCTTGTAAAGAACCCAATAAAAGAAAGATAAAATTAATCTACTAGCAATAGATCCGAACTTAAAGAAAACTTTATACAATATCGATGAAGAACAATCCAATGATAGCTCAAGAAACCTCAAGATTATTACAGATGATGAAGCGTTCACTAGACCTAGATTACAAATTTCGATAGCTCCACCTCCACTTCGATCGCGAGTGTACAGAAAAATCTGCACTGCACGTAAATGCACCATCAATGTTATCTCATATAGCAGCCAATAATTCCTTCTTTGATATGATTTATCACATCGATGAAAATGATATTAAAAGAAAATATCTAACATAACTTAAAAAACTTGTCATCAGCCAGAAAAAAGAAAAGAAAATAATTGAACCTTTTGACATGAAAAGAGTTTTTAATAAATTCAAAGAATCTAAAATGATACTACCTTGCAAGACTTACAAGGAGAGGTATCGCTTTAAAAGAATAAATCAACATGGTAAAAGAAAGGATTAAATCTTTAGAAACAAAAGCATTTGACAATAGCTTACTAAAAGAATTAGACCCATAAAAATATCCCGCGCCTCCACATCGAAAGGAATAACTAATGTTAATTCTGACGAAGAAGAAGAGGATGATACCTCACAATCAGGATTAAAATTAATCTCCAAGGTCAAGGCTTTAAGCTATCATGTCCCTATTAAATTAATAATAAATAAGAATTTTGTTCTTGAAAAAATAGCCCTCTTAGACTCGGGCGCAGATCAAAACTGCATTTGCGAAGATTTAATCCCTACTAGGTACTTGGATAAAAGTACCCACAAACTTTATTCAGCCACAGGCGATAGAATAAAAATTGACTATAAGCTTTCCAAAGCTCATGTCTGTAATAATGGAGTTTGTTTTATTAACGACTTTATTATTACACTGAAGAAGTTATATTAGGAACTCCATTCCTAACCCAAATAAAGCCATATACCACCAAACTAGACGGTATTTACACTACATCTATGGGAAAAGACCTGGTATTCCCGTATTTAAACCCTTTGTCAGTTAAACATAGTAACCATGTTAAACAAAAGACAGTGTTTAAAATACAGCTATTAACCAACCAAATTAATTTTCTAAAGGAAGACATTAAAATTAAAAGAATAGAATCTACTTTAAAAACCCCGGAGGTAATTACCAAGATAATTTTTTTACAAGATTCTATAGAAAAAGAAATCTGCTCAGAATTACCAAACGCTTTTTGGGAAAGAAAGAAGCACACGGTAAACCTACCCTATACAGATGGCTTTAGTGAAAAAGATATACCCACAAAAGCCAGACCAATCCAGATGAGCCACGAACTCATGGAACATTGTAAGATTGAGGTTAATGATCTACTTAAAAAGAAGATCATCAGACCATCCAAATCCCAATGGAGTTGTTCAGCCTTTTACGTAAACAAAAATGCTGAAAAAGAAAGAGGAGCCCCGAGAATTGTAATAAATTATAAGCCATCAACCAAGCATTAAGATGGATCAGATATCCAATCCCTAACAAAAGAGATTTATTAAAAAGAACTTATAATGATAATATCTACAGCAAATTCGACATGAAGTCAGGATTCTGGCAAATTCAAGTCGAAGAAAAAGATAAGTATAAAACGACTTTTAATGTTCCTTTTGGCCAGTACAAATGGAACGTTATGCCATTTGGGCTCAAGAATGCCCCGTCAGAATTCCAGAACGTCATGAATAATATATTCAACCCTTATAGTCAATTTATGATTGTCTATATCGATGATGTTTTAAGTGTTTTCTGATAATATAGAACATCATTATAAACACTTAAGTACTTTTGTTAAAACCACAAAACATAACAGTTTAGCAGTAAGTGCTAAAAAGATAAAAATCTTCCAAACATCTATCAGGTTCCTAGGTCACGATCTTTACCAAGGAACTTATAAACCAATTTGCAGAGTCATAGAGTTCCCTACTAAATTCCCTGATGAAATCACGGATAAAACACAACTACAAAGATTTTTAGGAAGTCTTAATTACGTAGCAGATTTTGTCCCAAAGGTGAGACAGATATGTGAACCTCTTTATAAAAGGCTTAAGAAAAATCCAAATTGGTCCCTGTCAAGAATGATCAGAGTCATTAAGCATGTAAAAGAGATAGTCCAGAAACTCCCTTGTCTAGGTATCCCAAATCCAGATGCATTTATGGTAGTCGAAACTCGAAACTGATGCCTCCGACACTGGCTACGGTGGCATTCTTAAACAGAAATTACCTTCTGAATCTACTGAACAATTAGTAAGATTCACCTCTGGAGTTTGGAACCAAGCTCAAAAGAACCATAGTACAGTCAAAAAAGAAATTTTATCTATAGTGTTATGTATCACCAAGTTCCAGGATGATTTAATAAATAAAGAATTTTTGACCGGGCTATAGTGCTATGTATCACACAAAATTTATCTATAGTGCACGATAACAATGAGATCGGATTTCCTGCTTACTCGATGAGACCTCCTTCCAAAGTAAATCGTAAGAAAAATGAAACAACCTTTTCCCCGTAAAGTTCAATGCACCCATTCTTCATAAACCCAGCGGACAATCCAAATTTACAGTTCTTAGGGATCTCCCTATTATACCAGTTCCTCCTAAGGAACCAAAAGCGAAGGAAAGAATACAAACACAACCGTTTAAGGCTACACCAGCAGCTGCCTAAAACAGAGACAGCTACAAAATGATCCCCCCAAATTCTTATTCTGAAGCAGTTAAACCAGCAACTCCTTTTAAAAAAGAAATACCACCCTGCTCGTAAACGGGAATTGTTTTGCAAGCCTTACCAATAATGGCACTAGATAAACAAGACGAAAATTTTAGGGTACAAGACTTCATCAAACCTCATACAGATCATCAAGACGTAGATACTGTGATTCCATGAAAACCGTGAGATACTACGAGTTTATCTTGGTAGATACCGACTCCATGTAAGTCGAGCATAAATATTTTGATAAAACAGATGGAATCAATACTCTAAATTCACCATTAAAAGATATTAAGTCCATTTAATTGGTATATAGATCACCTACAAACACAAATACCACTATCTAGGACTCATAGACCACAAACTTATAATGGCATGACTCTACAAGGACGCATGGTTTAATTTCTTGTATGGCGCACCAAATACTCATACTTGGTTTGTAAAATATGCCGAGAGCATCAAAGAAAAGGTTATTCCTGCATGGTTCTACGAATAGTGGAACTTTTCGGAGGAAACCTACAGGTAATAGCTCCAAGCTTCCTGAATAAATATGCAAGTTTCCAAGAGGAACAACAGATTTTCACCCTACCGGACCACATTAAGTTATGTAAATTCTTCATTAATAAAAGAGTTTCATATATTATTAATTGGTCATTTGATATTCAAGAAATAAATAGGATCCGTTATTTAAGAAAGACCATAGAATCAAATGATGGAGTCCCAAACTTAAAGAAGAAGCTAAGGTAAAAGAAGAAAGGAAGAGTCCATCTTCCTCCAGAGAAACTTCAGTTTCAAAGGCAGAAACAAGAAGAAGGCTCTTAGAAGCCTTATCAAAATTAGAAGATGACGAAGAAGTAGCATCCAATCAGAGTGAAACAAACAACGGATACACCATGGTCTCACGAGGAATTGCTCAAGCTTACGCCAACGCATATCTCCTTGAATAAAGCAGTGCCCCCCCCCCCCCCCCAAGAAAAGACATAAAGCAGAAAGGACATCTGCCCTTTCAGAAAAGCCGAAGACGCCCTTTCAAAAAAGCAGAAGACAAGGACAAACGACTCTTCAAAAAAGTAGAAGTCATGTAATCTTAGTCTTCCATTTGTTTTAATCTTATCTGTCCACCTGTTAGGACGATGAAATTGTCGAGGCCTGTTTAAGGTTCTCAAGATGTAACTTAGAAGACATTCGGAAATTCCCCCTCTCTCTCTCTCATTTCCCTGCCTGATCTTATGTACCTACTTATGCTTTTCTTTTGAAATAAAATTGTAAGTTTTATTATTTTCAGCTACTTAATTTTTTGTATTTTAAATTGCTAATTTAATTCCGCTTTATGGTTTATGGATAACTTCTTTATAAAGGTCAACCATTTTATTAATGATTACTTGTCTGATTATAATCTGGGTGTATTGGTCTAAACCTTCACTGGTTTTCATTGCCTCAGTAGTATTCTAATTCTTTAAGAATTTTCTTTTAATAATTAGACAATTGTTTTTATCTATTATGCATTCCATACTTAGAGATTTTCTTTCCTAATATGATAAAAGGAGGGATAGTCTTCATCATAAAATGTTTATCAAAGAAGAGTTCTAGTTATGCGTGAAGGCTACTATCCTTGTGAGCTATTGTTCTATCTGCTATTAAGATATCAGTTATAAGTTTCTATTCCTATAATTACTATAACGGGTATCCTATGCTTGCTATCTAACTTCTTATCCTAAAGTACATCGGCTGCATCCACCGGGTCCGGCACGGCACAGGTCCTTCCGACCTATCGTGCTAATCCAACGGTCCAGGACGCACCTGCCTATTACTGTACACTAAGAGGAGATCTTAAAACAGGATATCAACGAAGTAACGATAGGAACAGAAACAGAGTAACATGACTCTCTTAATAACTTAAGAACAACATTGCTCTAGGACAGTAGGATGAGTTTAGCTAGGAACTGTAGAATCCATTTCTGGATATTTACTAAACCTCTACTCAGCTCATTATTAAAATGAATAAAGCAAGTATAGTTAATAGTGAAAATCTAGCAACCTCAAAAGTTGCTAAGGTTGAAAAAGATTTACGTGGAATATTCCAAAAGAATCTTTCAAATCTGTATATGAAACAGGAAAGTTTGATTTCATAAGAAATTATAATATTAAAACCTGTGAATCCACTATAGCTGTTAATAATTCTAAAGAAATTATTAAGCTATTGTCTATTCAAGATATAAACAGATATAAGAAAGATTTCAACTTCTTGCATATAGGATTGGTACAAGTAGCAGTCAAACCTTTATATCGTTTAGGTTTGGACACTCCCATCTGTCTCTTATTAAGAGATGTCAGGCTATTAAACTTTGATGATTCCTTACTCGGAGTCTTACAAAGCAATCTAGCCAGGGGACCAGTCTATTTTAATGGTTACCCAAATTTTTCAGTTGATATTAATGACCAAAACGTCATGGATACCCTGACGTTAAACATTAAAACGAAAAATATGAATAGTAAAATAAACACAAGAGAAATTGCAATAATATACAGAGTCTACTATAGACTAATGAAAGCAACTTTAGCCCCAAAAGCTAAATTAGTTAGCAGTAAAGGTGCTACCATGCTTATGAAAGCAAATCAGGAACATAGCAATATCTTTGTTCCCAGAATGTTAAAATAGAATGAAATTTTAACAAAAGATGAATGACACTTTGATGTCATCACCCAACCAAAAATAGAACCAGAGAGTTCTAACATTGAGAAAATAATCCAACACTTGGGATGGATCTATTGACTTAAAAAATTTAAAATTAAATTCTAAGTCCTCAGCAAGATACTCCTTCGCAGCATCTTCTTCCAAACCCCGGGAGGATGAGGAGTGTTCTGACGATAATTCTACAGAATCTATACTTGAACAAAAAGTTAGAGGAGTAGACTACGCATCAGCCGTACCCAAGGTACATTATCATCCAGTTGATAAAACCAATAGTCCCACCAGAAGCGAAATGCATGGTGAAGACAGTCTTGGCACAATTAAACAAGAAATATATTTTAAAATTGATTTTAAAACTCTTGATAAATCATGGGTAAGCCCTGAAAACGCCATTAAAAGAAAGTGGTATGTAAGTACTTTCCCATTAGAAAAAAGAAAGTCTTTCAGAAAACAATGGATTAAAGATATGAAAAGAGTCAACTGTAATATTGAATTCTGTAAGTGGTTCCAAATCACAGACCAATTAAATAATAACAGAGAATCCCTCAGTACTATTGTAAAAAAGTGTTATACGGTTAGTAAGACCATTGAATCTGAAACCCCGCCTCTAGAACAGATTAGGATCCCGGTAGACGGAGAAATCCTATTAGCAGCCCCTTTTAAAAGAGATTTAAAAGAACCCAGATTAGCCCCTTCTAAAGAAGATATCAATTAAATATTTCAACATAACACCTACACCAATCAGTTGTTACATGTTGTCTCCAACCAGATTACCCAGGCTAGTAATACTTCGACATTTAGAAGTAAACCAGTCCGGTCAGAAGAAGGAACACTCTCTGAATCTCTCTTTAAGATTCTCCAATTTTCGGTAAGTACCCACCCAAAATTTGGAAAAGAAATGATTACAACCTACTAGATAGGATAAGTGAGAAATTTAAAGAATTAAAAGTAACTGAAGGATCCACCTCCAAAACCACCACAGATGAATCAGTAAAGGTACTCACTGAAGGATCTAGCTCAAAAGATAAATAAGATATTAACAAAATATCAAAATTCGCGGGTCTTGGAGCAAAAAACTTCTACAGAGGACCTACGTTTCATGATATGCAATATGAAGAACACTCTACCTATAGAGCTTCATACTCAGGAGATGAAATTAATGAATGGAACATAGACGGAATGTCTGAGGGCCAGATAATCAAAATACTTCACGAAATGGGAGTATGTCTTACTGGTTATAAAATAAAAGAACACACAGATGATGTTCAACTAGCTACAATCCTAGTTTCAGGCTTCACTGGAATGTTAAAAAACTGGTGGGATAACTACCTAACTGAAGGTGTTAGATGTGGCATCTACTACACTCCAAATAAGGAACATTGATAATACATATAGTAAAGAGGTTCGCAAAGACGCCACATCAACCTTACTTTATTGTATAGGTAAACATTTCATAGGAGAGCCAAAACTCTTCCAGGATAAAAGCTTAGAATTACTTAATAATTTAACCTGCCCAAAGTTGCACGATTTTAAATGGTATAAAGATATATTCCTTAACAAAGTTATGCTCAGGAATGATTGTAACCATGATTATTGGAAGGAAAGATTTATTAGCGGGTTGCCCAAGCTTTTTGCCGAAAAAGTAAGAACAACCATAAGAAATAAATTCAATGGCGAAACTCCTTATAGTCTAATGACATACGGAGACCTTGTTAGTTTTATTAATTTGATAGGATTAGAATTATGTAACACAATAAAACTTAATAATCAGATACAAAAATCTCCGAAAGGAGAATTAGGAAGTTTCTGTGAAGACTTCGGATACGTTAAAATATCCGCTCCTTCGAAAAGTATCAAAAAGATGAAAAGGAGACATAATATATCTCGTCCTAAACCTTACAAAAGAAACTACACTCCTAAAAAGAGTTATTGTAAGAAAAATACCAATAAAACCCCCAGAAAAGGGGGAAATGCTGGAACTGTGGAAAAGTAGGCCACATGGCCAACGCTTGTAAAGAACCCAATAAAAAGAAAGATAAAATTAATCTACTAGCAATAGATCCAGACCTTAAAGAAAAACTTTATACAATATTGGATGAAGAACAATCCAATGATAGCTCTGAAGAAACCTCTGAAGATTATTACAGTGATGAAGGTTCATTAGACCTAGATTACAGCTCAAATAGCTCCACCTCCAGCTTCGACTGTGAGTGTACAGAAAAAGGTGAGACAAATATGTGAACCTAGATTATGTAGTAGATTACAGTGACGAAGGTTCATTAGACCTAGATTACGTAGAAGATTTTGTCCCAAAGGTGAGACAGATATGTGAACCTCTTTATAAAAGGCTTAAGAAAATCCGGTCAATCGCGTCGAAGAATGTACTCAGAGTCATAAGGTAAAAGAGATAGTCCAGAAACTCCCTTGTCTAGGTATCCCAAATCCAGATGCATTTATGGTAGTCGAAACTGATGTCTTCGACACTGGCTACGGTGGCATTCTTAAACAGAAATTACCTTCTGAATCTACTGAACAATTAGTAAGATTCACCTCTGGAGTTTGGAACCAAGCTCAAAAGAACTATAGTACAGTCAAAAACGAAATTTTATCTATAGTGCTATGTATCACCAAGTTCCAGGATGATTTAATAAATAAAGAATTTTTGTTAAGAGTCGACTGCAAAGCAGCCAAAGATATTTTACAAAAAGATGTTAAAAACTTAGTTTCAAAATAGATATTTGCTAGATGGCAAGCCTTATTATCAAGTTTTGATTTTAAAATTGATTTTATAAAAGGCGAAGCAAACTCTCTACCAGATTTTCTGACAAGAGAATTCTTGCAGGGTAACAATGAGACCGGGCTTTCCGGGCTTACGCCCGATGAGACATCCCTTCCAAAGTAAACCAGAAGAAAAAATGAAACAACCTTTTTCCCCAGAAAGTTCAGTCAGACCCATTCTTCATAAACCCAGTGGACAATCCAAATTTACAGTTCTTGGGGATCTCCCTATTATACCAGTTCCTCCTAAGGAACCAACAGCGAAGGAAAGGATACAGACACAACCGTTTAAGGCTACACCAGCAGCTGCCCAAAACAGAGACAACTACAAAATGATCCCCCCAGATTCTTATTCTGAAGAAGTTAAACCAGCAACTTCTTTTAAGAAGAAAATAACAGTCCCCATTCATAAATGGGAATTCATTGTTTTGCAAGCCTTACCAATAATGACACTAGATAAACAGTACGAAAATTTTAGGGTACAAGACTTACTGAAACCCTGTTACACAGATCATCAGTACGTAGATACTCAGGATTCCATGAAAACCAGGAGATACTACGAGTTTATCTTGGTAGATACCGACTCCATAGAAGTCGAGCATAAATATTTTGATAAAACATATGGAATTGAATATTCTAAATTCACCATTAAAAATATATTAAGTCCATTTAGTTGGTATGTAGATCACCTACAAACACAAATACCACTATCTAGGACTCATAGACAACAAACCTATAATTGGCATGACTACAAGGACGCATGGTTTAATTTCTTGTATGTCAGACCAAATACTCATACTTGGTTTGTAAAATATGCCGAGAGCATAAAAGAAAAGGTTATTCCCAGATGGTTCTACGAATGGTGGAACATTTTCGGAGGAAACCTACAGGTAATAGCTCCAAGCTTCCAGAATAAATATGCAAGTTTCCAAGAGGAACAACAGATTTCCACCCTACCGGACCACATTAAGTTATGTAAATTCTTCATTAATAAAATAGTTTCATATATTATTAATTGGTCATTTGATATTCAAGAAATAAATAGGATCCGTTATTTAAGCAAGACCATCAGAATCAAAGGATGGAGTCCCAAACTTAAAGAAGAAGCTAAGGTAAAAGAAGAAAGGAAGAGTCCATCTTCTTCCAGATAAACTTCGCCAAAGGCGTAAAACAAGAAGAATGCTCTTAGAGGCCTTATCAAAATTAGAAGATGACGAAGAAGTAACATCCAATCAGAGTGAAAAAGACAACGGAGACACCATGGTCCCACGAGGAATTGCTCAAGCTTACGCCAACGCATATCTCCTTGAATAAAGCAGTGCCCCCCCCAAGAAAAGTCATAAAGCAGAAAGGACATCTGCCCTTTCAGAAAAGCCGAAGACGCCCTTTCAAAAAAGCAGAAGACAAGGACAAACGACTCTTCAAAAAAGTAGAAGTCATGTAATCTTAGTCTTCCATTTGTTTTAATCATATCCGTCCACCTGTTAAGACGATGAAATTGTCGAGACCTATTTAAATGTTCTCAAGATGTAACTTAGAAGGCATTCGGAAATTCCCCTTCTCTCTCATTTCCCTGTCTGATCTTATGTACCTACTTATGCTTTCCTTTTGAAATAAAATTGTAACTTTTATTATTTTTAGCTACTTAATTTTGTGTATTTTAAATTGCTAATTTAATTCCGCTTTCAAGTCCCATAACTTGAAAAATAAAGTCTCATAACCTTTTAAGAAATCAAGGTTCATAGTCTTAAAACTTCATAACATAACTCTTTAAAATCAATTCACGTAGGCTTCAAATCAAACCGCATGACTTCCTAACACTTCTTACCAACATCCCCCATAAGACTTGGTAAGAACTTAGGATAACTTAGACATGCCTTTTTACATAGAGTCAATCAACATACGTACTTCTTAACTTCTAAGAGTAGAAGGAATCATGAAAAATAACACCACATGTATATTTCATACGTAGAATCATGCCAAAATAAAGAGGAGGTTCACATACCTCGCGACGACTAACGATACATAGCAATATGCTCCAAAGTGCTTCAACCTTGTTAGCTTTTCCACCCTTCAAATAGAATACGCTACACGTAGTACTTCAACCTATAATAACCATAATATGTCTATCAACTCCTAGTTTTTTAACGTGGAATAATACTAAGTGTTATGTCTCTTATTCTACAGAAATTTGGGCAGCACTTCCTTTGTTTCTACGTACTTTTCCACCCTTTTCAAGGCCCGAAATCAATAACCAATATGCCACATTGAAGACTCAACAATTCAGCTAACCAAAAGGGGATTACACGCCTAACAGGACGTGTAACATTCTGCCCCACAATTACTACAAAACAGTCCACTAACTTAAGCCATTTTTAGCCCACTTCTAAGGCCATTCTCGGCCATACCCAATCCAACATAACATAAAACCGTTTCCAATTCCTTTTTATATCCAATTCGTTATTCCCACATGTTACATAAGTCATAATCATACTAACAAATATAGCTGCTTTCTTACATAACATGCGACGATTATAACTATCGACCAAATTGATTTCCAATTTTAATGGCTAACATGCCAATCCCGGATTTAAGCTTTCAAATTCCATAACATTTATCAATCTTCATTCTAAATATCACATGCTCATCTATCAACTACTACAACATGAAATCTTGAATTACAATAGCAAGACGAAGATTATTACCTCAATAAGCCCAAATCTTATCCAAGATCAAAAGTCGATCCTTAGCAACTTTAGCTCATTTCCTTCACGTTTCAATCCTCTATTTGCAACCCTTAGAAGTTCATACACAACTTCTCTTCAATTTCTAACTCAATCAATGAAAAACCTCTTAGGTTTTCATATTGCGACTAATGTAAAAACATAGTTTTTCCGGGATTTTTGTGTTGAGATATCCTTAGAATACCTTTGGGGACCTTGGGTTTAAGTATTGTGATTTATGAAGCAAGATTGCAAAAATTTTGTGTGCTAAGGGGGGGCTATGCCGAGAGCTCTTCAATGAGCAAGGAAAGTTTTGGAAATTTTTCTAAGTGTTGTGAGCTTATCTTGCTACTAGTGTGTTGATATACTACACTCAATGGTCAAGATTAGAACACTTGTGTGATTGATATTTAAGAAGACTAAAGATCTTGCACAAGTTGGCTATTTGACTTAGTCAAATATCTCAAGCTTTGGCTTTCAAGACTTGACCAATTCCTCTAGGTCAATTTCGACCAAGTCCATGTGGAGGGGTGACACGTGTCACCCTCTCATTTGCCCATAATGTTTCATTTCTCGAAATTTCCATAATTGGTCAAAATATCGAAAACCTTGTGAGCCCCACGAAACGTAAAATTTCTCGGGTGGGCCCTACGTGACCAATGTAACACCCCATTTTAACCGGAGTCGAAACGGGAGTACCACGTATGGTTGATTCCTAAATGTATTTTAAGGAGTCGCCACCTAATTATTATAGTGAATTAGGACACTTAGTTTATTGCAATAAAAATACTGCAATTGACTTCCATTTAATGGTCTCATAAATTAGTGAGATTCTGGATCGTGGTTCTTTATTATCCTAAAGGGAAGGGGTTAGGCATCCTTTAAGATCCGCTAACTTGCGGTTGTTCGTTCAAACCTAGGTTAATTATTTATTGCTCTTTTTATTCTACCTATTCTAAGCATTTATAATTAAAATAAAGTGCACTTCACAATAATAAAACTAAATTAAATGCGATATAAAATAACATTTCGGGACATCTTTTAGCCCCTTTTTAGGCTTTCTGCACAAGATGATCTCCGGCTACCTGCATAAACACTTAGTAAAAGTGTTAGTATCAGAATAAATAATTTTAAAGTAATGACAGGAATTTAATAAGTAAAGCAAAAAATAAATAAATCCGTCTTTTGCACAGAGGAGGCCTTGGAAATCAGACGGAGATTCCTTCATCGGCCAAACAAGTGTAGCATCTTGTTCAAATCAGCAAAATACCAACAGTGTAGTATTTGTTCTAAATCAGTAAACCAGCAAAAAATGTCCAAAATCAATAGCAGTGTGGCCAAAACCAGTCCAATAATATGGCCAAAAATAGTAGCAAAATAGGCAAAAAATCAGTTTCGAAAATGGCAAAAATCAGCCAGCAACAATGACCAGAATCAGTCTAACAACATATCCAGTATTAGTAAAATACATTAACTGCTAAGTAGATGGTTCAAAATTAAATTTAAAGCGTCTTAAAGCTCTTAAAAGAGTTAGGTGCACAGATATCGTCCATAACATTGAGAATAAGCAAAGCATGGCCAGGAAAGCAAAAATAAAGCTGCATGACTTTTTGAGAGTAACAATTTCTTAAATAAAGCGATAAGACAACCAAAATTGTTTCAATTACAGTAAAGAAAATGAAACGAGTAGGGACACCTTTCTAACTCCTAGCTTTAAATATGATGCACCTCCTAATTCTGTCACTTTCGTTTTTCCGCTCTTGTCAGTTTCCGACAAAAGCAACAACAATAATAGCAAACAAAATGAAGAAACAAACTGTAGCGTCACCGGAGTTTAAATCCGACAAGGTTCAACCTTACCAACAGAGAGAGGGCAACAGCGGCATCACTTCCACGGCAAAGTCGCCGGAGCGACGCCACTGCCACTGAGATTCGTCGGTGAGCAGTGGGTTCGATGGGATGGTGGTTTCATGACGAATGTTCACCGACAGCGACGGGTTCACCTGGAGGGTAAGGTGGTGTGATGGAGGCTTCTTTGGAGGTGTTCTTTGGGGTTCACGGAGAAACGATGGCGGCGACGGGTGTGGTGACGAGAGAGGTCTGGCGGCGGTGAGGAGAAGGGAAGGTGAGGCGGCGGGTTGAAGTTGAGTGAGAGGAGGGGCGGCTGAGGGTCGACGAGATGTGTGAGAGGGTGAGGGAGAGTGAGAGTGTTGCGGCTGGGGTTATAGTGTAGGGTGAGAGAGGGTGTTCGCCGGAGCTTGGAGCTCCGGCGAAGGCGGCGGCGACGGGAAAGTGAGAAGAAGGAGAAAGATGGAGTTAGGTTTTAAAAAAAAAAATGAGAGAGAGGCTGTGTTGCTGATATTGTGTGAGCTGCTGAAGTCTTATGTTGTGTTTTTATGGAAGTGGAGGGATAAGGTTTTATTTATAGGGTAGAATTAGGTTAGAGTTTGGTTTGGTTTTGGAGGGAAAATAAAAAGTGGGGTATTGTTTTGGGGAAAATAAAATGTGTATGATTAAGATAAAATAAAAGGGTGTTGGATGAAATAATAATAATAAAAAATGTTAGATTGGACTGATTCAAATTGTGTCTTGGACTGGACTGGTTTGACAAAATGCAAGACGGGTTAATTATTTAAAACAAAATTATTTAAAAAGATGCAAGATTATTAAAATGTGAATGCCGACGCAATAATACTAAAATGCAATATTTAAGAAATGTTTAATGCCTGATTAAAAGTAAAAACGTGGTGCCGATTAATTATTTAAAGAGATGCAAACCTAATAAAAATAAAACAACAGTGTAACAATAATAAAAACATAATATTAAGAAAACATAATGCTTAAATAAAAATAAAAATATGCAATGTCATTTTGTAAAGAAATAAACATAGAATATTATGTAAAAAATGCAAAAAATGATGATTAAAATGCGGTGTCCTAAAACACATAAAATTGCAATAAATATATGAAAAACGGGTCAAAATTGACTGTCAACAGCATGTCCCTCTTTGTACGGAGATGATGGAAGAGTCTTCGGACAAAGATGTTGACTTGTAGCCAATTTTGTCCTGTTTTATAAACTAGAACTCAAAAATAGGGATGATGCAGACCCAAAAAATGTCCCAGTGTCAAATCATGATGACACTGGGTCGTTGTGATGCAAAAATAAAAAGCAAAGCTGACGCTGATTTAAAAATGTCCCAGTGTCGAAGTATGAGGACACTGGGTTGCTGCGATGCTAAAATTAAAAGACAATGCCGATGCAGATTTAAAATTTGTCCCAGTGTCGAAGTATGATTGACACTGGGTTGCAGGTGATGTGGTGCTGAAAAAGACAAGGTTATTGTAGATGTTGATGGCGTCATTGCATAGACGCGATGCAGATGCTCGTCGTTGCATGGACGAAACATAGATGCGATGCAGATGTTCGTCGTTGCATAGACGAAACATGAATGAAGCCGTTGCATAGGCTTTTATGAAATGACGTCGTTTTCGGACGCAATGCAGATGCTCGTCGTTGCATAGACGAAACATGAATGAAGCCGTTGCATAGGCTTAAAAGAAATGGCGTCGTTGCATAGACGCGATGCAGATGCTCGTCGTTGCATAGACGAAACATGAATGAAGCCGTTGCATAGGCTTAAAATGAAAAGGCGTCGTTGCATGGACGCGATGCAGATGCTCGTCGTTGCATAGACGAAACATGAACGGCCGCCAGATAGGCTTAAAATGAAAAGGCGTCGTTGCATGGACGCGATGCAGATGCTCGTCGTTGCATAGACGAAACATGAATAAAGCCGTTGCATAGGCTTAAAATGAAAAGGCGTCGTTGCATGGACGCGATACAGATGCTCGTCGTTGCATAGACGAAACATGAATGAAGCCGTTGCATAGGCTTAAAATGAAAAGGCGTCGTTGCATGGACGCGATGCAGATGCTCGTCGTTGCATAGACGAAACATGAATGAAGCCGTTGCATAGGCTTAAAAGAAATGGCGTCGTTGCATAGACGCGATGCAGATGCTCGTCGTTGCATAGACGAAACATGAATGAAGCCGTTGCATAGGCTTAAAATGAAATGGCGTCGTTGCATAGACGCGATGCAGATGCTCGTCGTTGCATAGACGAAACATAGATGAAGCCGCTGCATAGGCTTAAATGAAATGGCGTCGTTTTCGGATGCAATGCAGATGCTCGTCGTTGCATAGACGAAACATGAATGAAGCCGTTGCATAGGCTTAAATGAAATGCGTTGGTTTATAGGCGTACCTGCTTTGTGACTCGCCTGGGTTGAGATAACGTCATTGCATAGACGTGCGTTTATAACCCGCATGGGCCTATTGTTGTGTTTCTGCCTTTGCTGATATTAAGATCCTGCACTCAAAGAAAACTTGTGAGTTTTTTAGGAAATGAGTGGTTGATTAGCGTCGACTTTGTAACTTTGACTCTTGACGCTTGCATGCTCAGACTGGTTTAAGCTGGAGACCTATTTGGTCTGCTTTTTCCTCGTCTATCGCCATTTTCTTGCGGTGAATCCTTAAAATGTCCCAGTTTCTGGTAATGAAGATGTTGAACTGGGTAAGGTTGCATCTTGACGCTATCAAAGCGATCAGGTAAGCAATTTTTTTTTTATCATGAATGTAAAGCGAATGCGAGACTATGGACAAAATCGAGTCTTCTGCAAAAATAAGGAAGAAATATTTCTAACGGTGTGACCGAAGCCGATGTGGCTGTCTACGTATCCCGCCGAGGGAGTCAGGTCAAGACGTAGTTCGTGATGCAAAATAAGGATAAATATGCATTTTTTTTTCTGAAAAATAGAAGACCACATTACGTTCTGACTTCAATTGATACCAACAATTAGTATTGTGCATAAGAATATTCCTTTATTGCTTTCAGTCTAACCGAGATTGACTCCGGTGTAATTCACACAGCTTCAGATAGTACCTCAGACATACCTGAGTGTCGACACACTTGCTTGCATCCAAGGTTTCGAACTAAACGTAATCTCACGTTTCAAATGCCTCACTGAAAGAAGGTCCCATCTCACACATATATTCCAGTATTTTGAATTTTGGAACGTTTAGAGAAGTACGCTCACACTCATAAAGATGTTCAATGCATGCAATTGTGATACCATAGGCTTGATCGTCATGTAAGTATCCACTAATGTGAGAACCCTCAGTATAAGATCATGTAGGGCTTGTCACGGGTTTGTAATGTAGGTTTGGGGCAAGGATGGATATCATTTGGGTAAAAAGTGACTAATCCTTCCTCGAGAGTTGGACTATGTCCGTGCTTGATATTTGTGCGTTTTGATGCTGACTTGCTTTCTTTTTGTCTCAGTATTTTGCATTGACTTCTTTTGAATCTTTCATTTCGAGCCCCTTTTTTTTTTCGGGGTCATATATTCCCTTTTTTTTTTATATTGGGCTTTTGATTTTCTCTTTGTGTGAAGTCGTCTCTGCTTTTTTTTTTTTTTTTTTTGAGACTTTGACAACTTTCGTCTTTGCAAACTTCAGCGCAGGATTTTGTCAGCCATTTGCACATTTCTAAAGCACTCAAGGAGGCCGGGCCAAGAGAGGGATAATGCCTACGCACTCAGAAAGGTTATAGGTGTAATATGCGGTTGTCGAAAGAAATAGGTTTAGGCTCAAAGTGGTGTACTAGGGATAATGTTATTTGGTAGGCTGAAAAGGCTCAAACGGATTAAAGAAAGCCTACGATCATTTCCTACACCGAGTGTTGCTCAGGATTTCGCCTCAACAAACATTCAGGCCAAGTTCTAGATCACAATGTAATGCAATTGAACTTATTCTAAAAACTCACCACACAATGCATATGAAACGATGAGGTCGATTTCATTCTTATCTTGAAAACATGCAAGACAATGTCATCTGCGAGTATGAATAAGAGGTACCAAAAGAATCTATGGTTTACCACAAAGTCAACTCATACTGATTATCACTTGTTTTTTTTTATGCAGAACTGTAACTGTGTTGGTATCAACAAAGTCAAACAATAATACTAAAAAAATGTTTTTTTTTTTTATAAAATATTTGTTTTTTTTTTGTATTTTTCGAATAATTGTATTTTTGTATTTTTTGAATAAATGGTACCGAACCCGAGTAGGGCTGCCTACGTATCCCGCCGAGGAATCAGGTGCGCGTAGTTCGTTCAAATATGTTATAAAATGTATGCTTGAAAACATATATCAAAAAAATAGCAATGTAAAGCTGTGCAGAAGAAATGATTGTCCACTGTGGACGAATGCAAAGTAAAATGAATGCCCGAAAACATGATGAATGGGATGCATGAGTGAGACATGCGCTCTTTATTATTATTATTTTTTGTGGTTTTTATTTTTGTGGTGTCGAACTCAAAATGAGTTGCCTACGTATCACACCGTGTGGTGAGAATCAGACACGCGTAGTTCGGAATAATTATGCTGTAAAAATGCATGATATGAAAGAACAATGCAATCAACGCTAAACATATTATTTGAATTTGCAAATATGAATAAAAATACAAAGTAAAGAAGAATTGAGAGTGATGTATCGTTGAATCTGGTATAGACTAACTTCTTTTAATCAACATAACTAACGCTCATTTTTTTTTTCTTTTTTCGCCCGCCCTCGGTTGTTTGCGAGGACGACCTTCCTGCAAAAAATATAAGAAATAGGTGAGTAGGAAAATGACCAAAATAATAAAAATGCAAAAGTGTGACAATATAGTCAAAGACTCCCCTGATTGGTTCGACCGGACTGGTGGTTGATGCTTCACAAAGTCCAAGTCGCGCTATTCAAGAGTGATTTACGCAGTAGAAGTCCTGATTGCAATGTGAAAGCAAAAAATGCAAAAATACAAATGCTCGAGCCCGGAATCACAAAAGAGCAATTATTGAATTAAACAATATGTACAGAGTTGCTAGTGACAAACAATAATAAACAAAAAACATGCAAATCAAGCGCGTGCCCTAATATGCTTGGGACCTCTCTTATGCCAGAGGTGAGCCTAAACGCCAAATATGCGGGATTATGATAAATAGGTCCAAGCCGTTAAACTGCAATATTTTGTTGGAAATGGCGACCAAATGACGGTGCACTTTTTTCCAATTTTGGCGTGTCATGACCAGGCTTGGATCCGTCTATCATCATCACGCTACACATAGTATGCTAATGGGTCGTTGGGTTGTGAAACCCGTCGACAAGTTTGGTGGATTTCTAATTGTGGCGTTAATACCAAGGATTAACCCACCTAAGGTTTATGCATGCATGACTTAATAAAAAGTGGTATAGCTCTATCTTAAGTTTTCTAAGATTTGGCTTACTAGACACAATGGTTCCCGGATGCGGACTACTCGAGTGAGAAGGCTACGCGGCCACCGGTTGGACCGGATTCTCCGCGTCTATTACCAACTCTCCTAAATTTGGGTTTTGAAGAAAGAATTTTGCTGATGCACCAAGCGCACCTCGCGTGTAGTGTGTGATAGTGTTAATTTTCCAGAATGGAGGAAATATGAGCGGAATGTCAATTTAAGGAAAGCAATAAAATAATGTAGCAATTAAAGTAGTTAATTACAAAATAAAAGCAAACAATATAAAATATTTACAACAAATATAAAAGCAAAATAAAGTGCAATATTTAATTAACCTGGGTTTGTTATGATCAAGAACCTGATATCCCCAGCAGAGTCGCCATGCTGTAACACCCCATTTTAACCGGAGTCGAAACGGGAGTACCACGTATGGTTGATTCCTAAATGTATTTTAAGGAGTCGCCACCTAATTATTATAGTGAATTAGGACACTTAGTTTATTGCAATAAAAATACTGCAATTGACTTCCATTTAATGGTCTGCGAAATTAGTGAGATTCTGGATCAGGGTTCTTTATTATCCTAAAGGGAAGGGGTTAGGCATCCTTTAAGATCCGCTAACTTGCGGTTGTTCGTTCAAACCTAGGTTAATTATTTATTGCTCTTTTTATTCTACCTATTCTAAGCATTTATAATTAAAATAAAGTGCACTTCACAATAATAAAACTAAATTAAATGCGATATAAAATAACATTTCGGGACATCTTTTAGCCCCTTTTTAGGCTTTCTGCACAAGATGATCTCCGGCTACCTGCATAAACACTTAGTAAAAGTGTTAGTATCAGAATAAATAATTTTAAAGTAATGACAGGAATTTAATAAGTAAAGCAAAAAATAAATAAATCCGTCTTTTGCACAGAGGAGGCCTTGAAAATCAGACGGAGATTCCTTCATCGGCCAAACAAGTGTAGCATCTTGTTCAAATCAATAAAATACCAACAATGTAGTATTTGTTCTAGATCAGTAAACCAGCAAAAAATGTCCAAAATCAATAGCAGTATGGCCAAAACCAGTCCAATAATATGGCAAAAACAGTAACAAAATAGGCAAAATATCAGTTTCGAAAATGGCAAAAATCAGCCAGCAACAATGACCAGAATCAGTCTAACAACATATCCAGTATTAGTAAAATACATTAACTGCTAAGTAGATGGTTCAAAATTAAATTTAAAGCGTCTTAAAGCTCTTAAAAGAGTTAGGTGCACAAATATCGTCCATAACATTGAGAATAAGCAAAGCATGGCCAGGAAAGCAAAAATAAAGATGCATGACTTTTTGAGAGTAACAATTTCTTAAATAAAGCGATAAGACAACCAAAATTGTTTCAAGTACAGTAAAGAAAATGAAACGAGTAGGGACACCTTTCTAACTCCTAGCTTTAAATATGATGCACCTCCTAATTCTGTCACTTTCGTTTTTCCTCTCTTGTCAGTTTCCGACAAAAGCAACAACAATAATAGCAAACAAAATGAAGAAACAAACTGTAGCGTCACCGGAGTTTAAATCCGACAAGGTTCAACCTTACCAACAGAGAGAGGGCAACAGCGGCATCACTTCCACGGCAAAGTCGCCGGAGCGACGCCACTGCCACTGAGATTCGTCGGTGAGCAGTGGGTTCGATGGGATGGTGGTTTGCGACGGGAATGTTCACCGACGCTGGGGTGACGGGTTCACTGGAGGGGTAAGGTGGTGTGATGGAGGCTTGCTGGAGGTGTTGCTGGGGGGTTCGCCGGAGAACAGTGGCGGCGACGGGTGTGTGGTGACGAGAGAGGGCTGCTGGCGACGAGGTGAGGGGGAGAAGGGAAGGTGAGGTGCGGCGGGTTGAAGGTGAGTGAGAGGAGGGGCGGCTGAGGGTCGACGAGATGTGTGAGAGGGTGAGGGAGAGTGAGAGTGTTGCGGCTGGGGTTATAGTGTAGGGTGAGAGAGGGTGTTCGCCGGAGCTTGGAGCTCCGGTGAAGGCGGCGGCGACGGGAAAGTGAGAAGAAGGAGAAAGATGGAGTTAGGTTTTTTAAAAAAAATGAGAGAGAAGTTGTGTTGCTGATATTGTGTGAGCTGTTGAAGTCTTATGTTGTGTTTTTTATGGAAGTGGAGGGATAAGGTTTTATTTATAGGGTAGAATTAGGTTAGAGTTTGGTTTGGTTTTGGAGGGAAAATAAAAAGTGGGGTATTGTTTTGGGGAAAATAAAATGTGTATGATTAAGATAAAATAAAAGGGTGTTGGATGAAATAATAATAAAAAAAAATGTTAGATTGGACTGATTCAAATTGTGTCTTGGACTGGACTGGTTTGACAAAATGCAAGACGGGTTAATTATTTAAAACAAAATTATTTAAAAAGATGCAAGATTATTAAAATGCGAATGCCGACGCAATAATACTAAAATGCAATATTTAAGAAATGTTTAATGCCTGATTAAAAGTAAAAACGTGGTGCCGATTAATTATTTAAAGAGATGCAAACCTAATAAAAATAAAACAACAGTGTAACAATAATAAAAACATAATATTAAGAAAACATAATGCTTAAATAAAAATAAAAATATGCAATGTCATTTTGTGAAGAAATAAACATAGAATATTATGTAAAAAATGCAAAAAATGATGATTAAAATGCGGTGTCCTAAAACACATAAAATTGCAATAAATATATGAAAAACGGGTCAAAATTGACTGTCAACAACCAAATCCGTAATTAAATTTTCACAATGTTAATAAATTCCATACGTCTCCAATAACACCTTTTGAGAATCTAATCCTCATCAACGAACATTTTTCCTTCGGAAAAACAATTCTTCCTTTCGTTCAAATTTTAAAGTCCTGATTCCTTACGTACATCCTCATATACATGTCTTGGAATTACGGGGTGTAACATTCTCTCCCCCTTAGAAACATTCGTCCCCGAATGTTCTTTCGAGGTTCAATCTAAACTGACATCGCATAGTCCCCTTTAACTACACCCAACATAATCATATATGCCACACATGGCCTTAATACATTGCACATACATACCTAAAGTAGATCGGATGGGGTGAATGTGATCCGATGCATATGGCTATTTCATCACAAATTCAGGGACAGTGGTGACTTAGAGTGGTATAAGGTCAGACTTGTGGCCAATGACACTAATCAGCAGGAGGACATTGATTGTGGTGAGACATTTAGTCCGGTTGTTAAACCGGCTACCATTCGCACAGTTCTCACCATTGCTATGGAAAAGCATTGGTCGATTCATCAGCTTGATGTCAAAATGCATTTCTTCATGGGGACCTAAAAGAAGTTATGTACATGCATCAGCCACCTGGTTTTGTCCATACTACAGCTCCTCAGTACGTATGTCGGCTCCGAAAATCCATCTATGGCTTGAGACAGGCACCCCGAGCTTGGTATGAATGATTTGTCAGGTATATTATGCAGATTGAGTTTATATGTAGCAACTAGCAGGTGTGATAACTCTCTTTTCATTTTTCATCGTGGTAGCAACACTGCCTATTTACTATTATATGTGGTTGACATTGTTCCCACTACCTCATCTGACGGTCTGAAAAATGAAATCACTGCTCTACTCAAAACTAAATTTACTATGACTGATTTGGGCAAGTTGAGTTATTTCTTGGGTATATCAATAACCAGATCTGCAGATACTATCTTCCTGAGTCAGCGTAAGTATGCAGAAGATATAGTGTATAGGGCTAAGATGGCAAACTGTAAGATTATGCCCACTCCGGTCGATTCAAAATCCAAGCATAGTGCTACTGATGGTGATCCAGTTTCTGATCCTAATATGTATCAGAGTCTTGCAGGTGCCCTTCAGTATCTTACATTCACTAGGCCTGACATTGCATATGCCTTTCAGCAGGTGTGTTTATTTATGCATGCTTCGATGAAGTCTCACTTTGCTGCCCTTAAGTGTATTATCAGATACATTAAGGGCACCCTTGACTATGAGTTGCATCTTTACACCTCAGCGCCGACCATGTTGCTATCTTATACGGATGCAGATTGGGCAGGGTGTCCGGACACGCGACTCTCCACCAACCCACCTATGTTGTGCGCCCTGCAAAACTCTAATCCAGTTTTGTAAGAGTTAAATTAAAACCTAAAAGGGTTGGAAGAAGTATTGTGACATTGTGATACAAATGGACCTCATGTAGTTGGTGGTGATTAGCATACATTGACATGTACCATATGTTGACCGGTTAATATTGTATCCTTCTATTATTAATGTCATGTAGTCCTAATATAATTAAGATCTCTATTTTACATTAAATATTAATGAGAAATGGAGGGAAAAAATGAAATGAAAGGAAAATGAAGTTAAAAGCAAAATTCCTTTTCAAATGAGCTTTGTACCACATCGGTGATAGAAAGGAAAAGTTAAGTGTGAAGTGTAAGCCGCTTCAAGGAGAATTTTGTAAGGCCAATTCTCTACGCACTTATGAACCATGCAGTGTTCATGGCTGAAACGAACAAAACAATGAGAACCAAAGACGGTTAAAGGGTTAATTGTGTGACATGTGATTGTCTAGGTATACACCTAAGCTCGACGGTTCAAAGATATCAAGTCTACCGATTGACTGAGTATATCCGACATATGTTCACTACAGAAAGTTAAAAAAGAAATCTACTTATCCAGATGTGATTAATCCTTGCTTACGAATCACACAGTTTTTTGTCATGCATATTTTTCATCATATAGTCATTCCCCATTCATATGGGGGATTGTTATAGCTAGTTAATGGTTAAAGCTAGCTAAGTTGGTGTGAATGAGAAATGTAGGGAAAAAATGAAATGAAAGAAAAATGAAGTTAAAAGCAAAGTTCCTTTTCAAAGAAGCTTTGTACCACATCGGTGATAGAAAGAGAAAGTTATGTGCTTATATTAGAAAACACTTCCTCTAGCTCTTAAAGGGTTGAGAAGAGGGACTCCCCTCGCGCCGTCATCGTCGCTCGGCTTTGGATTTGAATTTGGTCAAATGATCCAATTGATTGATAATCTTTTTGGACCAAATTTATTTAATTTCAAATCTTCATTTTCTGAAAATATTTTTTATTTTCGCCGTAAAAAGATTAATTGGTAATTAATTTCCGCGGAATAAAAAATTAAATTTCCCAAACATTTTTTTTCTCATTTTTCGAAAAGGCAAAGTGGTCTTTCCGAACAGTCACCAACCTTTCGGAACAGTCACCAACTTTTTCGAACAGACACATTCGAGGCTATATAAACTGAGGCAATGTCTCATTTTTAATACACTAAAAATTAGAACTGACCATATCATCCTCATTACTACAACAAACGCTAGGAGGCTCATATTGAAATCTCTTGGTTTCACAAATATCGTAGTTGAAACTTTCTTTAAAACAGAGGACTACACAGTAGGTGGTTGATATTCCAACAACCCACCTATGTTGATTTGCATACCGCAAAATTCTAATCCAGTTTTGTAAGAGTTAAATTAAAACCTAAAAGGGTGGAAGAATGGACCTCATGTAGTTGGTGGTGATTAGCATACATGACATGTACCATATGTTGACTGGTTAATATTGTATCCTTCTACAATTGTAGTCCTGATATAATTCCACCTGCACTTTGAACCTAGATTACCATCTTCATGCGATTTTGACCTCAATGGTTTTGGGTTTCTTTGGCTCAGGAGGAGGCAACTTCTCAACAAAGGATACCAAAACTCCATCATGACAAACAAATTGAAATCGCATCGATTCGCATTCTCTCGGGAGAGTAAACTTCCTCATGAATTTCCCAACCCTTCTCTCCATTCTCGATATACTTTGCTCCTTCTTTCTCTTCTTCTTCCTTCTTCCTTTCTCCACTTATCAACAACACATTGTCCTCTTCCACCGCACTTTGATATCTCCAGTTTCAACCCCGCATATCCACTATGAACACATAGGAATTAGGGTACTCCTTCACGCGTCTGCGGTGTGGCAGCCATGGCCTTAGCGTCACGAACATAATTCCTTGATGGGGCATTCACGGGCTTGTCGGAATCATCACCGCAGTATCCATGATGTCTTTGGAGAGTGTGAAAGAGTGGTGCGTCGAGTCCCATTAACCTGAAATCCATTTCTCTCGTTTGGTATTTTCAAATTGCGTAGGGAATGTTGCTTGTTGGGGGTTATATAGTGGAAGCTTCTGGAGGAAAATAGAAGAAGGATGAGGGAAGTTTCTAGGAGCTTGGCTCTTTGTTGTTCTACATTTTTCTAGAACTTTGCCGATTGTTTCTCCTTTTGTTACGCCATTTTTTGAGAGTTTGATTTATTCCTCAAAATATGAAAAGTCTATTTGGATTAATTACGTTAAGCGATATACCCTTTTGCTTATATGTTTCTTTAAAAATAATTTCTTGTGATTATTTTTTATTTAAACTAAAAAAAATATAGTTATGTAATTATACTTGTGCAACAAACATGACATCAAAGATTATATAACGTCAAACAAATAATTTATTACAATTATTGTATTATGTATTTACTTAATTGTATATAATTACAACCTTAAAACTTATATTTCCCAATAATCTATATATTTATATAATTCCAGGTTTGGCCTGGTAACGTGTCACACCTCATTATGCACCAAAAGCATTTATCTTTGGTTTTTCAATTTTTGAGGGTTTTTCCTATTTTATCCCCATTTATAACAAAATACTCGGGGGAAAAATAATTGTACCTCGTACATCGTAACTCTTCAGTTTATAGTTGTACCAAATGGTTTCCTCTTTCTTCATTGACAATGGCAGTTCTCAATGCTGAACTATGTTCTTTCTTCAATGAAAAAAACACTATCTTGACTTTCTTTTCATGAGTTACTTTCTTCGGATTTTTCCTTTTGAGCCAACCATTGAGATTCAATTCATCAAGTCCACTGTCAAAATTGTAGTACGAGGTTAAAAAAATCCTGCTAACTTTTTCCGTTTTCTAAAATTGATCAAAATTAAACGGTGTATTCCTTCTGAAATTTCTAATCCATAATTTATGCTTCTTATATGCTAATCTTCACTTTTGGTTTCTTGATTTTTTAAATAGGGAAAACAATTTCGGAATGTGTTTATAATGTTACTCAAATCCTAGAAACCTTGACCATCCTTGGCCTCGACAGGGCATCCGAAACTCTTTCCAGCAGTGAAGTGTTGAAAAACACAATCTTAATTTTCGTTAGACCACTAAAGTAGGACAACCTATAGGGTCTAACTCCTCGTGGCGGAAAGGAAGAGATAAAAATCAATTCCAATCAAAGGAAAAATCAAATAGAATATGAAAAGCAATAAGAAAAGGATAAAGATTCTGACAAGATCCTTTACATAAAAATAAGGGTAAAAAGCTATTTTATCCATCTCTGAATGCACACCCAATGAATTATTGGATCCATATTGCCCGCAACGGTATGCAGCTATTTCTGACGGATAGCTTGAAAAAATATAGGTTGTACTACCAGAGGTAGATCGTCGGAGTCTTTACTTCTCCTAGCTTAAAAGCAGCTCCTTTAAATACATACATACCACCCGCTTGAATTCCATTTTTCTTAATTGGGAGTGCTAGTTTATTATGGGAGAATGATGAATATTCATTATAAGGAGCTGATTGAAAAAAATTAGAATAGATTTAGCTCTTGAATTGGAAAGTTGTTATTTATTAGGGGAGAACAACACTGATCAAGCATGTCTTAAACAGTATGCTCATCCACTTGCTATCAGCCTGTGATCTTCCTGATGAAGTACTTGCACAAATACACAACTTATTTGAAACGTTCTTTAAAACAACTCAGTTGGAAATTCAAACAAGCACTGGGCAACCTGGAAAACTTTGTTACCCAATAGATGAAGGGAGTATGAGATTCAGAAGCTTACAAGATATGTCTAAATCTCTGTTTGCAAAACTTTGGTGGAACATGAGGACTAAATAATCCTTTTGGAGGACTTTTATGAGCAATTAATATTTGAAGAAGTTTCATACAGTGATGGCTCCTATTAAACTGGGTACTTATGTGTGGAAGATGATCAAGCATAGAGATGAGATTGGACATGAAATTTGACGGAAGGTTCAACAAGGCAATTTCTATTTCTGGTTTGATAATTGAACAGGTTTGGGAGCTCTATATCACATTACTCCACCAAATTTGTATGTGACCCAACTATTATTAATTTATTATTGTAAAAGAAGCAACAGAGGAAGGGCAATGGGATGAAGAGATGCTTAGAAGAGCTTTTCTTGAAGAATTGGCTGATCACATTATGCAAAATATTAAACCTCCAAATTAGAATATGCAGGCATATTAGAAGTTGGACTCTAGAGGCAAGTTTACAGTAAGTTCTGCTTTTCAACTTCTAAAACAAATAAGGAAATCTAGCATTCTTTATAAGCAAATATGGTTGAAAGGACTGCCTATAAAGATTACTTTCTTTATCGGGAAGTTTTGAAAATTCAAATTGCCTTTTGTTGAGATATATGATCGGTGTATTTTATATACACCTTTCGAGTCAGTTTTAGTTAGTCTTTTGTCCCATTTTGCACATATAATTGTCGTATTAGGATAGTTTTTCTTTCTTTTGAGTCAAAGTGGTTAAAATGGCCAAATGGCGGAAAAGGAGCAAAAAGAGGGCAAAAGAGGAGATGCCAGAGCTGAAAACAGAGAAAGTGGCGAACAAGGCTAAAATCCAGACCAGCGCCGCGCCCTCGCATCAACGCAGGCGCGCGCCATCATTCGAAGAAGGTGCGAAGATCCAGCACGCGCGCTAGCGTGGCCGCGCGCGCCACTATCCGAAGAGGACGAAGACTCAGCCGCGCACCTCGAAGACCGAAGCGCGGCGCCTAAACATCCGAGGAGCTACAGAAGATTCAGCACCGCGGCGCCCTCAGACAGCAGATAGCAGGGCCGCGGCGCCAACGCGGAAAAATTAGGTTTTTGGACGAATTTCTGGGCCAGGCCTGAAGGAAAAGAGGGAGGCGGTTTGCAGCCTATAAAAGGAGAACCCTAGGCAGTTTTTGAGGGTTCCCCTTCTTGCACAACTCAAGACTTTTGCTAGGAGATTGGATACCATTAATTTAGTAATTTCTTTTCCATTTTTTCTTTACTTTATTTCAGTTTTGCATGATGAACATGGAATTAGTTCTTGTCATCTTTATGGCTAGGAACTAATTCTCTTATAGGGCTTTCTATGTTGAACTGCTTGAAACTTATGCTATAAATTAATGCATGCTTATGGTTATTGTTCTTATTGAGAGATCTATCCAATAATTGAGTTGAATTCTTGGTAATTATTTGACAACTAATTATCACTATATGATTTCTAATCAGATTCTGAAAAGGGGGGATTGTGAATATGCTGTAAGTTGGGTAGACATTCTTGAATTGGGGATGAAAATACCTCAATTAGTATGTAGCGTTGATGAGAGGCTTAACAACCCTAATTTTGCGCATTGTGCGTGACGGTCAACTAGGTTTTTGTTCTTAATCCTCCTATAAAGTTACCCTTATCAGCGAAAGTTAGGTAAGGAACGATACTGGGGTTGAGTGTTTATATAACCCTAACGGGAGTATAAAACGATTTCGTAAACCTGCTTTCTCCAAAAGAAGAATACCATAAGTAATGCATTAGCAAGTAGCATAAGCGGATAGTGAGGATACATAGAAACCCTATTCTCATCACAACTGAAGTAAATCTTTATACTCTAAATAGCTTTTATAATTCGTAGTCATAAACAACCAAATCAATTATCAATTCGCCAAATAGATACTAGAAAATAGATAGTTGGTACTTGAACCCTAATCCCAGAGGACGATATTCGGTCTTATCTAAGACTATACTACTTGATACGATAACGTGCACTTGCGTTTAAGTGTGTGCATCTTAACGCGCATCAAGTTTTTGGCGCCGTTGCCGGGGATTAGGCATAGTTCAATATCAAAGTGATCTATTTTTAATTTCTAATTTGGTTTTAATTTTTCTTTTAATTTTTACGTTTTTCTTTTGAAAATTCGAGGTGCCGTGATTTGTTGTCTGTTTTTGATCTATTTCAGGAAGTCAGTTTATGCGAAGGAGAAGAGGAGCAGACACTCTTGTTCCCTTCAATCCAGAAATTGAGAAAACCTGCAAACAAAACAGAAAGAATCAGCGAATTGCAACTTTGTTTGAGATGAACGGCGTTCAAAACAACAACGGGATGGGAGAAGGGTTAGGTGAAAATCAACCCCATCCAGGAATACCTAGGCAAGCGCCAATAGACGTGGAAGAGAGAGTCCAAATCCAGCCAAAAAGAAGTTTGGGAGATTATGTGCTGCCAAGAGTGAATGGAGCACAGACTTGCATTAGGCTCCCTACAATAGGAGCCAACAATTTCGAAATAAAACTAGCGATTCTGAGCATGGTACAACACACAGTGCAATTCAGAGGACTGCCATCAGAGGATCCACATATGCACATAGCTAATTTCTTGGAGCTATGTGCAACTTTTAGATATAACGGCGTTACTGATGATGCCGTCAGATTGAGGCTCTTTCCCTTCTCACTCAGGGATAGAGCAAAAGTATGGTTGAATTCCCTGCCGGCCGACTCGATTTTCACATGGCACGAGCTGGCACATAAATTCTTAGCCAAGTTCTTTCCTCCGTGTAAAGCAGCAAAACTAAGAGGGGAGTTGAACAACTTCTACCAAGCTGATGGAGAGTCCTTATATGAAGCTTGGGAAAGGTTCAAGTATCTACAAAGGAAGTGCCCACACCATTGCATTGAGTTGTGGAACTTGGTCCACATCTTCTACAACGGGCTGAGCAGTACAACCAGAACCATCATAGATGCAGCAGCAGGTGGAGCATTCATGAGGAAAACAGCCCACGACGCTCATGAGTTATTAGAATATATGACCACTAACAACCATGTCACTGAAGAGAGGGCGACTAGTGGGAGAAGAACCGTGAGAGTCCACGAGATAGATGCTATTGCTGCCTTGAATGCCCAAGTGGCTCTTCTAGCAAAACAGTTGCAGCAACATACGATGTCGATAAATGCCGCATGATGCCTAAAAGGCGCGAGATATGCGTGGCCCACATATATTTGATAGGTGTCCTTCAGCGGATCCCAACAATATACCAATGGAGCAGGCAGAATGTCAAGCAGTAGGCAATTACCAGAGGCAACAGAACAACCCCTACTCAAACACTTATAATCCAGGGTGGAGGAATCACCCAAATTTCTCATGGAAAGGAGATCAGGGCCAGCAGAATCAATATCGTGGCAGAATCCAGCATTTGGGCAGCAGAACCAATATCGTGGCAGCGAGATCGGTATAGGGCGATCGTAACTAGCGCATCGTAATCAACAGCCCTTCACTCAAGCCCCACAACATCAACAGTTCAATGCACCGCGAGAAGAAAAGCGACGAGCCGAAGCAACAGGATAAAGACTTGCCAATGCCTGCACTCCGATTCATGACGAAGCTAGATCCTCATTCAGAACCCGAAACTCAGTGGTCACCGCAAAGCAAGCAAACATCAGGCCACCGGGGGCACTGCCAAGCAATACAGAGGTAAATCCGAGAGAGCAGTGTCAGGCAGTGCAGTTGAGAAGTGGAAAGCAGTTGGAGCAGCAGTCACCTCAACCAGTAGTTGAGAAGCAATCAGAGTTAGAAAAAGAGAAGGTGATTGAGCCTAGCCCAGTGATAGAGAAAACTCCAGAGAAGGAGTATACAGAAAAGATCCCTTTCCCCCAGAGATTACAGAGGAAGGCGGTCGATAAACAATTTTCCAAATTTTTGGAAGTATTCAGAAGTCGCGTATCAACATACCTTTTATAGAGGCTTTGGAGCAGATGTCTTCCTATTTCAAGTTCATGAAAGAAATCTGGGAAAAGAAGAAGTCATGAATATGAGATAGTAGCACTAACAGAAGAGTGTAGTGCTATCCTGCAAAAGAAGTTGCCACCCAAGCTAAAGGATCCTGACAGCTTTACACTACCTTGCACAGTGGGCAGGGTGACTTGCAACAGAGCTCTATGCGATTTAGGGGCAAGTATAAACCTGATGCCCTTATCAGTTTTTAAAAGATTGGAGTTGGGAGAGGCCAAACCAACCACTGTGAGTCTGCAACTAGCTGACAGGACAGTGGTTCATCCACGAGGAAAAATTGAGGACGTGATTGTGAAAGTAGGAAAATTCTTCTTTCCTGCAGACTTCCTCATTCTTGACATGGAAGAAGACGCGGAAATCCCTATCATATTGGGGAAGCCATTCCTAGAAACGGGAAGAGCTTTGAATGATGTTGAAAGAGGAGAATTAACACTAAGGGTGGAGTCTGAAGAAATGTTGTTTAAAGTTTTTAAACATGTCATTGAGCCACCAACAATGAGTAGGTGCTTTGCAATCAGCACCATCAAACCATGCGAGCCGATACAAGTCAACCAAAGAGCAATGAGCCCAAGAAAACAAGCATGGTTTGCCGAAATTCCACTAAAGGAGGTAAGTGTTCCTGAACTCCCTATTACTGATAATGCCAAAAAGAAAAGAAGAAAAAGAAAACGCCAAATGTGCAGGAAATGGATAGGTTGGGGGCTTAATTCCCCCCAAGGTTATTAAGGCTAAGGAACTTGCGTCCGGCTAAAAGACGTTAAAGACATCGCTAGTTGGGAGGCAACCCAACGTTTTTCAATTATGTCATTTTAATTTCTGTCTTTAGTTTATTTTATTTTGTCTAGAACAATCTCACGGTCTTGGGGGTTTGTGTTTGAGCTGTGATTGACAGGTACAGGGAAATAAACTGAAGACAAACAAGGATTTCGTAGGCGTAGTAGCCATACGCCAAGAGTGCGCGCCAAAAGAACTGAACAGACACTGAAGTTTAAGCGTCGCGGCGCCAAAATATCTGAAGAGGTGCTGAAGTTTAAGCGCCGCGGCGCCCAGTAGCAGGGCCGCGGCGCCGAAGCGGGAATCCAGAAACTTAAAACGCCCAAAAATCAGATTTTCCCCAATCCAAAAAATCAAAAACCTAACCTTCCCTCTCCAAAAACCCACGAAATCCCAGAAATATGTCCACAAATCCAACACAACCACAACCTAAACTCTTAAACCCCCAACTATCCCAAACAACAAAGCTCCATTTCATACCCTCAAGCCAACTAATTGAAACAAGAATAGCGTGAAGCTCTCATAAAAAGGTAATTCTTTTCTTTGTTCTTGAATCCTTTTACTGAAGCCATAGGAAGTAGTAGTTTGGAGGAGTATTGTAGTTGAGGTAGTTTGGGTGCTGAAAAGTGATTTTGAAGGTTGTGGGTAAAGAGTAGAAAAGGAGGTTGTGGGTATTGAGTAGAAAGGTTGAAGTTTGGGGGTGTTGTATTCGCTGCTAGTGTTGAGTAGGAGACATTTGTGCCACTAAATTGAAAATTCCAGAAGCTGTTTTAACCATGGCCACCAGAAAAAGAAGAGGCTCCACATCCACCTCAACCCCACAATATGACGAAAGTAGGTTTGTAAGCTACGAAGCCTCTCAAAGATACAAAAAGCTTGATACCAGACCCTTAATACCAGAAAGGGGAATGGACTACCAGAGGGCGTCATTTGGAGAAGGAGATGTTTATGAGCCCATTCGGGCGATGATTGAGTTAAGGGAGTGGAGAAAATTTGTGAACCCGGAGAAGATAACACCAGCAAACACAACAATGGTGCGAGAATTTTATGCCAACTTTCCGGAGAAGGTGGAAAGGGGATGCTTTGTAAGGGGAAGCTATGTGCCTGTGACGGCAGAAAATATTAATATACAATTGAAAACGGCTGATGTTGAAGGAGGAATTGGTGATCGGAGCCATTTTAGAACATGGTCTAGGAGCACCGACAACATCAATCGATACCGCCAGAAACACCGCCGCCTACCCCCGAGTCGCTTTTGAGATTGGAAGAAATGGATCGAGAGCACTGAGCAGGTGCCAATTCAACAAGGCAGCCAAGGCTTGGCTGTATTTTGTCAGTGCCCGCATGATTCCATCCACGCACTTCACCAGAGTGCCAGAAGATAGGATTAAGTTGATTTATGGAATTATGGGTGACAATTGATGTGGGGAAAGAAATAGTGCGAGCATTGGAGAAATCAGCAGGTTGGTGACAACAGGTGGATTGGGACACGACTCGCTTATTACCAGTCTATGCCACATGAGTGCAGTCCCACAACTACCCACGGATACTCATAAAAGAAACCAACTGCCGGTGTCCTATGGGATAGTGCACTCCTTTCCAGACCCTAGCCCCCCAGCAGCCAGATGGAGAGTACAACCACCAGCAGCAGCAGAGGCCGCCATGGATGAAGATGAGCCCGAAATAGGGGCTCACATGAGGCGAGACCCACCCACGTGCCAACCACAGGAGCAGAACCTTCAGAGCCCACAATGGGGCAATTGTACCAACATCAGAGGGAGATGATGCAGACCTTGCAAACAGTAGTACAAGGACAGCAAGAAACAAGGCAACAAATCGACGAGCTGAGTGCCTTGTTCCACCAATGGTCGACGCATTATCCACCACCACCACCACCATTTTAGCCAAAGTCTGTAAGTGTCTTTTCTTTTATTTCCTTTGAGTCTTGCACACATTGGGGGCAATGTGTGATTTAAGTTTGGGGGTGTTTTATCTGTGTGTCATGTTATGTTTTATTTAAGTCTTTTTATTTGTTTTATGTTTATTTTGAGTCACCAAATTTTTTTTCTTTTTTGAGTCATAATTGTCTGTCAAAGATCATGTATGCTATAGTTGCTAGAAACACCTAGTGAAGTAAGGTGGAATAATGTAAAGGAATTGAAGCAACTATCTAAACACTTAGGTTAGATATGCCAAAAACTCATAGAATCTGTCTATTTGGAGTTTCTTGCTCGAATTACGCATACTAAATGATAAATGCTTATGTGTTATGATTGCTTGCTATTTAAGGCGAAATAGTTAGGATATGCATGTTAGGGAAATGACTCAGGCACTTCTTTGATAGCCAATTCTGACCACTCTTTTCTATCCCGGACTTTAAAAATATCCCTAGTCAGCCCCATTGAGCCTAAATTTGAAACTTCTTCTTTGACACCATATATTCCCACAAATTGTGCCATAAGTGAAAATATGAAATAATGGAGTACATTGTGTTAAAAAGAAGAAACAAAAAAAGAGTGAACAAGTTTGATGCACCCCAATGGAAAAGTAATAAGAAAGAGGCAAAAGCCTAAGTTTGGGGGTGCCTATTAGTATAATACACTTCACTCTCCCAAAACAAAAGAGGGGAATGATAAAATTGAAGTGAAGGAAAGAATCAAAAAGAAAAAGGGAAAAAGTGAAAAGCCAAAAGAGCTTATGGTACAGAAAAATGAGCCTAAATGCCTATCTTTACCAACCCCTACCTAAGCCTACATTACAACCCTTAAAGTCCTGAAGATCTCTTTTATGCATATCTAGAATTAGTGGAGAATAGCAAGTAAGCAAGCCATAGGAATTCTTGAATTTATATGCATGATTTAGTATATTGACTTCCATTAAGCATGATGAATATGAGTTTGCGAAATATTCCAAAAGAAGAAGACTCCGCACCTTCAACTAATTCAAGTAATTCAGTCAATAGGATAGCTTCATGTGGTTAGTGTGCTGAAAATTTCATGCTATATGATTCCTGCATATTATTCAGCTAACCTTCATGTTTTTCTAGTTAACATTTATGCAGCAAAAGTGATCAATGGCAGGGAGTCCTTTTATTTTTCGTTCTTTGAGTCTTGTTATTTTATTTCTTTCTATCTTTGCTCGAGGGCGAGCAAAGGTTAAGTTTGGGGGTATTTGATCGGTGTATTTTATATACACCTTTCGAGTCAGTTTTAGTTAGTCTTTTGTCCCATTTTGCACATATAATTGTCGTATTAGGATAGTTTTTCTTTCTTTTGAGTCAAAGTGGTTAAAATGGCCAAATGGCGGAAAAGGAGCAAAAAGAGGGCAAAAGAGGAGATGCCAGAGCTGAAAACAGAGAAAGTGGCGAACAAGGCTAAAATCCAGACCAGCGCCGCGGCGCCTCCTGCAGTCAAAAGCAGGGCCGCGGCGCCCATCATTCAGAGAAGGTGCAGAAGATCCAGCGCCGCGGCGCCTAAAGCAGGGCCGCGGCGCCCACTATCCAGAGAGGACAAAAGACTCAGCGCCGCGGCGCCCTCAGAGACCAGAAGCAGGGCCGCGACGCCTAAACATCCGAGGAGCTACAGAAGATTCAGCGCCGCGGCGCCCTCAGACAGCAGATAGCAGGGCCGCGGCGCCAAAACACCCGACGGATTGCAGAACTTCCGGCCAGCGCGCTGCCGTCAGGCGCGACGCCGACGCGGAAAAATTAGGTTTTTGGACGAATTTCTGGGCCAGGCCTGAAGGAAAAGAGGGAGGCGGTTTGCAGCCTATAAAAGGAGAACCCTAGGCAGTTTTTGAGGGTTCCCCTTCTTGCACAACTCAAGACTTTTTCTAGGAGATTGGATACCATTAATTTAGTAATTTCTTTTCCTTTTTTCTTTACTTTATTTCAGTTTTGCATGATGAACATGGAATTAGTTCTTGTCATCTTTATGGCTAGGAACTAATTCTCTTATAGGGCTTTCTATGTTGAACTGCTTGAAACTTATGCTATAAATTAATGCATGCTTATGGTTATTGTTCTTATTGAGAGATCTATCCAATAATTGAGTTGAATTCTTGGTAATTATTTGACAACTAATTATCACTATATGATTTCTAATCAGATTCTGAAAAGGGGGGATTGTGAATATGCTGTAAGTTGGGTAGACATTCTTGAATTGGGGATGAAAATACCTCAATTAGTATGTAGCGTTGATGAGAGGCTTAACAACCCTAATTTTGCGCATTGTGCGTGACGGTCAACTAGGTTTTTGTTCTTAATCCTCCTATAAAGTTACCCTTATCGTGAAAGTTAGGTAAGGAACGACATCGGGTTGAGTGTTTATATAACCCTAACGGGAGTATAAAACGATTTCGTAAACCTGCTTTCTCCAAAAGAAGAATACCATAAGTAATGCATTAGCAAGTAGCATAAGCGGATAGTGAGGATACATAGAAGCCCTATTCTCATCACAACTGAAGTAAATCTTTATACTCTAAATAGCTTTTATAATTCGTAGTCATAAACAACCAAATCAATTATCAATTCGCCAAATAGATACTAGAAAATAGATAGTTGGTACTTGAACCCTAATCACAGAGGACGATATTCGGTCTTATCTAAGACTATACTACTTGATACGATAACGTGCACTTGCGTTTAAGTGTGTGCATCTTAACGCGCATCAATATACCACATATATACATTGTGTATATATGTGGTTAGGTAGTTAGATATTAAGAGTTCACAGTATATTATTAGTATACAGCATATACAATGTTAGTTAGTGGTTATAGTTAGTGGTTATTTCTGAAATGATTATATTTGAAAATTAGTTATTATAAATAGAGAGTAGTAGTTGTAATATTGGGTTAAGAGGAATAAATCAAAATCTCAGAAGAGCACAGTACGCTCCCAAATATCTTTTTCACTGCTTCTTCTTCTCCCTCGTGATTTCTGTTTTCTCTTATGTTTGAGAATTAATCCAAACTTTAACATGGTATCAAAGCCGGATAGATCCGAGAGGCGCGATTGAAGAAGAAGACATATCAGAATCGCAATTTCTGATAATCAGAATCGCGATTTTCATCTTAAAATCAGAAAAAAAATGAAATCGTAAAACTGAAAATCTTCACATCGAAGGAACTGAACATTGAGAAAAGCAAGATCGGTCGAATTGAAGATCGATACTGAAAATTGAATTGAAAATCGATAGTGAACAATTGAAGATCGAGAATTGTTCGCGACTCAGATCGAGAGCAATCCAACATGCTACACAGTTTATAGCTTAAGGATTGAAATTGATAGATAACACATATTCACTTGGTTAATTTTGAGATCGAAGCAAAGGGATCGCGATAGCAGAGAAGAAAATAAAAATCGCGTTTTTCAATAGAATGATCGATTCTGTTGCGAATGACACAGAATCAACAGAGAATCGAAGATCGATCCGCGATGGAGATGTTATTTTTTTTGCAGATACACTCTGCCTTTGGCTATCGTTGCGACGTCGAAGATGCCGCGAATGTGTGCACGTCTTCTGAGGTATGTTATCCGGTATTTCGGACTGCAAATTCAGTTTTCATTTTCGCGTTGGTTTTGTGTTGGTAAATCTTGTTCGTTGTTATTGTGTTGATTAAAATTGAATTCGTGTTGGTGAATTGTTAAATTGGAGAAAAGAGAAAAGGTGTCGAGTTCGTTCGTCGTTGTTGTTTTCTGTTTCAGATTCTAGAATCGTTGTTGTTAATGTTGTTGGCGAGTTTTGTGTTGGCGAGTTGTATTAACATTGATCATTGTTGGTGCTGCTCGCTGCTAGCATGAAATCAAAGAGTAGGAAATGTCTATCGATAGAATGATCGAAGAGTTCTTAGCGACAAACTGACTGAGAACCGAGGGATACTTTGTCGGAGACTAGATATGGATAGAATAGTTTGCGTGATGAGAATCAAGAGATTCTCTAGTCCAAGAGAGACTAGAGAACGGAGAGGTTCTTGCCGCTTATCAAGTTCTCACTGCTTTGGTTCGTAATCAAAGTTGTAGTCACGCGCCGTTCAGAACAAATTCATAGAGAGGATCGAGGGATTCTCTAGTCCGAGTGAGACTAGAGAACGAGGGATTCTCCATTATTACGCAAGGTGAATCCAATAGCTATTCTGTCGATTTTATGTTGAGGACAGAAACTGAGAGATTCAACTTGTAAATGTTGCGTCTGATGTCGTCGAGGTTGCAACTGATGGCTGCTATTAATGCTGGAAAATGAAAATGGTTATCGAGAGGGCACAAAGTGTTGCTCCTATTCAAATTGGTGAAGCTACTGCTGCTGGAATTTATCTAAGTGGTTCAGTGGCGACTTTGTTTCATTTGTTAATTGATGTTCTTCTTTGCCGACAGATTTATCTTCTGGCCGGAAATACGCAGTGTTATCACTGAATGAGAACACAGGATCTTATGTTTCTGCAGGCAGGACAACCACTGCTGCTGTTTTCCGCTGAATGGAAAATGGAAATCTGAGATTCAATAAACTGAAATCTAAAATTCGGAGGCAAAATTTGTTATTATCAGCTACATTGAATGAGAAGCTGGTGCTACTCCAAGGTTTGCAGCTGAGGTTGTTGTTGCTGCTGCAGGACTGATTTTGAAAATGAAGAAGAAAAAATCTGGTCTTTGCTAACTGCTGATGATTGCTGCTACTCTCCGAGGATACATCATTCTGCCACCACCAATACATGGGATTGCAGTTCCCATAATATCTTTTTTTTATCTCTGAAATGGATATGAGAAATTGCACATTTACTTGTGTCATATTGCAGCTGTGGTGTTCCTGTTGTTGTTAGTGTTACTACAGCAGTCGATCTGCTGTAGTTACTAATGTTGCTGCTAATATTGTTGCTGATATCAGTGGTGTTGTCCATCTGCTGTTGTGTTGCTACTGGTATTTCATGTTGTTGAGTCTTTGCCTCATTCTTTGCCGCTCTTGCCTCGAGCCGATTCTTCTTTGCGAGAGAAAAGGGTTGTGGTCTCTGCTGATGTTGTTGCAGTTGCTGCACCTACTGCTTTACAAAAATTAGTAAAGCGTTCTGTTTTGGACATTATCTCCAAGCTAGGACTGAAACCGATGTTTTCAGTGCCTAGCTTGTGGGGGATGTTGAGATATACCACATATATACATTGTGTATATATGTGGTTAGGTAGTTAGATATTATGAGTTCACAGTATACAATTAGTATACAACATATACAATGTTAGTTAGTGGTTATAGTTAGTGGTTATTTCTGAAATTGTTATATTTGCAAATTAGTTATTATAAATAGAGAGTAATAGTTGTAATATTGGGTTAAGAGGAATAAATCAAAATCTCAGAAGAGCACAGTACGCTCCCAAATATCCTCTTCACTGCTTCTTCTTCTCCCTCGTGATTTTTGTTTTCTCTTCTGTTTGAGAATTAATCCAAACTTTAACACCTTTGGATGTTGAGTTGAAGAAACGGGGTCATCAATTCCCTTCCATATGTTACTGTTGCAAACATCCAAAAGTGGAAGATTTTTCTCATGTATTCTTAAACTCACCAACTGCTCAGGCTATCTGAAAACATTTTTGTAATCCAGTTGGGATAAATATTGATAATCTTTAGGTTACTCAAATAATTAATAGTTGGTGGGATATACCTGGAAAGCATCATGTCAAATGTATTTATCAAGTTGTTCATGCTATTATTATTTGGGAACTTCAGAAAAAAAAATACCATGAGACATGACGGGAAAGTATCAATCACTAAACTCATATATCAAGTGATGCATACTTTGATTCAGTGAGAAGAAGGAACATCAAATATGCACCTTATAGATGGAGTGTTGTTGTGGAAACTCTACAGAGATACTCTTCAGAGGTGAAAGTTATTCAAGTTTATTGAATATTATCATAAATGGGTTGGATCAAGGTTTGGAGCTTCTGGAGGAAATTGTGTAAGGAATGAGATGGGTAATGTGGTGCAAACTCAGGATAAAGAAATGAATGATCCTATGAGTACTACTACAGAGGCAGAAGCACTGGCCATTGTGCAAGCTCTTAGATATTTGAAGGATAATCAAGTGGATAAAATCAGGATTGAAACTGACTCATTCTTGCTGACAAACATCATTCAAAGGACTTGGGAAGTACGTTGGCAAATTGTTACCATGCTTTTCATTTGTTCCCTATTAAATTCGTTTTCGGGTACTGATTTAAATTGAACATGTTACGCTTCACTAGGGGTGGCATAGTTTGGACCAATTTAAAATTCAAATCGAAATTTGGAATTTTATATATTTAATTTAAATATTTAGATATAAGTTGGACTATGAATTTTACTTTTAAAATTTATGAATATCAAATTTAGTACTACGGAATCAAATATTCACAATTTTTGCTATATATTTAACCTTACCTATTTCATATATGTCCAATAATAATAAGTGAAATTTCAAAGGTCTAATAAATTAGTACGCTATGGTACTACATATTATAATATTAAGTCTAACATGAAATTAGATAGCATGACCAGGGTAGCCTCAAGTATTGAGCCTGTCACACATGGCTTGCCAAGTATGGTTAATCGGCTGACGTGGTTTGCAGGCTATAGCGTCAGCCCGGGGTTTATCCTGTCGCACTGAAGAATAGCGTCATGGACCCGGTGGATGCAAATAGATGTACTTTAGGATAAGAAGTTAGATAGCAAGCATAGAATACCCGCTATAGTAATTATAGGTGTCGCGCCCTTTTCCGACCGCGATTTTTATTTTCTAACTCCTGCTTAACTAAAAAGTTAGAAAATAAATAATAAATGCTAAAAATGCAAAAAGTGTTAAATGTTTTAACAAGGTGCAAAAAAAAATGCTAAATGCTAAGGGTTCGCGGAGTCGCCACCTAATTAGTTTGGGTGAATTAGGACACCTAAATGTTTAACTAGTTTAAAGTAAAACATTAACTCCATTTTAATGGTCTGCTAAACTTAATGAGATTCCGGGTAAGGATTCTTTATTAATCTAGAGGGAAGGGGTTAGGCACCCTCTAAGATCCGCTAACTTGCGGTTATCCTGCCAAACCTAGGTAATTATTATGCTAAGAGTGTAATGCATGTTTTAAAAGATGATGCAATTATTTTATAAAAGAGTACATTTTTTGCTAACATAAAAGGATTTATAAGACTTATTGTATTCCTGTAAAATTAGTTTTTTGAATGAAGGCATGCATTTGTAAAGCATTATAAATGCATATGAAAAAAGTATGCATTTATCTTTAAAGTTGATTTATTGATTAAAGGTATGCATTTACTTAAAAAATATTTTTTAATGTGGCATAATGCAAAAGAGATTTAATATTGTTTGGTAAAAAGTTTAGACATGCATGTCAAGCCTAAAACAATTAGCTTAAAGGGAAGCAAATTTCTAGTATCCAACTACTTGCTAATTTATTGATTCAAGATTTAATTATTCTAAGTATTCTATTAATTACAAATTTAGTGATAAAATTACAGTAAATAAAAGACTCAAACTTTAAGCGGATGGGATCGAGAGAGTAAGAGGAGTGTGCCGGATGACAATATCAATCCGCCCTATTTGTTTTGGAATCCTTGAAGCGGGAATGCGGATGAACATGGGTGCGGGTCTTCATTTGGAATAGCTCATGGTGAGTCTCGCTATGAGACTCTCCATTTTTGCTCCAATGTGTTCCATGTAAAAGAAGAAAAAAAGAAAAGGATTAGTATACACCCAAATTATATTAAAAGTGTAAAGAGTAAGCACATAATTTGCAACTAAGCACATCGATATTATTGAGGCAGCCAGTAAAAACGACGGAGAGCAGATTCTAATTGTATTCAGGGTATACATTATATGGGCTTTAATCCCAACAATAATAATAAGGATAGCAAAGATAGAAAGGGCAGTGGCTTTATAATCCCCTGTTCTCAAGCTATTTCTTCCAAGAATTGTGAGCGAAGAAGATGAACAAAGAAACAAATAGGATAGGCTTAACCAATAAATGGTTATTTAGCAAACATGATTCATATCAAGCTCGCAGGGATTATGCTTTAACGTAACTGAGTAACCAAGATTAGTACATAGTCGACATAGCAAGAAACAAGCAAGATGAGTTTAAACAGAATTCATGGGTCTAAACAAATAATGCCGGGTTTCATTTAACTTGAATGTTCTAATCAATCATAACAGTACACAACAAAGAAAAATTCCCAATACGGTCATCTGCATGCATAATGCAGAGGGGCAAAAGAGCAAACTGAAATGAATTTTCAGATTTTAAAGGGAAGAAATCAGGAGGCAGGCAGTGGCTCAGGGGGATAGTAAACAGTAAGGCAAAACAGGGAAATAGGCAGATTTGACAATATTCCCTATTCTTTCTTAGACATGCATTTAATCTAGGTGTGTTAGGCTTGTACATCTCACGGAGAATATAGAGTGCAGTCAAGAAGATTAACACTTTGAGTAACCTTTAAAGCATGGATGTGAATAAATGACCTCATGCGAACAGCATTCGAAAGGTGCAGAAATATTCATATAAGGCTAAGTAGGCAAATTTTGACCAGGCTGACAAAATACCGAACAAATACACAACTCATATACTGGCCTTTATCAGTTTAGCAGATACGACTTTAGCCTGACATTATCCAAAATAAGCTTTACCAACAAGTAATAGGCATCTTGAGTTTTGGTTAAATCCAAACTGATCTTAAAGCTAGGTGTGACATGATTTGAGGACCTAAACAACTCTTATTTCTTAGGATCAAACCAATAACAGTTTCAAATCACACTTTGGCAGATTACAGACGTACTTAATGCCCGGCATTCTAACTTTATGTTATTCATTACATTATCATTGCACCAAAACAACCTATTCATAATAGCAATTAATTAACTGGACCTTAGAACAATATCACCCATCACAGGGTATTTCCCAATAAAATCTGCCAACATTCACGCGACCAAGCAGCAAATACTTATTACTAAAGCAGAACTCCACTACTGAGGGAGATAACCTTGCATCTATCTGATCCAAACAGAACTAAACACACTTAATCAAACACACTTAATCAAATAAACAGACAGAGAAGCATATAATACAAATCGAATGAGAAAATGCGAAAGGAGGCGAGTTTACCTTCTCCGGACAGCGAGTCGGGGCAGCGTATCAAGTGTTGGTCCAATCGACGGGTTTTGGGTTTTGCGATACGAATAAAAGGGAGAAGGTTTACTCACTGATATTGGCTGGAATTAAGAGAAGGGTTCGACTGATGCCAAGGGGGTGTTCGACAGTGAGAAAGGTGCTACCTCACTGAGCTCGACGCCCTCTCATCTGCGTGCTCTGCCTGCTGTCGCATGTCGATGCTATCGGTTCCTAACTGCTGCGAAGGTGTAAAATGATTGATATCTCCCTCTCCTTCATCGATGCCCTAAATTGCTATGTAGTTGCCCCCCGACTCCCCTCTGAATTGCTTGTCCCCCTCGATGCCTATTGCATGTCATTTAAATAGCCCAACTCTAGGTTCTACAATTGGTAAGTAAATAAAGGCTGAGATTGGGCTAATATTTCGTAAGAGATTTGTGCTGATTTGGTTCGATTCGAACGGGTTCTGATTTGAGGGGATTTGTGGAAGATTCGTTTGGTTATGGAAGGAAGAGCTGGCTAGGGTGCGTGGGTAAGGAAAGCTCCCGGATTCTCCGGTGAGAAATCCGGCGAGGAAGGTGGCGTGAGGTGCTGTTGCGGCGATTGGAAGCTTAGGTTTAGGGTTTTGTTTTTCTTATGGAAGGTTTCGTTTGAGGGAGACGAAGTGAGGGTAAAAGGAAAAATAAAAGAAGGCTGGGGCTTGGGCTGCTGATAAGGAATGAAGCGTGGGCCGGGTCGCGGGCATGCGGGTAGAGGGTTAATTAATGGGCTGGGGTGATTGGGCTGGTAGTGGTAGATTAATTAGGTATTTTAATTTTAGGAGTTAATTAATTAGTGGGTTATTAGTGTTAGTCTTAGGTGCTATTTAATTAGTGTTAAATAAATTGTGCTCAAATTATTTAGGTGCTCCATTAATCTAATTGTTATCAAAAATAAATGCGGGCGTGCTATTTAATTAATGCTCAATACTTTAGACCGCGGCGCTATTATTTAAAAATCTTATTATCGTGCATTATTGCGAAGTTAAATAAAAATTGAATTGCGTTTAGATTAAATTATTTAAATGCCAAATGCGAGTATGATATTTAAGAATTGTTTAAAGCTTTATAAATGCGACGCTATTAAATGCATGTATTAGATTAAAATTGATTTTAAATTACAAATGATTATGAAATTCTCTTGCGTATTAATAAATGCGACTACGCTACTTGACGCGACGTCATTGCTAAATTAATTATTTTATGTATTTATTAATTACTTAAGAATTGTTTGACAGAGCTTAAAATTAATTAATGCGGGCGCGGGACTCTAAGTGCTTAATACTTTACGTGAGACGCGACGCCATTATTAAATTATTTATTTATGCATGTATTTATGTTTTATCGCTGCATTTTATTATAAAAAATCATAAAAAAATTATTTTACAAAATTAGTCTAATTTTATGGTTAATGGCTGGACGGGAGGGTCAAAATTGGGTGTCAACAGCTGTCCCTCTTTGTATGGAGATGATGGAAGAATCTTCGGACAAAGACGTTGACTCATAGCCAATTTTGTCTCGATCTTCAGAATTGCAAAATGTTGGGCAGGTAGACAAGCGTCGATGCAAAATCAAAATCATCCCGGTCGAGTTATGACGACACCGGGTTACCATGGTCGAAACACCGTATGGCTAATGCGGACTCAAGTCATCCCAAAGGTCGAGTTATGACGACACTGGGTTACCATGGTCAAAACACCAAGGCGGGCTAACGCGGACTTAAAGCTGTCCCAGTGTCGAGTTATGATGACACTGGGCTGTGGCGTAAAGAATAAAATAAAATAAACGGACTTGAACCTGGGGTGTACCGCTATGTCTTATGGTGCTGGGTTCTATGGTGATGCGGAGCGAGTGGACCGACGCTTGAGGCCGCTTCTGCCATTCATTGGGAAGGTTGGCCCCCCAACAAATTGCCCCGGTTCGCTGTAAGAGAAAATCCACGTTGTGATCCTGTTCCTGCATGCTAAGACTTCAAACAAACGGTTAGTGCATAACTGTTAAGGCAAAATGATGATGCATAATTTTAAAAGTAATGCAACTGTAGTAGAAAAGGTTATCCTGCAAAAATGTGATGCCTGTTGTGTTGATTCGACGCTGCAAATGCTGTGATTTTTCGTCCTTGCTGCAATTGCCCCTTTAGACTAAAGCTCAAGAAAGAGTTAGTGCGTAACTGCTAAGACAGAATAATAAAGCATGAATGAGAAAAGTGCAATTTTGAGAACAGAGAAATCGTCCCTGCTGATGATGGCGTCGTTTTCGGACTTGTCGTCGTTTTCGGACTTGGCGTCGTTTTCGGACTTGGCGTCGTTTTCGGACTTGTCGTCGTTTTCGGACTTGTCGTCGTTTTCGGACTTGTCGTCGTTTTCGGACTTGGCGTCGTTTTCGGACTTGGCGTCGTTTTCGGACTTGGCGTCGTTTTCGGACTTGGCGTCGTTTTCGGACTTGGCGTCGTTTTCGGACTTGGCGTCGTTTTCGGACTTGTCGTCGTTTTCGGACTTGGCGTCGTTTTCGGACTTGTTGCTGCTGCTCCTGTAGACTAAAGCTCAAGGAAGAGTTAGTGCATAACTGCTAAGACAGAATAATAAAGCATGGATGAGAAAAAAAAAATGCAATTTTGAGAACAGAGAAAATCTTCCTTGTGTAGATGTGATATGCTGATGATGGCGTCGTTTTCGGACTTGCTGTGCTGATAACGTCGTTGCCTGGACGTTGCTGCTGCTCCTGTAGACTAAAGCTCAAGGAAGAGTTAGTGCATAACTGCTAAGACAGAATAATAAAACATGAATGAGAAAAATGCAATTTTGAGAACAGAGAAAATCTTCCTTGTGTAGATGTGATATGCTGATGATGGCGTCGTTTTCGGACTTGCTGTGCTGATAACGTCGTTGCCTGGACGTGTTGCTGTTGGCGTCATTGCGTAGTCTTGCTGTGCTGAGAACGTCGTTGTCTGGACGTGTTCTTCGGGCGCTATCGTAGACCGCTTTGTCCGATAACGTCGTTGTTCGTAGACCGCTTACCGATAACGCCGCCGGGACGCGTTGATGCTGCTCCTGTAGAATAAATGCTCATATGAATGCTGAGATGTTGTGGGTGCTGAGAATTTGACTTTGTGCCTGAGCTGATGCGCTAGGCTTTGTTGCGGAACTTTGAGCTTTGACTGCTGATTGTCGATGTCTTTTCTGCTTTTGCTGCTTCTTTCTGCTTTGGCTGTATTTTGCTTCCGCTAATATGAAGGACCTGCGCTCAAAGAAAGTTTTGTGAGTTTTGGGGGGGCGGTTGATTCGCGTTGACCTTGGACTCTTGATGTTCGGATGTCTGTCTTGTTTGGACTCATAACCCCTGCCTGGTTTCCTACCTTGTCCCAGTTTTGAATATGCAAAGGGCGTTTGGCCTTAAAATGGGTCTCGATGGAGTTGCTTGTATACTATGTGTATTCTTGTTATTTTCAGGACAAAGGGAAAGTTTCCTAATGGTGTGACCGAAGCCGATTTAGGCCGCCTACGTATCCCCATGAGGGAATCAGGTCATGATCACACGCCCGAACCCCGGGCTGGATCGTGCCCTACCCGGCACCTTCTACCTTAACAATACAAGTAAACTGCGGAAATTAAATAACACCTCATTTTTTTTTTCTTTTAAAACAACCGTACGTGCAAGGGCAAAGCCGACAAGGCTGCCATATATACATAACCAAAAGACACTACACCGTACATGAGTCCAATCCCACATATGAATACAGACCTCTAGGAGTTAAACTGAAATGTGACGGGACAAGGCCCCGCCGTACCCAAAACTGTACAAAGCCTGTACTGAAGGACATATACCAAAAAGATAAACTCCTGGATAGAGGGAGCTATCCAAAAACCCTGAGCAGGATCCTACACCTGCCGATCACCAAACAGCGTACCTAAACCTGCGGCATGAACGCAGCCCCCCGAAGGAGGTCAGTACGAAGAATGTACCAAGTATGTGAACAATAAGCATCAGAATGAAATCATAACAGCTTAAACAAAACAGAGACATGTATGATAGCCAACCTACAGTACAAAACACATAAGCAGTCATATCAAGTCAGGGACGCAAGCCCTCAAGGTCACTACTCAGATATAACTATGGGTCTCACGCCCATAATATCAATCATGCCCGTGGAATCCTTCCTCACTGCCGGCAGTCCATGATATAACATAACATCAAGTCCCACCGGTGGTATAGCATCTTGGGGGTTTACCCCTCACTTATACTCTTACCCTGGAGAAGGTGGTAAAGGTGGTATAGCATCTTGGGGTTTACCCTCACTTATACTCTTACCCCGGAGGAGGTGGTATAACGTCTGGGCTTGCCCTCATTTATACTCTTACCCTATCTCAACCGGTGACAAACAACACATAAAGCGGTGGTACAGCGTCTTGGGGTTTACCCTCACTAATACTCTTACCACTGGAGGAGGTGGTATAACGCCTGGGGCTTGCCCCTCATTTATACTCTTACCCTATCTCGACCGACCATCAAACAAGACATAAGCACTACCATGTCTTCTATAAAAATCCGGGAATTTAATCCAAGTACTACAAGTAACGGAAGCATACCCGTGGAATCCCACATCACCGCTTGTGACGTCCCAAGAACTTCAACAAGACAACCACCTTCAACCGAGAGTCGCGACAACTTAATAAAACATAATACTTGCACTCAAAGGCTATTTCCAGACATATAGGCAAGTTCTCAATTAACCAAGCCAAAGTACTTATCAAGGCACACATAGGATAATTCTCATTTTATCAAGCCAAAGTACTAATCAAGGCATACATAGAATAATTCTCTTTTAACAAGTCAAAGTACTTATCAAGGCACACTTAGACAAATTCTCAATTTATCAAGCCAAAGTACTAATCAAAGCATACATAGAATAATTCTTTTAACAAGTCAAAGTACTTATCAAGGCACACTTAGACAAATTCTCAATTTATCAAGCCAAAGTACTAATCAAGGCATACATAGAATAATTCTCTTTTAACAAGTCAAAGTACTTATCAAGGCACACTTTAGACAAATTCTCAATTTATCAAGCCGCAGTACTACATAATGCATTCTTTTATAAAAGACTCCTTTCTATGTAAAGCTCCAAGATACTAACACCGTAGTATCAAGGCGTGTCTATTTTTCAAAGTAAGTTACTACACTTTTAGAAAACTCATTTCAAAGCTTGAAATCAAGTAACTCCAAATTTTCACAATCTAGGCAACTTATGCCGATTAATCAAAATAGACAACTTTCTAACCTTCCATAAAGCCGTTATAACCAACTTCCCATAAAGCCGTTATAACCCTTTACGGTTTTAGACATATCCATTCCTTCAATAACCAAGAGACTTATACTATTAAAACCAAGTATCACATACTTACAAATCAAGTTCTTAACTTTCAAAAATACTTCAAGTCTCTTAATAGTTAGAAAACAAGTTTTCTTCTACTTTTTAAACCTCAAGTAACTTCACCCTTAGCACAAGTTACTTCTCTTAAATCATGTCATTTCTCCTCGTTTAAATCAAATAAGTAAATCACTCCTTTGACTCCCCTAAAGTCATTATAATGACCTTTAGGTTTTAGAACTAAGGCACTAGCCAAAAGATTTGAAAACCACTTCCTTTTCAAGTCTCTATGCACTTTAAGAAAAATACCTTCACTTTTAAGAATCCAAACTTCCCTAAGGAAAGGGATTATACTACTTACAATTTAAACATCAAAGTACACTCAAGGAAGTACATAGAACAAATTCTATTTTAGGCAATCCAAATACAAGCAAGGAATGGATCATTCAAGGAGTAGAACTTACTTTCTTTATTCTAAGGAATCATGCTAGAAGAGGAGATAGTTCACATACCTTTTCGGCTAATATCCACAAGCTAAGCCGAATACGCCGTACGTAGAAGTGTCAACCTATAATGGTCACAACAAGACTATCAACTTCTAGTCTCAACGTAGAATAATACTAAGTATAGGGTCTCTAATTCTACGGAAAATCGGGCAGCACTTCCTTTGTTTCTACTCACTTTGCCACCTTTTTCAAGGTCGAATACAATAACCAACACGCCACATTTAAGGCTCCAAACAACAACCAAACAAAGGGGATTACACGCCTTACAATACGTGTAAAATTCCGCCCCACAATTCATACGAAATAGTCTAAGGCACACTAGCCAATTCTCGGCCAACTTACATAGCAACACTAAGTCTTTTCCAATCCTTTTCCAATTCCAAGTTCTAAGGTCTAACATGTTATATAGTCTAAACAACTTCAACAACTACACTTTCCTTCTTTATACAACATGCGACGCTTAAACTAATAATCGACTAGAATTGAAATCTTAAAGTTAAACATGCTAGATTTCGGATTAGGGTTCCAATAGCCAATAAACATATCAAACTTCATACTATATTACACATGCTTGCTAAAATCCATAGCTACAACAATAAGTAAGCCTTAACTATTAAAACGACAAAATTTATACCTTTCAAAGCCCTTAAAATTTCCAAGATTCGAAGTCGCGCCTTAGCAATTCTTAGCTCCTTTCCTTAAGTTCCAATCCGCTCCAAGCACTCCTTAGAGGCCTATGAAGAACCCATCTTCAAGTTCCAACTTCAAAGATTAAGAACTCCCTTAGTTTCCGCCATGACTAACGTGAAAACTCCGTTTTTTCGAAATCTTTCTATTGAGATAACCTTACAATACCCTTGGGAACATTGGGTTAAAGTCTTGTGAACAAAGGATCAAAACTACAAATTTTTTTGTGTGGGAACATGGCAAACCCGAGAGCAACTATAGTGGACAACAAGGTTTCTAATTTTTCTAAGTGTAGAAATGCCAAGTCTTGCTACTAGTAGTATACTTATAACACAATGGAGGGCTTGGATAACAACACTTGTTAAAATTGGAGGGAAGAGATCAAGCCAAATGGCTCTTGACTTGGTCAACAATGTCAAGCTATTAATTAGCAAGACTTTCTCATCTACACAATGGTCAAATGACCATTTTACCCCTCACCATTTCGTCCAAGACCACATGTGGGGGTGCCACGTGTCGCCCTCTCATTCGTCCATAAAATTTCGTAACCCTCGTGGGCCCCACAAAACGTAAAATTCCTCGGGTGGGCCCCACGTGACCAAATCCGTAAAAATAAATTTCCATAAAAATACTAAGTCCCATACTCTTCAAATAATGCATTTTGAGAATCCAATTCTCAATAACGAACATTTTTCCTTTCCGACGTCCGGAAGATTTTCCGTCGGAAAAACAATTCTTCCTTTCGTACCAATTTCCAAGTCTTGTTTCCTTTCGTACATTCTCTTTTACAGGTTCTGGACTTACGGGGTGTAACAATGACGTAGTTCATTACAAGCGAATTTTGGGTAAAAATTAAAATTTCTAGATGTGGGACCGAAGCCGAGACGGCCGCCTACGTATCCACCAAGGGAATCAGGTCAAACGTAGTTCCAATTATTACATATAAAGGCAAAACGCATTAAACTAATTATTTCAGGACTCGGCGGGCCGAGGCAGGGGCACGAGTCCATTTCTTCTTGCTTTGTGTCTTCAATGGCTGGGTCTTCGGCAGGATCATCTCTTGCAGCACACAACTAGACGAATGACTTATTCAATGGTTAAACAATCTCCGGCAAGGAGCACTTCCTTTTCTCTGGCGGTTGGTCGATGATTCAACTTTCTTCCCTTTACGGGCTGGCGTAATAGTCCCTTCCAGACTGTCTTCTTCATTTTTAGCTATCATGTTCACATGGTCATCTTCATAACCCGGAAGAAAGTTATTGTTTGCATTGAGAGGAGCATCTTTCAGCCGAATGACTCCTTCTTCGATTAACTCTTCTACTCTGTCCTTGAGTGTATAACAATTTTCGATGTCGTGTCCCTCTGCACCGGAGTGGTATGCACAATGTTTAGTCTTATCGTGCCCTCGGGAAGTAGGCCTGGGAGTATTTCTGGGAATTGGATGGAGTATTCCTGCGGCTTTCAACTTCTCATACACTTGGGCTATGGGTTCGGCTAAAGGTGTATAGGTTTTTGTTGGCTTTCTCTCAGCATCTATGCGGGGTTTGGGTCCGTTTGGAGTGCGAGTTCGTGATTGTGGTGAGTATTTTGGATATGCTGGTTGAGTATGGTAAACAGGATATGGGGTAGCGCAGTGCTGATAATATGACTGTGGATTTTGAGTGTTTTGGTAAGAAGGCGGTGGGCTTTGATATACTGGATGTTGTTCTGGCCTATGCTCCTGAATGACCATGATAGAGGGTGATGCATCTCTTCTCCTCTGGGAGGTACCTCCGATGGAATTTGACTGCACTGCTCTGCTAGTTGCCTGTAGGGCTGTCAGGTTTGTAATCCTGCCTGTCTTAATGCCTTCTTCCACGAAGTCGCCCATTCTTACGACTTCTGCAAAACTTCGCCCAATTACACTGATCATTCTTTCATAATATGTCGCGTCCTTTAACGACTGCACGAACAAGGTGGTCATTTCGCTTTCTGCCATTGGAGGTTGGACCTTTGCTGCTTCTGACCGCCACCTCGTATGATTCTCTAAAAGTTTCGTGGATTTCTTTTCAAGTTTCATAAGATAAAATCGTCCCGGCGATGTCGATGTTGAACCTGAATCTATCCATGAAATCTTGTGCCATGGCATTCCAACCGTCCCATTTTCGAGGGTCTTGGCATGTGTACCAGTCCAGCGCCTCGCCGGTTAGACTCCTGATGAATAGCTTCATGATGATTGCTTGATTTTTACCAACTCCAATCAATTTATCGCAATATGACCTTAGATGAGCTCGAGGATTCCCCTTTCCATCGAACATGTCAAATTTGGGCACCTTGTACCCCACAGGTAATTCAACGTCAGGGTGCATACATAAGTTTTCATATTCCAAACCTTCTTCCCCCTTGTTCATCTGAATGCTTTTGAATGCCTCTTTCAAGCTACGAATTTCTTTTGCTACATTTTCATCAGCTCTAGCTCGGGTCTGCCGCTCCATTTCCTTGTATTGATCCGTCTCTTGAGAGGGTGCATGCACAATAAATGGTTGGCTTTCAATCGGATGTGCTAATCCCTCATATCGTTTGTGTGTCATCTGCTCGTATTGGGTGGCTTGGCAATTTGGGTTGAGTAGGGAGATATAAGTAGGTGGAGGTTGAGATGTGTATGTAGTGAACGAATCATTTTGGAGGTCGGTTTGAAAATTGACCGGGCGAGTGACGTTTTGGTGTGAGCTGGTATGTTGCGGCCTTTGCGGGGAGCTTTGGGGAAGTGGAGGCTCAAGGACTTGTGACATGATTGCATTTGTCCTTTGCTCTGGGAGTGGTGCATTCAAACTAATAGACAGGTTTGTGATATTTCGGAGCCTTTCTATTTCGGCTTGCATGATTTCCATTTGTTGCAATAGTTTGGCGAGGTGTTGATCATTGTTGTTTCTCCTTTCTAACGCCTCTACATCCTCTACAGGAACGGGGACGAGTCCTAAGTTGTTTCGTTCCGGTGCCTCTGGATTAGTCATTTATTAGATGATTGTGCTTCTACCAGTCAACGCGAATCAACCTTTTGGGGGATAAGCTAGGCAAAATAATCCTTTAACAAATGAAGCAAACCAAGTTAGTATAATATGCAAAAAGTTGCAGGCAATATATACTAATAAGCAAATTGCAAATCAAGTGCGTGTTCTAACATGTTTGGGACCTCTTTATGCCAGAGGTAAGCCTAAACGTCACATACGCGAGGTTGTGATAGATTTGTCCAAGTCGTCCAACTGTAATGCTTTTGTTGGAAATGGCGACCAAATGACGGTGCACTTTTTCCAATTTCAGCATGTCATGATTAGGTTTGGATTTGTCTATCATTGTCACGCCACACATAATATGCTGGTTGGTCGTTGGGTTGAGAAACCCGTCGACAAGTTTGGTGTCTTCCTAATTGTGGTGTCAATGCCAAGGATTGACCCACCTAAGGTAAATGCATGCATGCCCTAAAATAAGGGTGGTATAGCTCTATCTTAAGTTTCTAAGATTTGGCTTTTCTAGACGCAAGGTTCCCGAGCGGACAACTCGAGTGAGAAGGCTACGCGGCCACCGGTTAGACCGGGCACTCCACGTATATTACCAACTCTCCTAAATTTGGGTTTTGAAGAAAGAATTTTGCTGATGCACCCAGCGCACCTCGCATGTAGTGTGTGATTGTGTGAATTTTCCAGAGTGGAAGAAATATGAGCGGAATGCTAGTTTAAGGAAAGCAGTAAAGCAAGTAGCAATTAAAAATAAATAAAACAAAATACGACACACAAAAATTAAATGCAAAAATAATTGCCAAATAATAACCCTAGGTCTGTTGTGGTTAAGAACCTAAAATCCTCAGCGGAGTCGCCATCTCTGTCGCGCCCTTTTCCGACCGCGACTTTTATTTTCTAACTCCTGCTTAACTAAAAAGTTAGAAAATAAATAATAAATGCTAAAAATGCAAAAAGTGTTAAATGTTTTAACAAGGTGCAAAAAAAAAATGATAAATGCTAAGGGTTCGCGGAGTCGCCACCTAATTAGTTTGGGTGAATTAGGACACCTAAATGTTTAACTAGTTTAAAGTAAAACATTAACTCCATTTTAATGGTCTGCTAAACTTAATGAGATTCCGGGTAAAGATTCTTTATTAATCTAGAGGGAAGGGGTTAGGCACCCTCTAAGATCCGCTAACTTGCGGTTATCCTGCCAAACCTAGGGTAATTATTATGCTAAGAGTGTAATGAATGTTTTAAAAGATGATGCAATTATTTTATAAAAGAGTACATTTTTTGCTAACATAAAAGGATTTATAAGACTTATTGTATTCCTGTAAAATTAGTTTTTTGAATGAAGGCATGCATTTGTAAAGCATTATAAATGCATATGAAAAAAGTATGCATTTATCTTTAAAGTTGATTTATTGATTAAAGGTATGCATTTACTTAAAAAATATTTTTTAATGTGGCATAATGCAAAAGAGATTTAATATTATTTGGTAAAAAGTTTAGACATGCATGTCAAGCCTAAAACAATTAGCTTAAAGGGAAGCAAATTTCTAGTATCCAACTACTTGCTAATTTATTGATTCAAGATTTAATTATTCTAAGTATTCTATTAATTACAAATTTAGTGATAAAATTACAGTAAATAAAAGACTCAAACTTTAAGCGGATGGGATCGAGAGAGTAAGAGGAGTATGCCGGATGACAATATCAATCCGCCCTATTTGTTTTGGAATCCTTGAAGCGGGAATGCGGATGAACATGGGTGCGGGTCTTCATTTGGAATAGCTCATGGTGAGTCTCGCTATGAGACTCTCCATTTTTGCTCCAATGTGTTCCATGTAAAAGAAGAAAAAAAGAAAAGGATTAGTATACACCCAAATTATATTAAAAGTGTAAAGAGTAAGCACATAATTTGCAACTAAGCACATCGATATTATTGAGGCAGCCAGTAAAAACGACGGAGAGCAGATTCTAATTGTATTCAGGGTATACATTATATGGGCTTTAATCCCAACAATAATAATAAGGATAGAAGCAGCATAGGAAAGGGCAGGGCTTTGGCAATCCCCTGTTCCTGAAGCTATTTCTTCCAGTAACAGGTGAGCAGTAAGCAGTGAACAGCAAAACAGCAGGTAGGATGGGCTTAACCAATAAATGGTTATTTAGCAAACATGATTCATATCAAGCTCGCAGGGATTATGCTTTAACGTAACTGAGTAACCAAGATTAGTACATAGTCGACATAGCAAGAAACAAGCAAGATGAGTTTAAACAGAATTCATGGGTCTAAACAAATAATGCCGGGTTTCATTTAACTTGAATATTCTAATCAATCATAACAGTACACAACAGAAAGAAAACAGTCCCAATACGGTCATTGGGCCAGACAGACAATGCAGAGGGGCAAAAGAGCAAACTGAAATGAATTTTCAGATTTTAAAGGGAAGGAATCAGGAGGCAGGCAGTGGCTCAGGGGGATAGTAAACAGTAAGGCAAAACAGGGAAATAGGCAGATTTGACAATATTCCCTATTCTTTCTTAGACATGCATTTAATCTAGGTGTGTTAGGCTTGTACATCTCATGGAGAATATAGAGTGCAGTCAAGAAGATTAACACTTTGAGTAACCTTTAAAGCATGGATGTGAATAAATGACCTCATGCGAACAGCATTCGAAAGGAGCAGAAATATTCATATAAGGCTAAGTAGGCAAATTTTGACCAGGCTGACAAAATACCGAACAAATACACAACTCATATACTGGCCTTTATCAGTTTAGCAGATACGACTTTAGCCTGACATTATCCAAAATAAGCTTTACCAACAAGTAATAGGCATCTTGAGTTTTGGTTAAATCCAAACTGATCTTAAAGCTAGGTGTGACATGATTTGAGGACCTAAACAACTCTTATTTCTTAGGATCAAACCAATAACAGTTTCAAATCACACTTTGGCAGATTACAGACGTACTTAATGCCCGACATTCTAACTTTATGTTATTCATTACATTATCATTGCACCAAAACAACCTATTCATAATAGCAATTAATTAACTGGACCTTAGAACAATATCACCCATCACAGGGTATTTCCCAATAAAATCTGCCAACATTCACGCGACCAAGCAGCAAATACTTATTACTAAAGCAGAACTCCACTACTGAGGGAGATAACCTTGCATCTATCTGATCCAAACAGAACTAAACACACTTAATCAAACACACTTAATCAAATAAACAGACAGAGAAGCATATAATACAAATCGAATGAGAAAATGCGAAAGGAGGCGAGTTTACCTTCTCCGGACAGCGAGCCGGGGCAGCGTATCAAGTGTTGGTCCAATCGACGGGTTTTGGGTTTTGCGATGCGAATAAAAGGGAGAAGGTTTACTCACTGATATTGGCTGGAATTAAGAGAAGGGTTCGACTGATGCCAAGGGGGTGTTCGACAGTGAGAAAGGTGCTACCTCACTGAGCTCTGCCGTCCTCATCGTGCTCTCGCTGTGCCTATATCGATGCTATCGGTTCCTAACTGCTGCGAAGGTGTAAAATGATTGCTATCTCCCTCTCCTTCATCGATGCCCTAAATTGCTATGTAGTTGCCCCCCGACTCCCCTCTGAATTGCTTGTCCCCCTCGATGCCTATTGCATGTCGTTTAAATAGCCCAACTCTAGGTTCTACAATTGGTAAGTAAATAAAGGCTGAGATTGGGCTAATATTTCGTAAGAGATTTGTGCTGATTTGGTTCGATTCGAACGGGTTCTGATTATGAAATTCTCTTGCGTATTAATAAATGCGACTACGCTACTTGACGCGACGTCATTGCTAAATTAATTATTTTATGTATTTATTAATTACTTAAGAATTGTTTGACAGAGCTTAAAATTAATTAATGCGGGCGCGGGACTCTAAGTGCTTAATACTCTACGTGAGACGCGACGCCATTATTAAATTATTTATTTATGCATGTATTTATGTTTTATCGCTGCATTTTATTATAAAAAATCATAAAAAAATTATTTTACAAAATTAGTCTAATTTTATGGTTAATGGCTGGACGGGAGGGTCAAAATTGGGTGTCAACAATAGGAATAGAAAATGTTAATTGTATCTTAATAGTAGATAGAACAATAGCTCTAAAGGATAGTAGCCTCCATGCATAACTAGAACTCTTCTTTGATAAACATTTTATGATGAAGACTCATCCCTCCTTTTATCATATTAGGAAAGAAAATCTCCTAAGTATGGAATGCATAATAGATAAAAACAATTGTCTAATTATTAAAAAGAAAATTCTTAAAGAATTAGAATACTACAAGACGGCAAAACCAGCAGAAGGTTTAGACCAATACACCCATATTATAATCAGACAAGTAATCATTAATAAAATGGTTGACCTTTATAAAGAAGTTATCCAGATCGTCGAAAGAATTCGTTGCCTAGGAACTGTAGAATCCATTTCTTGATATTTACTAAACCTCTACTCAGCTCATTATTAAAATGAATAAAGCAAGTATAGTTAATAGTAAAAATCTAGCAACCTCAAAAATTGCTAAGGTTGAAAAAGATTTACAGAATTGGAATATTCCAAAAGAATCTTTCAAATTTGTATATGAAACAGGAAAGTTTGATTTCATAAGAAATTATAATATTAAAACATGTGAATCCACTATAGCTGTTAATAATTCTAAAGAAATTATTAAGCTATTGTCTATTCAAGATATAAACAGATATAAGAAAGATTTCAACTTCCTGCATATAGGATTGGTACAAGTAGCAGTCAAACCTCTATATCGTTTAGGTTTGGACACTCTCATCTGTCTCTTATTAAGAGATGTCAGGCTATTAAACTTTGATGATTCCTTACTCGGAGTCTTACAAAGCAATCTAGCCAGGGGACCAGTCTATTTTAACTGTTACCCAAATTTTTCAGTTGATATTAATGACCAAAACGTCATGGATACCCTGACGTTAAACATTAAAACAAAAAATATGAATAGTAAAATAAACACAAGAGAAATTGCAATAATATACAGAGTCTACTATAGACTAATGAAAACAACTTTAGCCCCAAAAGCTAAATTAGTTAGCAGTAAAGGTGCTACCATGCTTATGAAAGCAAATCAGGAACATAGCAATATCTTTGTTCCCAAAATGTTAAAATGGAATGAAATTTTAACAAAAGATGAATGACACTTTTATGTCATCACCCAACCAAAAATAGAACCAGAGAGTTCTAACATTGAGCAAATAATCCAACACTTGGATGAATCTATTGACTTAAAATTTTTAAAATCAAATTCTAAGTCCTCAGCAAGATACTCCTTCACAACATCTTCTTCCAAACCCCGGGAGGAGGAGGAGTGTTCTGACGATAATTCTACAGAATCTATACTTGAACAAAAAGTTAGAGGAGTAGACTACGCGTCAGCCGTACCCAAGGTACATTATCATCCAGTTGATAAAACCAATAGTCCCACCAGAAGCGAAATGCATGGTGAAGACAGTCTAGTCACAATTAAACAAGAAATAGATTTTAAAATTGATTTTAAAACTCTTGATAAATCACGGGTAAGCCCTGAAAACGCTATTAAAAGAAAGTGGTATGTAAGTACTTTCCCATTAGAAAAAAGAAAGTCTTTCAGAAAACAATGGATTAAAGATATGAAAAGAGTCAACTGTAATATTGAATTCTTTAAGTGATTCTAAATCACAGACCAATTAAATAATAACAGAAAATCCCTCAGTACTATTGTAAAAAAGTGGTATACGGGTAGTAAGACCATTGAATTTGAAACCCCGCCTCTATAACAGATTAGGATCCCGGTAGACGGAGAAATCCTATTAGCAACCCCTTTTAAAAGAGATTTAAAAGAACCCAGATTAGCCCCTTCTAAAGAAGATATCAATAAAATCTTTCAACAGAACAACTACACCAATCAGTTGTTACACGTTGTCTCCAACCAGATTACCCAGGCTAGTAATACTTCGACATTTAGAAGTATACCAGTCCGGTCAGAAGAAGAAACACTCTCTGAACCTCTCTTTAAGATTCCCCAATTTTCGGTAAGTACCCACCAAAAATTTGGAAAAGAAATCGATAACAGCCTACTAGATAGGATAAGTGAGAAATTTAAAAAATTAAAAGTAACTGAAGGATCCACCTCCAAAACCACCACAGATGAATCAGTAAAGGTACTCACTGAAGGATCTAGCTCAAAAGTTAAACAAGATATTAACAAAATATCAAAATTCGCGGGTCTTGGAGCAAAAAACTTCTACAGAGGACCTATGTTTCCTGATATGCAATATGAAGAACACTCTACCTATAGAGCTTCATACTCAGGAGATGAAATTAATGAATGGAACATAGACGGAATGTCTGAGGGCCAGATAATCAAAATACTTCACGAAATGGGAGTATGTATTACTGGTTATAAAATAAAAGAACACACAGATGATGTTCAACTAGCTACAATCCTAGTTTCAGGCTTCACTGGAATGTTAAAAACTGGTGGGATAACTACCTAACTGAAGGTGTTAGATGTGTCATCATGGATGCAACTACTACACTCCAAATAAGGAACATTGATAATACATATAGTAAAGAGGTTCGCAAAGACGCCACATCAACCTTACTTTATTGTATAGGTAAACATTTCATAGGAGAGCCAAAACTCTTCCAGGATAAAAGCTTAGAAATACTTAATAATTTAACCTGCCCAAAGTTGCACGATTTTAAATGGTATAAAGATATATTCCTTAACAAAGTTATGCTCAGGAATGATTGTAACCATAATTATTGGAAGGAAAGATTTATTAGCGGGTTGCCCAAGCTTTTTGCCGAAAAAGTAAGAACAACCATAAGAAATAAATTCAATGGCGAAACTCCTTATAGTCTAATGACATACAGAGACCTTGTTAGTTTTATTAATTTGATAGGATTAGAATTATGTAACACAATAAAACTTAATAATCAGATACAAAAATCCTCGAAAGGAGAATTAGGAAGTTTTTGTGAAGACTTCGGATACGTTAAAATATCCGCTCCTTCAAAAAGTATCAAAAAGATGAAAAGGAGACATAATATATCTCGTCCTAAACCTTACAAAAGAAACTACACTCCTAAAAAGAGTTATAGTAAGAAAAATACCAATAAAACCCCCAGAAAAAGGGAAAATGCTGGAACTGTGGGAAAGCATGCCACATGGCCAACGCTTGTAAAGAACCCAATAAAAAGAAAGATAAAATTAATCTACTAGCAATAGATCCAGACCTTAAAGAAAAACTTTATACAATATTGGATGAAGAACAATCCAATGATAGCTCTGAAGAAACCTCTGAAGATTATTACAGTGATGAAGGTTCACTAGACCTAGATTACAGCTCAGATAGCTCCACCTCCAAATTTTGATCATGAGTGTACAGAAAATCTGCACTGCATTTAAACAGACCATCAATGTTATCTCATATAGCAGCCAATAATTCCTTCTTTGATATGATTGATCACATCGATGACAATGATATTAAAAGAAAATATCTAACAGAACTTAAAAAACTTGTCATCAGCCAGAAAAAAGAAAAGAAAATAATTGAACCTTTTGACATGAAAAGAGTTTTTAATAAATTCAAAGAATCTAAAACAGATACTACCTTGCAAGACTTACAAGGAGAGGTATCGTCTTTAAAAGAATAAATCATCATGGTAAAAGAAAGGCTCAATTCTTTAGAAACAAAAGCATTTGCCAATAGCTTACTAAAAGAATTAGACCCCATAAAAAATATCCTGGCGCCCTCCACATCGAAAGGAATAACTAATGTTAATTCTGACGAAGAAGAAGAGGATGATACCTCACAATCAGGATTAAAATTAATCTCCAAGGTCAAGGCTTTAAGCTATCATGTCCCTATTAAATTAATAATAAATAAGAATTTTGTTCTTGAAAAAATAGCCCTCTTAGACTCGGGCGCAGATCAAAACTGCATTTGCGAAGATTTAATCCCTACTAGGTACTTGGATAAAAGTACCCACAAACTTTATTCAGCCACAGGCGATAGAATAAAAATTGACTATAAGCTTTCCAAAGCTCATGTCTGTAATAATGGAGTTTGTTTTATTAACGACTTTATTATTACACTGAAGATACGACTTTAGCCTGACATTATCCAAAATAAGCTTTACCAACAAGTAATAGGCATCTTGAGTTTTGGTTAAATCCAAACTGATCTTAAAGCTAGGTGTGACATGATTTGAGGACCTAAACAACTCTTATTTCTTAGGATCAAACCAATAACAGTTTCAAATCACACTTTGGCAGATTACAGACGTACTTAATGCCCGACATTCTAACTTTATGTTATTCATTACATTATCATTGCACCAAAACAACCTATTCATAATAGCAATTAATTAACTGGACCTTAGAACAATATCACCCATCACAGGGTATTTCCCAATAAAATCTGCCAACATTCACGCGACCAAGCAACAAATACTTATTACTAAAGCAGAACTCCACTACTGAGGGAGATAACCTTGCATCTATCTGATCCAAACAGAACTAAACACACTTAATCAAACACACTTAATCAAATAAACAGACAGAGAAGCATATAATACAAATCGAATGAGAAAATGCGAAAGGAGGCGAGTTTACCTTCTCCGGACAGCGAGCCGGGGCAGCGTATCAAGTGTTGGTCCAATCGACGGGTTTTGGGTTTTGCGATGCGAATAAAAGGGAGAAGGTTTACTCACTGATATTGGCTGGAATTAAGAGGCGGTTCGACCGATGCCAAGGGTGTTCGATGAGAAAGGTGCTACCTCACCGAGCTCTGCCCTCCTCATCGCGTGCTCGCTCGTTGCCGCTTCATATCGATGCTATCGGTTCCTAATCGCTGCGAAGGTGTAAAATGATTGCTATCTCCTCTCCTTCATCGATGCCCTAAATTGCTGTAGTTGCCCCGACTCCTCCAATTGCTTGTCCTCGATGCCTATCGCATGTCGATTAAATAGCCCAACTCTAGGTTCTACAATTGGTAAGTAAATAAAGGCTGAGATTGGGCTAATATTTCGTAAGAGATTTGTGCTGATTTGGTTCGATTCGAACGGGTTCTGATTATGAAATTCTCTTGCGTATTAATAAATGCGACTACGCTTACTTGACGCGACGTCATTGCTAAATTAATTATTTTATGTATTTATTAATTACTTAAGAATTGTTTGACAGAGCTTAAAATTAATTAATGCGGGCGCGGGACTCTAAGTGCTTAATACTCTACGTGAGACGCGACGCCATTATTAAATTATTTATTTATGCATGTATTTATGTTTTATCGCGCATTTTATTATAAAAATCATAAAAATTATTTTACAAAATTAGTCTAATTTTATGGTTAATGGCTGGACGGGAGGGTCAAAATTGGGTGTCAACAATAGGAATAGAAAATGTTAATTGTATCTTAATAGTAGATAGAACAATAGCTCTAAAGGATAGTAGCCTCCATGCATAACTAGAACTCTTCTTTGATAAACATTTTATGATGAAGACTCATCCCTCCTTTTATCATATTAGGAAAGAAAATCTCCTAAGTATGGAATGCATAATAGATAAAAACAATTGTCTAATTATTAAAAAGAAAATTCTTAAAGAATTAGAATACTACAAGACGGCAAAACCAGCAGAAGGTTTAGACCAATACACCCATATTATAATCAGACAAGTAATCATTAATAAAATGGTTGACCTTTATAAAGAAGTTATCCAGATCGTCGAAAGAATTCGTTGCCTAGGAACTGTAGAATCCATTTCTTGATATTTACTAAACTCTACTCACCATTATTAAAATGAATAAAGCAAGTATAGTTAATAGTAAAAATCTAGCAACCTCAAAAATTGCTAAGGTTGAAAAAGATTTACAGAATTGGAATATTCCAAAAGAATCTTTCAAATTTGTATATGAAACAGGAAAGTTTGATTTCATAAGAAATTATAATATTAAAACATGTGAATCCACTATAGCTGTTAATAATTCTAAAGAAATTATTAAGCTATTGTCTATTCAAGATATAAACAGATATAAGAAAGATTTCAACTTCCTGCATATAGGATTGGTACAAGTAGCAGTCAAACCTCTATATCGTTTAGGTTTGGACACTCTCATCTGTCTCTTATTAAGAGATGTCAGGCTATTAAACTTTGATGATTCCTTACTCGGAGTCTTACAAAGCAATCTAGCCAGGGGACCAGTCTATTTTAACTGTTACCCAAATTTTTCAGTTGATATTAATGACCAAAACGTCATGGATACCCTGACGTTAAACATTAAAACAAAAAATATGAATAGTAAAATAAACACAAGAGAAATTGCAATAATATACAGAGTCTACTATAGACTAATGAAAACAACTTTAGCCCCAAAAGCTAAATTAGTTAGCAGTAAAGGTGCTACCATGCTTATGAAAGCAAATCAGGAACATAGCAATATCTTTGTTCCCAAAATGTTAAAATGGAATGAAATTTTAACAAAAGATGAATGACACTTTTATGTCATCACCCAACCAAAAATAGAACCAGAGAGTTCTAACATTGAGCAAATAATCCAACACTTGGATGAATCTATTGACTTAAAATTTTTAAAATCAAATTCTAAGTCCTCAGCAAGATACTCCTTCACAACATCTTCTTCCAAACCCCGGGAGGAGGAGGAGTGTTCTGACGATAATTCTACAGAATCTATACTTGAACAAAAAGTTAGAGGAGTAGACTACGCGTCAGCCGTACCCAAGGTACATTATCATCCAGTTGATAAAACCAATAGTCCCACCAGAAGCGAAATGCATGGTGAAGACAGTCTAGTCACAATTAAACAAGAAATAGATTTTAAAATTGATTTTAAAACTCTTGATAAATCACGGGTAAGCCCTGAAAACGCTATTAAAAGAAAGTGGTATGTAAGTACTTTCCCATTAGAAAAAAGAAAGTCTTTCAGAAAACAATGGATTAAAGATATGAAAAGAGTCAACTGTAATATTGAATTCTTTAAGTGATTCTAAATCACAGACCAATTAAATAATAACAGAAAATCCCTCAGTACTATTGTAAAAAAGTGGTATACGGGTAGTAAGACCATTGAATTTGAAACCCCGCCTCTATAACAGATTAGGATCCCGGTAGACGGAGAAATCCTATTAGCAACCCCTTTTAAAAGAGATTTAAAAGAACCCAGATTAGCCCCTTCTAAAGAAGATATCAATAAAATCTTTCAACAGAACAACTACACCAATCAGTTGTTACACGTTGTCTCCAACCAGATTACCCAGGCTAGTAATACTTCGACATTTAGAAGTATACCAGTCCGGTCAGAAGAAGAAACACTCTCTGAACCTCTCTTTAAGATTCCCCAATTTTCGGTAAGTACCCACCAAAAATTTGGAAAAGAAATCGATAACAGCCTACTAGATAGGATAAGTGAGAAATTTAAAAAATTAAAAGTAACTGAAGGATCCACCTCCAAAACCACCACAGATGAATCAGTAAAGGTACTCACTGAAGGATCTAGCTCAAAAGTTAAACAAGATATTAACAAAATATCAAAATTCGCGGGTCTTGGAGCAAAAAACTTCTACAGAGGACCTATGTTTCCTGATATGCAATATGAAGAACACTCTACCTATAGAGCTTCATACTCAGGAGATGAAATTAATGAATGGAACATAGACGGAATGTCTGAGGGCCAGATAATCAAAATACTTCACGAAATGGGAGTATGTATTACTGGTTATAAAATAAAAGAACACACAGATGATGTTCAACTAGCTACAATCCTAGTTTCAGGCTTCACTGGAATGTTAAAAACTGGTGGGATAACTACCTAACTGAAGGTGTTAGATGTGTCATCATGGATGCAACTACTACACTCCAAATAAGGAACATTGATAATACATATAGTAAAGAGGTTCGCAAAGACGCCACATCAACCTTACTTTATTGTATAGGTAAACATTTCATAGGAGAGCCAAAACTCTTCCAGGATAAAAGCTTAGAAATACTTAATAATTTAACCTGCCCAAAGTTGCACGATTTTAAATGGTATAAAGATATATTCCTTAACAAAGTTATGCTCAGGAATGATTGTAACCATAATTATTGGAAGGAAAGATTTATTAGCGGGTTGCCCAAGCTTTTTGCCGAAAAAGTAAGAACAACCATAAGAAATAAATTCAATGGCGAAACTCCTTATAGTCTAATGACATACAGAGACCTTGTTAGTTTTATTAATTTGATAGGATTAGAATTATGTAACACAATAAAACTTAATAATCAGATACAAAAATCCTCGAAAGGAGAATTAGGAAGTTTTTGTGAAGACTTCGGATACGTTAAAATATCCGCTCCTTCAAAAAGTATCAAAAAGATGAAAAGGAGACATAATATATCTCGTCCTAAACCTTACAAAAGAAACTACACTCCTAAAAAGAGTTATAGTAAGAAAAATACCAATAAAACCCCCAGAAAAAGGGAAAATGCTGGAACTGTGGGAAAGCATGCCACATGGCCAACGCTTGTAAAGAACCCAATAAAAAGAAAGATAAAATTAATCTACTAGCAATAGATCCAGACCTTAAAGAAAAACTTTATACAATATTGGATGAAGAACAATCCAATGATAGCTCTGAAGAAACCTCTGAAGATTATTACAGTGACGGCGTTCACTAGACCTAGATTACTCGATAGCTCCACCTCCAAATTTTGATCATGAGTGTACAGAAAATCTGCACTGCATTTAAACATACCATCAATGTTATCTCATATAGCAGCCAATAATTCCTTCTTTGATATAATTGATCACATCGATGACAATGATATTAAAAGAAAATATCTAACAGAACTTAAAAAACTTGTCATCAGCCAGAAAAAAGAAAAGAAAATAGTTGAACCTTTTGACATGAAAAGAGTTTTTAATAAATTCAAAGAATCTAAAACAGATACTACCTTGCAAGACTTACAAGGAGAGGTATCGTCTTTAAAAGAATAAATCATCATGGTAAAAGAAAGGCTCAATTCTTTAGAAACAAAAGCATTTGCCAATAGCTTACTAAAAGAATTAGACCCCATAAAAATTATCATGGCGCCCTCCATATCGAAAGGAATAACTAATGTTAATTCTGACGAAGAAGAAGAGGATGATACCTCACAATCAGGATTAAAATTAATCTCCAAGGTCAAGGCTTTAAGCTATCATGTCCCTATTAAATTAATAATAAATAAGAATTTTGTTCTTGAAAAAATAGCCCTCTTAGACTCGGGCGCAGATCAAAACTGCATTTGCGAAGATTTAATCCCTACTAGGTACTTGGATAAAAGTACCCACAAACTTTATTCAGCCACAGGCGATAGAATACAAATTGACTATAAGCTTTCCAAAGCTCATGTCTGTAATAATGGAGTTTGTTTTATTAACGACTTTATTATTACACTGAAGAAGTTATATTAGGAACTCCATTCCTAACCCAAATAAAGCCATATACCACCAAACTAGACGGTATTTACACTACATCTATGGGAAAAGACCTGGTATTCCCGTATTTAAACCCTTTGTCAGTTAAACATAGTAACCATGTTAAACAAAAGACAGTGTTTAAAATACAGCTATTAACCAACCAAATTAATTTTCTAAAGGAAGACATTAAAATTAAAAGAATAGAATCTACTTTAAAAACCCCGGAGGTAATTACCAAGATAATTTTTTTACAAGATTCTATAGAAAAAGAAATCTGCTCAGAATTACCAAACGCTTTTTGGGAAAGAAAGAAGCACACGGTAAACCTACCCTATACAGATGGCTTTAGTGAAAAAGATATACCCACAAAAGCCAGACCAATCCAGATGAGCCACGAACTCATGGAACATTGTAAGATTGAGGTTAATGATCTACTTAAAAAGAAGATCATCAGACCATCCAAATCCCAATGGAGTTGTTCAGCCTTTTACGTAAACAAAAATGCTGAAAAAGAAAGAGGAGCCCCGAGAATTGTAATAAATTATAAGCCCTCAACCAAGCATTAAGATGGATCAGATATCCAATCCCTAATAAAAGAGATTTATTAAAAAGAACTTATAATGATAATATCTACAGCAAATTCGACATGAAGTCAGGATTCTGGCAAATTCAAGTCGAAGAAAAAGATAAGTATAAAACGGCTTTTAATGTTCCTTTTGGCCAGTACAAATGGAACGTTATGCCATTTGGGCTCAAGAATGCCCCGTCAGAATTCCAGAACGTCATGAATAATATATTCAACCCTTATAGTCAATTTATGATTGTCTATATCGATGATGTTTTAAGTGTTTTCTGATAATATAGAACATCATTATAAACACTTAAGTACTTTTGTTAAAACCACAAAACATAACAGTTTAGCAGTAAGTGCTAAAAAGATAAAAATCTTCCAAACATCTATCAGGTTCCTAGGTCACGATCTTTACCAAGGAACTTATAAACCAATTTGCAGAGTCATAGAGTTCCCTACTAAATTCCCTGATGAAATCACGGATAAAACACAACTACAAAGATTTTTAGGAAGTCTTAATTACGTAGCAGATTTTGTCCCAAAGGTGAGATGATATGTGAACCTCTTTATAAAAGGCTTAAGAAAATCCACCCTTGGTCAAGAATGCTCAGAGTCATAAGCATGTAAAAGAGATAGTCCAGAAACTCCCTTGTCTAGGTATCCCAAATCCAGATGCATTTATGGTAGTCGAAACTCGAAACTGATGCCTCCGACACTGGCTACGGTGGCATTCTTAAACAGAAATTACCTTCTGAATCTACTGAACAATTAGTAAGATTCACCTCTGGAGTTTGGAACCAAGCTCAAAAGAACCATAGTACAGTCAAAAAAGAAATTTTATCTATAGTGTTATGTATCACCAAGTTCCAGGATGATTTAATAAATAAAGAATTTTTGACCGGGCTATAGTGCTATGTATCACAAAAAATTTATCTATAGTGCACGATAACAATGAGACCGGGATTTCCGGGCTTACGCCCGATGAGACCTCCCTTCCAAAGTAAATCAGAAGAAAAAATGAAACAACCTTTTCCCCCAGAAAGTTCAGTCAGACCCATTCTTCATAAACCCAGCGGACAATCCAAATTTACAGTTCTTAGGGATCTCCCTATTATACCAGTTCCTCCTAAGGAACCAAAAGCGAAGGAAAGAATACAAACACAACCGTTTAAGGCTACACCAGCAACTGCCTAAAACAGAGACAGCTACAAAATGATCCCCCCAGATTCTTATTCTGAAGCAGTTAAACCAGCAACTCCTTTTAAGAAAGAAATACCACCCTGCTCGTAAATGGGAATTCGTTGTTTTGCAAGCCTTACCAATAATGGCACTAGATAAACAGTACGAAAATTTTAGGGTACAAGACTTACTGAAACCCTGTTACACAGATCATCAGTACGTAGATACTCAGGATTCCATGAAAACCAGGAGATACTACGAGTTTATCTTGGTAGATACCGACTCCATAGAAGTCGAGCATAAATATTTTGATAAAACAGATGGAATTGAATACTCTAAATTCACCATTAAAAAGATATTAAGTCCATTTAATTGGTATATAGATCACCTACAAACACAAATACCACTATCTAGGACTCATAGACCACAAACTTATAATTGGCATGACTACAAGGACGCATGGTTTAATTTCTTGTATGTCAGACCAAATACTCATACTTGGTTTGTAAAATATGCCGAGAGCATCAAAGAAAAGGTTATTCCCAGATGGTTCTACGAATGGTGGAACTTTTTCGGAGGAAACCTACAGGTAATAGCTCCAAGCTTCCTGAATAAATATGCAAGTTTCCAAGAGGAACAACAGATTTTCACCCTACCGGACCACATTAAGTTATGTAAATTCTTCATTAATAAAAGAGTTTCATATATTATTAATTGGTCATTTGATATTCAAGAAATAAATAGGATCCGTTATTTAAGAAAGACCATAGAATCAAATGATGGAGTCCCAAACTTAAAGAAGAAGCTAAGGTAAAAGAAGAAAGGAAGAGTCCATCTTCCTCCGGAGAAACTTCAGTTTCAAAGGCAGAAACAAGAAGAAGGCTCTTAGAGGCCTTATCAAAATTAGAAGATGACGAAGAAGTAGCATCCAATCAGAGTGAAACAGACAACGGATACACCATGGTCTCACGAGGAATTGCTCAAGCTTACGCCAACGCATATCTCCTTGAATAAAGCAGTGCCCCCCCCCCCCCAAGAAAAGTCATAAAGCGTAGGACATCCGCCTCTTCGTAAAAGCCAAGACGCCTCTTTAAAAAGCAGAAGACAAGGACAAACGACTCTTCAAAAAAGTAGAAGTCATGTAATCTTAGTCTTCCATTTGTTTTAATCTTATCTGTCCACCTGTTAGGACGATGAAATTGTCGAGGCCTATTTAAGGTTCTCAAGATGTAACTTAGAAGACATTCGGAAATTCCCCCTCTCTCTCTCATTTCCCTGCCTGATCTTATGTACCTACTTATGCTTTTCTTTTGAAATAAAATTGTAAGTTTTATTATTTTCAGCTACTTAATTTTGTGTATTTTAAATTGCTAATTTAATTCCGCTTTATGGTTTCTGGATAACTTCTTTATAAAGGTCAACCATTTTATTAATGATTACTTGTCTGATTATAATCTGGGTGTATTGGTCTAAACCTTCTGCTGGTTTTGCCGTCTTGTAGTATTCTAATTCTTTAAGAATTTTCTTTTTAATAATTAGACAATTGTTTTTATCTATTATGCATTCCATACTTAGGAGATTTTCTTTCCTAATATGATAAAAGGAGGGATGAGTCTTCATCATAAAATGTTTATCAAAGAAGAGTTCTAGTTATGCGTGAAGGCTACTATCCTTTAGAGCTATTGTTCTATCTGCTATTAAGATACTGTTATAAGTTTCTATTCCTATAATTACTATAGCGGGTATCCTATGCTTGCTATCTAACTTCTTATCCTAAAGTACATCGGCTGCATCCACCGGGTCCGGCACGGCACAGGTCCTTCCGACCTATCGTGCTAATCCAACGGTCCAGGACGCACCTGCCTATTACATCAGAGACTAAGAGGAGATCTTAAAACAGGATATCAACGAAGTAACGATAGGAACAGAAACAGAGTAACATGACTCTCTTAATAACTTAAGAACAACATTGCTCTAGGACAGTAGGATGAGTTTAGCTAGGAACTGTAGAATCCATTTCTTGATATTTACTAAACCTCTACTCAGCTCATTATTAAAATGAATAAAGCAAGTATAGTTAATAGTAAAAATCTAGCAACCTCAAAAATTGCTAAGGTTGAAAAAGATTTACAGAATTGGAATATTCCAAAAGAATCTTTCAAATCTGTATATGAAACAGGAAAGTTTGATTTCATAAGAAATTATAATATTAAAACATGTGAATCCACTATAGCTGTTAATAATTCTAAAGAAATTATTAAGCTATTGTCTATTCAAGATATAAACAAATATAAGAAAGATTTCAACTTCCTGCATATAGGATTGGTACAAGTAGCAGTCAAACCTTTATATCGTTTAGGTTTGGACACTCCCATCTGTCTCTTATTAAGAGATGCCAGGCTATTAAACTTTGATGATTCCTTACTCGGAGTCTTACAAAGCAATCTAGCCAGGGGACCAGTCTATTTTAACTGTTACCCAAATTTTTCAGTTGATATTAATGACCAAAACGTCATGGATACCCTGACGTTAAACATTAAAACGAAAAATATGAATAGTAAAATAAACACAAGAGAAATTGCAATAATATACAGAGTCTACTATAGACTAATGAAAGCAACTTTAGCCCCAAAAGCTAAATTAGTTAGCAGTAAAGGTGCTACCATGCTTATGAAAGCAAATCAGGAACATAGCAATATCTTTGTTCCCAGAATGTTAAAATAGAATGAAATTTTAACAAAAGATGAATGACACTTTGATGCCATCACCCAACCAAAAATAGAACCAGAGAGTTCTAACATTGAGAAAATAATCCAACACTTGGGATGGATCTATTGACTTAAAAATTTTAAAATTAAATTCTAAGTCCTCAGCAAGATACTCCTTCGCAGCATCTTCTTCCAAACCCCGGGAGGATGAGGAGTGTTCTGACGATAATTCTACAGAATCTATACTTGAACAAAAAGTTAGAGGAGTAGACTACGCATCAGCCGTACCCAAGGTACATTATCATCCAGTTGATAAAACCAATAGTCCCACCAGAAGCGAAATGCATGGTGAAGACAGTCTTGGCACAATTAAACAAGAAATATATTTTAAAATTGATTTTAAAACTCTTGATAAATCATGGGTAAGCCCTGAAAACGCCATTAAAAGAAAGTGGTATGTAAGTACTTTCCCATTAGAAAAAAGAAAGTCTTTCAGAAAACAATGGATTAAAGATATGAAAAGAGTCAACTGTAATATTGAATTCTGTAAGTGGTTCCAAATCACAGACCAATTAAATAATAATAGAGAATCCCTCAGTACTATTGTAAAAAAGTGTTATACGGTTAGTAAGACCATTGAATCTGAAACCCCGCCTCTAGAACAGATTAGGATCCCGGTAGACGGAGAAATCCTATTAGCAGCCCCTTTTAAAAGAGATTTAAAAGAACCCAGATTAGCCCCTTCTAAAGAAGATATCAATTAAATATTTCAACAGAACACCTACACCAATCAGTTGTTACACGTTGTCTCCAACCAGATTACCCAGGCTAGTAATACTTCGACATTTAGAAGTAAACCAGTCCGGTCAGAAGAAGGAACACTCTCTGAACCTCTCTTTAAGATTCCCCAATTTTCGGTAAGTACCCACCCAAAATTTGGAAAAGAAATGATAACAACCTACTAGATAGGATAAGTGAGAAATTTAAAGAATTAAAAGTAACTGAAGGATCCACCTCCAAAACCACCACAGATGAATCAGTAAAGGTACTCACTGAAGGATCTAGCTCAAAAGATAAACAAGATATTAACAAAATATCAAAATTCGCGGGTCTTGGAGCAAAAAACTTCTACAGAGGACCTACGTTTCCTGATATGCACATGAAGAACACTCTACCTATGTAGCTTCATACTCAGGAGATGAAATTAATGAATGGAACATAGACGGAATGTCTGAGGGCCAGATAATCAAAATACTTCACGAAATGGGAGTATGTCTTACTGGTTATAAAATAAAAGAACACACAGATGATGTTCAACTAGCTACAATCCTAGTTTCGTGCTTCACCGAATGTTAAAAAACTGGTGGGATAACTACCTAACTGAAGGTGTTAGATGTGGCATCATGGATGCAGCTACTACACTCCAAATAAGGAACATTGATAATACATATAGTAAAGAGGTTCGCAAAGACGCCACATCAACCTTACTTTATTGTATAGGTAAACATTTCATAGGAGAGCCAAAACTCTTCCAGGATAAAAGCTTAGAATTACTTAATAATTTAACCTGCCCAAAGTTGCACGATTTTAAATGGTATAAAGATATATTCCTTAACAAAGTTATGCTCAGGAATGATTGTAACCATGATTATTGGAAGGAAAGATTTATTAGCGGGTTGCCCAAGCTTTTTGCCGAAAAAGTAAGAACAACCATAAGAAATAAATTCAATGGCGAAACTCCTTATAGTCTAATGACATACGGAGACCTTGTTAGTTTTATTAATTTGATAGGATTAGAATTATGTAACACAATAAAACTTAATAATCAGATACAAAAATCTCCGAAAGGAGAATTAGGAAGTTTCTGTGAAGACTTCGGATACGTTAAAATATCCGCTCCTTCGAAAAGTATCAAAAAGATGAAAAGGAGACATAATATATCTCGTCCTAAACCTTACAAAAGAAACTACACTCCTAAAAAGAGTTATAGTAAGAAAAATACCAATAAAACCCCCAGAAAAGGGGGAAATGCTGGAACTGTGGAAAAGTAGGCCACATGGCCAACGCTTGTAAAGAACCCAATAAAAAGAAAGATAAAATTAATCTACTAGCAATAGATCCAGACCTTAAAGAAAAACTTTATACAATATTGGATGAAGAACAATCCAATGATAGCTCTGAAGAAACCTCTGAAGATTATTACAGTGATGAAGGTTCATTAGACCTAGATTACAGCTCAGATAGCTCCACCTCCAGCTTCGACTGTGAGTGTACAGGAAAAGGTGAGACAGATATGTGAACCTAGATTATGTAGTAGATTATTACAGTGATGAAGGTTCATTAGACCTAGATTACGTAGCAGATTTTGTCCCAAAGGTGAGACAGATATGTGAACCTCTTTATAAAAGGCTTAAGAAAAATCCAGTCCCTTGGTCAGAATGCATCAGAGTTAAGGTGTAAAAGAGATAGTCCAGAAACTCCCTTGTCTAGGTATCCCAAATCCAGATGCATTTATGGTAGTCGAAACTGATGTCTTCGACACTGGCTACGGTGGCATTCTTAAACAGAAATTACCTTCTGAATCTACTGAACAATTAGTAAGATTCACCTCTGGAGTTTGGAACCAAGCTCAAAAGAACTATAGTACAGTCAAAAACGAAATTTTATCTATAGTGCTATGTATCACCAAGTTCCAGGATGATTTAATAAATAAAGAATTTTTGTTAAGAGTCGACTGCAAAGCAGCCAAAGATATTTTACAAAAAGATGTTAAAAACTTAGTTTCAAAATAGATATTTGCTAGATGGCAAGCCTTATTATCAAGTTTTGATTTTAAAATTGATTTTATAAAAGGCGAAGAAAACTCTCTACCAGATTTTCTGACAAGAGAATTCTTGCAGGGTAACAATGAGACCGGGCTTTCCGGGCTTACGCCCGATGAGACCTCCCTTCCAAAGTAAACCAGAAGAAAAAATGAAACAACCTTTTCCCCCAGAAAGTTCAGTCAGACCCATTCTTCATAAACCCAGTGGACAATCCAAATTTACAGTTCTTGGGGATCTCCCTATTATACCAGTTCCTCCTAAGGAACCAACAGCGAAGGAAAGGATACAGACACAACCGTTTAAGGCTACACCAGCAGCTGCCCAAAACAGAGACAACTACAAAATGATCCCCCCAGATTCTTATTCTGAAGCAGTTAAACCAGCAACTTCTTTTAAGAAGAAAATAACAGTCCCCATTCATAAATGGGAATTCGTTGTTTTGCAAGCCTTACCAATAATGGCACTAGATAAACAGTACGAAAATTTTAGGGTACAAGACTTACTGAAACCCTGTTACACAGATCATCAGTACGTAGATACTCAGGATTCCATGAAAACCAGGAGATACTACGAGTTTATCTTGGTAGATACCGACTCCATAGAAGTCGAGCATAAATATTTTGATAAAACATATGGAATTGAATACTCTAAATTCACCATTAAAAATATATTAAGTCCATTTAATTGGTATGTAGATCACCTACAAACACAAATACCACTATCTAGGACTCATAGACAACAAACCTATAATTGGCATGACTACAAGGACGCATGGTTTAATTTCTTGTATGTCAGACCAAATACTCATACTTGGTTTGTAAAATATGCCGAGAGCATAAAAGAAAAGGTTATTCCCAGATGGTTCTACGAATGGTGGAACATTTTCGGAGGAAACCTACAGGTAATAGCTCCAAGCTTCCAGAATAAATATGCAAGTTTCCAAGAGGAACAACAGATTTCCACCCTACCGGACCACATTAAGTTATGTAAATTCTTCATTAATAAAATAGTTTCATATATTATTAATTGGTCATTTGATATTCAAGAAATAAATAGGATCCGTTATTTAAGCAAGACCATCAGAATCAAAGGATGGAGTCCCAAACTTAAAGAAGAAGCTAAGGTAAAAGAAGAAAGGAAGAGTCCATCTTCTTCCGGATAAACTTCAGTTTCAAAGGCAGAAACAAGAAGAATGCTCTTAGAGGCCTTATCAAAATTAGAAGATGACGAAGAAGTAACATCCAATCAGAGTGAAAAAGACAACGGAGACACCATGGTCCCACGAGGAATTGCTCAAGCTTACGCCAACGCATATCTCCTTGAATAAAGCAGTGCCCCCCCAAGAAAAGTCATAAAGGTAAAGGACATCCGCTCTTCGTAAAAGCCAAGACGCCCTTTCAAAAAAGCAGAAGACAAGGACAAACGACTCTTCAAAAAAGTAGAAGTCATGTAATCTTAGTCTTCCATTTGTTTTAATCATATCCGTCCACCTGTTAAGACGATGAAATTGTCGAGACCTATTTAAGGTTCTCAAGATGTAACTTAGAAGGCATTCGGAAATTCCCCTTCTCTCTCATTTCCCTGTCTGATCTTATGTACCTACTTATGCTTTCCTTTTGAAATAAAATTGTAACTTTTATTATTTTTAGCTACTTAATTTTGTGTATTTTAAATTGCTAATTTAATTCCGCTTTCAAGTCCCATAACTTGAAAAATAAAGTCTCATAACCTTTTAAGAAATCAAGGTTCATAGTCTTAAAACTTCATAACATAACTCTTTAAAATCAATTCACGTAGGCTTCAAATCAAACCGCATGACTTCCTAACACTTCTTACCAACATCCCCCATAAGACTTGGTAAGAGCTTAGGATAACTTAGACATGCCTTTTTACATAGAGTCAATCAACATACGTACTTCTTAACTTCTAAGAGTAGAAGGAATCATGAAAAATAACACCACATGTATATTTCATACGTAGAATCATGCCAAAATAAAGAGGAGGTTCACATACCTCGCGACGACTAACGATACGTAGCAATATGCTCCAAAGTGCTTCAACCTTGTTAGCTTTTCCACCCTTCAAATAGAATACGCTACACGTAGTACTTCAACCTATAATAACCATAATATGTCTATCAACTCCTAGCTTTTTAACGTGGAATAATACTAAGTGTTATGTCTCTTATTCTACAGAAATTTGGGCAGCACTTCCTTTGTTTCTACGTACTTTTCCACCCTTTTCAAGGCCCGAAATCAATAACCAATATGCCACATTTAAGACTCAACAATTCAGCTAACCAAAAGGGGATTACACGCCTAACAGGACGTGTAAAATTCTGCCCCACAATTACTACAAAACAGTCCACTAACTTAAGCCATTTTTAGCCCACTTCTAAGGCCATTCTCGGCCATACCCAATCCAACATAACATAAAACCGTTTCCAATTCCTTTTTTTATCCAATTCGTTATTCCCACATGTTACATAAGTCATAATCATACTAACAAATATAGCTGCTTTCTTACATAACATGCGACGATTATAACTATCGACCAAATTGATTTCCAATTTTAATGGCTAACATGCCAATCCCGGATTTAAGCTTCCAAATTCCATAACATTTATCAATCTTCATTCTAAATATCACATGCTCATCTATCAACTACTACAACATGAAATCTTGAATTACAATAGCAAGACGAAGATTATTACCTCAATAAGCCCAAATCTTATCCAAGATCAAAAGTCGATCCTTAGCAACTTTAGCTCATTTCCTTCACGTTTCAATCCGCTATTTGCAACCCTTAGAAGTTCATACACAACTTCTCTTCAAGTTCTAACTCAATCAATGAAAAACCTCTTAGGTTTTCATGTTGCGACTAATGTAAAAACGTAGTTTTTCCGGGATTTTTGTGTTGAGATATCCTTAGAATACCTTTGGGGACCTTGGGTTTAAGTATTGTGATTTATGAAGCAAGATTGCAAAAATTTTGTGTGCTAAGGGGGGGCTATGCCGAGAGCTCTTCAATGAGCAAGGAAAGTTTTGGAAATTTTTCTAAGTGTTGTGAGCTTATCTTGCTACTAGTGTGTTGATATACTACACTCAATGGTCAAGATTAGAACACTTGTGTGATTGAGATTTAAGAAGACTAAAGATCTTGCACAAGTTGGCTATTTGACTTAGTCAAATATCTCAAGCTTTGGCTTTCAAGACTTGACCAATTCCTCTAGGTCAATTTCGACCAAGTCCATGTGGAGGGGTGACACGTGTCACCCTCTCATTTGCCCATAATGTTTCATTTCTCGAAATTTCCATAATTGGTCAAAATATCGAAAACCTTGTGAGCCCCACGAAACGTAAAATTTCTCGGGTGGGCCCTACGTGACCAAATCCGTAATTAAATTTTCACAATGTTAATAAATTCCATACGTCTCCAATAACACCTTTTGAGAATCTAATCCTCATCAACGAACATTTTTCCTTCGGAAAAACAATTCTTCCTTTCGTTCAAATTTTAAAGTCCTGATTCCTTACGTACATCCTCATATACATGTCTTGGAATTACGGGGTGTAACATTCTCCCCCCTTAGAAACATTCGTCCCCGAATGTTCTTTCGAGGTTCAATCTAAACTGACATCGCATAGTCCCCTTTAACTACACCCAACATAATCATATATGCCACACATGGCCTTAATACATTGCACATACATACCTAAAGTAGATCGGATGGGGTGAATGTGATCCGATGCATATGGCTATTTCATCACAAATTCAGGGACAGTGGTGACTTAGAGTGGTATAAGGTCAGACTTGTGGCCAATGACACTAATCAGCAGGAGGACATTGATTGTGGTGAGACATTTAGTCCGGTTGTTAAACCGGCTACCATTCGCACAGTTCTCACCATTGCTATGGAAAAGCATTGGTCGATTCATCAGCTTGATGTCAAAATGCATTTCTTCATGGGGACCTAAAAGAAGTTATGTACATGCATCAGCCACCTGGTTTTGTCCATACTACAGCTCCTCAGTACGTATGTCGGCTCCGAAAATCCATCTATGGCTTGAGACAGGCACCCCGAGCTTGGTATGAATGATTTGTCAGGTATATTATGCAGATTGAGTTTATATGTAGCAACTAGCAGGTGTGATAACTCTCTTTTCATTTTTCATCGTGGTAGCAACACTGCCTATTTACTATTATATGTGGTTGACATTGTTCCCACTACCTCATCTGACGGTCTGAAAAATGAAATCACTGCTCTACTCAAAACTAAATTTACTATGACTGATTTGGGCAAGTTGAGTTATTTCTTGGGTATATCAATAACCAGATCTGCAGATACTATCTTCCTGAGTCAGCGTAAGTATGCAGAAGATATAGTGTATAGGGCTAAGATGGCAAACTGTAAGATTATGCCCACTCCGGTCGATTCGAAATCCAAGCATAGTGCTACTGATGGTGATCCAGTTTCTGATCCTACTATGTATCAGAGTCTTGCAGGTGCCCTTCAGTATCTTACATTCACTAGGCCTGACATTGCATATGCCTTTCAGCAGGTGTGTTTATTTATGCATGCTTCGATGAAGTCTCACTTTGCTGCCCTTAAGTGTATTATCAGATACATTAAGGGCACCCTTGACTATGAGTTGCATCTTTACACCTCAGCGCCGACCATGTTGCTATCTTATACGGATGCAGATTGGGCAGGGTGTCCGGACACGCGACTCTCCACCAACCCACCTATGTTGTGCGCCCTGCAAAACTCTAATCCAGTTTTGTAAGAGTTAAATTAAAACCTAAAAGGGTTGGAAGAAGTATTGTGACATTGTGATACAAATGGACCTCATGTAGTTGGTGGTGATTAGCATACATTGACATGTACCATATGTTGACCGGTTAATATTGTATCCTTCTATTATTAATGTCATGTAGTCCTAATATAATTAAGATCTCTATTTTACATTAAATATTAATGAGAAATGGAGGGGGAAAATGAAATGAAAGGAAAATGAAGTTAAAAGCAAAATTCCTTTTCAAATGAGCTTTGTACCACATCGGTGATAGAAAGGAAAAGTTAAGTGTGAAGTGTAAGCCGCTTCAAGGAGAATTTTGTAAGGCCAATTCTCTACGCACTTATGAACCATGCAGTGTTCATGGCTGAAACGAACAAAACAATGAGAACCAAAGACGGTTAAAGGGTTAATTGTGTGACATGTGATTGTCTAGGTATACAACTAAGCTCGACGGTTCAAAGATATCAAGTCTACCGATTGACTGAGTATATCCGACATATGTTCACTACGGAAAGTTCAAAAAAAAATCTACTTATCCAGATGTGATTAATCCTTGCTTACGAATCACACAGTTTTTTGTCATGCATATTTTTCATCATATAGTCATTCCCCATTCATATGAGGGATTGTTATAGCTAGTTAATGGTTAAAGCTAGCTAAGTTGGTGTGAATGAGAAATGGAGGGAAAAAATAAAATGAAAGAAAAATGTCCAGTTTTGTAAGAGTTAAATTAAAACCTAAAAGGGTGGAAGAATGGACCTCATGTAGTTGGTGGTGATTAGCATACATGACATGTACCATATGTTGACTGGTTAATATTGTATCCTTCTACGTAGTCCTGATATAATTAAAATCTCTATTTTAGATTAAATATTAAATCTAACTTTTAGTATGAAACAGGCCAATTAAATAAGTTTGATACATAGTTTGAATTGTAATTAGAATTCATCCTTCCATGACAGTTGGCTTATAGCTTACTGCACATTATAGTTTTAAGTTTTGTTTGGCAATGGAAGGAACAGAAGACAGACAAACAATATCATAGCCCAACATATATTTCCTAACATTGCATTCATAATACTTTGACGAAACAACAGAAACTCATACATCTCTACCATCTACTAGACCATTCCATCAAGCATCAAAACAGAGAACCTAGATTACCATCTTCATGCGATTTTGACCTCAATGGTTTTGGGTTTCTTTGGCTCAGGAGGAGGCAACTTCTCAACAGTGACAGTCAAAACTCCATCATGACAAACAGCTGAAATCGCATCAGTATTCGCATTCTCTGGGAGAGTAAACTTCCTCATGAATTTCCCAACCCTTCTCTCCATTCTGATATACTTTGCTCCTTCTTTCTCTTCTTCCTTCTTCCTTTCTCCACTTATCAACAACACATTGTCCTCTTCCACCTGCACTTTGATATCTCCAGATTTCAACCCTGGCATATCCACTATGAACACATAGGAATTAGGGTACTCCTTCACGTCTGCGGGTGTGGCAGCCATGGCCTTAGCGTCACGAACATAATTCCTTGATGGGGCATTCACGGGCTTGTCGGAATCATCACCGGCAGTATCCATGATGTGCTGGAGAGTGTGAAAGAGTGGTGCGTCGAGACCCATTAACCTGAAATCCATTTCTCTCGTTTGATATTTTCAAATTGCGTAGGGAATGTTGCTTGTTGGGGGTTATATAGTGGAAGCTTCTGGAGGAAAATAGAAGAAGAATGAGGGAAGTTTCTAGGAGCTTCGGCTCTTTGTTGTTCTACATTTTTCTAGAACTTTGCCGATTGTTTCTCCCCCTTTTGTTACGCCATTTTTTGAGAGTTTGATTTATTCCTCAAAATATGAAAAGTCTATTTGGATTAATTACGTTAACTGATATACCCTTTTGCTTATATGTTTCTTTAAAAAATAATTTCTTGTGATTATTTTTTATTTAAACTAAAAAAAATATAGTTATGTAATTATACTTGTGCAACAAACATGACATCAAAGATTATATAACGTCAAACAAATAATTTATTACAATTATTGTATTATGTATTTACTTAATTGTATATAATTACAACCTTAAAACTTATATTTCCCAATAATCTATATATTTATATAATTCCAGGTTTGGCCTGGTAACGTGTCACACCTCATTATGCACCAAAAGCATTTATCTTTGGTTTTTCAATTTTTGAGGGTTTTTCCTATTTTATCCCCATTTATAACAAAATACTCGGGGGAAAAATAGTTGTACCTCGTACATCGTAACTCTTCAGTTTATAGTTGTACCAAATGGTTTCCTCTTTCTTCATTGACAATGACAGTTCTCAATGCTGAACTATGTTCTTTCTTCAATGAAAAAAACACTATCTTGACTTTCTTTTCATGAGTTACTTTCTTCGGATTTTTCCTTTTGAGCCAACCATTGAGATTCAATTCATCAAGTCCACTGTCAAAATTGTAGTACGAGGTTAAAAAAATCCTGCTAGCTTTTTCCGTTTTCTAAAATTGATCAAAATTAAACGATGTATTTCTTCTGAAATTTCTAATCCATAATTTATGCTTCTTATATGCTAATCTTCACTTTTGGTTTCTTGATTTTTTAAATAGGGAAAACAATTTCGGAATGTGTTTATAATGTTACTCAAATCCTAGAAACCTTGACCATCCTTGGCCTCGACAGGGCATCCGAAACTCTTCCCAGCAGTGAAGTGTTGAAAAACACAATCTTAATTTTCGTTAGATCACTAAAGTAGGACAACCTCTAGGGTCTAACTCCTCGTGGCGGAAAGGAAGAGATAAAAATCAATTCCAATCAAAGGAAAAATCAAATAGAATATGAAAAGCAATAAGAAAAGGATAAAGATTCTGACTAGATCCTTTACATAAAAATAAGGGTAAAAAGCTATTTTATCCATCTCTGAATGCACACCCAATGAATTATTGGATCCATATTGCCCGCAACGGTATGCAGCTATTTCTGACGGATAGCTTGAAAAAATATAGGTTGTACTACCAGAGGTAGATCGTCGGAGTCTTTACTTCTCCTAGCTTAAAAGCAGCTCCTTTAAAGACATACATACCACCCGCTAGAATTCCATTTTTCTTAATTGGGAGTGCTAGTTTATTATGGGAGAATGATGAATATTCATTATAAGGAGCTGATTGAAAAAAATTAGAATAGATTTAGCTCTTGAATTGGAAAGTTGTTATTTATTAGGGGAGAACAACACTGATCAAGCATGTCTTAAACAGTATGCTCATCCACTTGCTATCAGCCTGTGATCTTCCTGATGAAGTACTTGCACAAATACACAAGTTATTTGAAACGTTCTTTAAAACAACTCAGTTGGAAATTCAAACAAGCACTGGGCAACCTGGAAAACTTTGTCACCCAATAGATGAAGGGAGTATGAGATTCAGAAGCTTACAAGATATGTCTAAATCTCTGTTTGCAAAACTTTGGTGGAACATGAGGACTAAATAATCCTTTTGGAGGACTTTTATGAGCAATTAATATTTGAAGAAGTTTCATACAGTGATGGCTCCTATTAAACTGGGTACTTATGTGTGGAAGATGATCAAGCATAGAGATGAGATTGGACATGAAATTTGACGGAAGGTTCAACAAGGCAATTTCTATTTCTGGTTTGATAATTGAACAGGTTTGGGAGCTCTATATCACATTACTCCACCAAATTTGTATGTGACCCAACTATTATTAATTTATTATTGTAAAAGAAGCAACAGAGAAAGGGCAATGGGATGAAGAGATGCTTAGAAGAGCTTTTCTTGAAGAATTGGCTGATCACATTATGCAAAATATTAAACCTCCAAATTAGAATATGCAGGCATATTAGAAGTTGGACTCTAGAGGCAAGTTTACAGTAAGTTCTGCTTTTCAACTTCTAAAACAAATAAGGAAATCTAGCATTCTTTATAAGCAAATATGGTTGAAAGGACTGCCTATAAAGATTACTTTCTTTATCGGGAAGTTTTGAAAATTCAAATTGCCTTTTGTTGAGATATACCACATATATACATTGTGTATATATGTGGTTAGGTAGTTAGATATTAAGAGTTCACAGTATATCATTAGTATACAACATATACAATGTTAGTTAGTGGTTATAGTTAGTGGTTATTTCTGAAATGATTATATTTGCAAATTAGTTATTATAAATAGAGAGTAGTAGTTGTAATATTGGGTTAAGAGGAATAAATCAAAATCTCAGAAGAGCACAGTACGCTCCCAAATATCTTTTTCACTGCTTCTTCTTCTCCCTCGTGATTTCTGTTTTCTCTTATGTTTGAGAATTAATCCAAACTTTAACATGGTATCAAAGCCGGATAGATCCGAGAGGCGCGATTGAAGAAGAAGACATATCAGAATCGCAATTTCTGATAATCAGAATCGCGATTTTCATCTTAAAATAAAAAAAAATGAAATCGTAAAACTGAAAATCTTCACATCGAAGGAACTGAACATTGAGAAAAGCAAGATCGGTCGAATTGAAGATCGATACTGAAAATTGAATTGAAAATCGATAGTGAACAATTGAAGATCGAGAATTGTTCGCGACTCAGATCGAGAGCAATCCAACATGCTACACAGTTTATAGCTTAAGGATTGAAATTGATAGATAACACATATTCACTTGGTTAATTTTGAGATCGAAGCAAAGGAATCGCGATAGCAGAGAAGAAAATTAAAATCGCGTTTTTCAATAGAACGATCGATTCTGTTGCGAATGACACAGAATCGACAGAGAATCGAAGATCGATCCGCGATGGAGATGTTATTTTTTTTTTGCAGATACACTCTGCCTTTGGCTATCGTTGCGACGTCGAAGATGCCGCGAATGTGTGCACGTCTTCTGAGGTATGTTATCCGGTGTTTCGGACTGCAAATTCAGTTTTCATTTTCGCGTTGGTTTTGTGTTGGTAAATCTTGTTCGTTGTTATTGTGTTGATTAAAATTGAATTCGTGTTGGTGAATTGTTAAATTGGAGAAAGGAGAAAAGGTGTCGAGTTCGTTCGTCGTTGTTGTTTTCTGTTTCAGATTCTAGAATCGTTGTTGTTAATGTTGTTGGCGAGTTTTGTGTTGGCGAGTTGTATTAACATTGATCAGTGTTGGTGCTGCTCGCTGCTAGCATTATTGATGTGGTTGTTGCTGGAAATGCAACCATGAAATCAAAGAGTAGGAAATGTCTATCGATAGAATGATCGAAGAGTTCTTAGCGACAAACTGACTGAGAACCGAGGGATACTTTGTCGGAGACTAGATATGGATAGAATAGTTTGCGTGATGAGAATCAAGAGATTCTCTAGTCCAAGAGAGACTAGAGAACGGAGAGGTTCTTGCCGCTTATCAAGTTCTGCTGGTGCTGGTTCAGAATCAAAGTTGTAGTCTGCTGGTGCTGGTTCAGAACAAATTCATAGAGAGGATCGAGGGATTCTCTAGTCCGAGTGAGACTAGAGAACGAGGGATTCTCCATTATTACGCAAGGTGAATCCAATAGCTATTCTGTCGATTTTATGTTGAGGACAGAAACTGAGAGATTCAACTTGTAAATGTTGCGTCTGATGTCGTCGAGGTTGCAACTGATGGCTGCTATTAATGCTGGAAAATGAAAATGGTTATCGAGAGGGCACAAAGTGTTGCTCCTATTCAAATTGGTGAAGCTACTGCTGCTGGAATTTATCTAAGTGGTTCAGTGGCGACTTTGTTTCATTTGTTAATTGATGTTCTTCTTTGGGCCGGCATTTATTCTTCTTTGGTGGAAATATGCAGTGTTCTTCTTGAATGAGAACACAGGATCTTATGTTTCTGCAGGCAGGACAGCCACTGAAGCTGCTGTTGTTTTCCGCTGAATGGAAAATGGAAATCTGAGATTCAATAAACTGAAATCTAAAATTCGGAGGCAAAATTTGTTATTATCAGCTACATTGAATGAGAAGCTGGTGCTACTCCAAGGTTTGCAGCTGAGGTTGTTGTTGCTGCTGCAGGACTGATTTTGAAAATGAAGAAGAAAAAATCTGGTCTTTGCTAACTGCTGATGATTGCTGCTGCTCTCTGAGGATACATCATTCTGCCACCACCAATACATGGGATTGCAGTTCCCAGAATATCTTTTTTTTTATCTCTGAAATGGATATGAGAAATTGCACATTTACTTGTGTCATATTGCAGCTGTGGTGTTCCTGTTGTTGTTAGTGTTACTACAGCAGTCGATCTGCTGTAGTTACTAATGTTGCTGCTAATATTGTTGCTGATATCAGTGGTGTTGTCCATCTGCTGTTGTGTTGCTACTGGTATTTCATGTTGTTGGGTGCTGTCCTCATGTTGCTGCTCTGCTGCTGCCTCGGTGATTCTTCTTTGGCGAGAGAAAAGGGTTGTGGTCTCTGTGATGTTGTTGCGATTCTTTGCACCTACTGCTTTACAAAAATTAGTAAAGCGTTCTGTTTTGGACATTATCTCCAAGCTAGGACTGAAACCGATGTTTTCAGTGCCTAGCTTGTGGGGGATGTTGAGATATACCACATATATACATTGTGTATATATGTGGTTAGGTAGTTAGATATTATGAGTTCACAGTATACAATTAGTATACAACATATACAATGTTAGTTAGTGGTTATAGTTAGTGGTTATTTCTGAAATTGTTATATTTGCAAATTAGTTATTATAAATAGAGAGTAATAGTTGTAATATTGGGTTAAGAGGAATAAATCAAAATCTCAGAAGAGCAGAGTACGCTCCCAAATATCCTCTTCACTGCTTCTTCTTCTCCCTCGTGATTTTTGTTTTCTCTTCTGTTTGAGAATTAATCCAAACTTTAACACCTTTGGATGTTGAGTTGAAGAAACGGGGTCATCAATTCCCTTCCATATGTTACTGTTGCAAACATCCAAAAGTGGAAGATTTTTCTCATGTATTCTTAAACTCACCAACTGCTCAGGCTATCTGAAAACATTTTTGTAATCCAGTTGGGATAAATATTGATAATCTTTAGGTTACTCAAATAATTAATAGTTGGTGGGATATACCTGGAAAGCATCATGTCAAATGTATTTATCAAGTTGTTCATGCTATTATTATTTGGGAACTTCGGAAAAAAAAATACCATGAGACATGACGGGAAAGTATCAATCACTAAACTCATATATCAAGTGATGCATACTTTGATTCAGTGAGAAGAAGGAACATCAAATATGCACCTTATAGATGGAGTGTTGTTGTGGAAACTCTACAGAAATACTCTTCAGAGGTGAAAGTTATTCAAGTTTATTGAATATTATCAGAAATGGGTTGGATCAAGGTTTGGAGCTTCTGGAGGAAATTGTGTAAGGAATGAGATGGGTAATGTGGTGCAAACTCAGGATAAAGAAATGAATGATCCTATGAGTACTACTACAGAGGCAGAAACACTGGCCATTGTGCAAGCTCTTAGATATTTGAAGGATAATCAAGTGGATAAAATCAGGATTGAAACTGACTCATTCTTGCTGACAAACATCATTCAAAGGACTTGGGAAGTACGTTGGCAAATTGTTACCATGTTTTTCATTTGTTCCCTATTAAATTCGTTTTCGGGTACTGATTTAAATTGAACATGTTACGCTTCACTAGGGGTGGCATAGTTTGGACCAATTTAAAATTCAAATCGAAATTTGGAATTTTATATATTTAATTTAAATATTTAGATATAAGTTGGACTATGAATTTTACTTTTAAAATTTATGAATATCAAATTTAGTACTACGGAATCAAATATTCACAATTTTTGCTATATATTTAACCTTACCTATTTCATATATGTCCAATAATAATAAGTGAAATTTCAAAGGTCTAATAAATTAGTACGCTATGGTACTACATATTATAATATTAAGTCTAACATGAAATTAGATAGCATGACCAGGGTAGCCTCAATCCTTACTAACTATAGAAAACTATAGATAAATCTTCTTGGTTGAGTCTGTCACACATGGCTTGCCAAGTATGGTTAATCGGCTGACGTGGTTTGCAGGCTATTGCGTCAGCCCGGGGTTTATCCTGTGCGCACTCGAAAGAATAGCGGCTGCGGGACGCGGTGGATGCAGCCGATGTACTTTAGGATAAGAAGTTAGATAGCAAGCATAGAATACCCGCTATAGTAATTATAGGAATAGAAAATGTTAACTGTATCTTAATAGCAGATAGAACAATAGCTCTAAAGGATAGTAGCCTCCACGCATAACTAGAACTCTTCTTTGATAAACATTTTATGATGAAGACTCATCCCTCCTTTTATCATATTAGGAAAGAAAATCTCCTAAGTATGGAATGCATAATAGATAAAAACAATTGTCTAATTATTAAAAAGAAAATTCTTAAAGAATTAGAATACTACAAGACGGCAAAACCAGCAGAAGGTTTAGACCAATACACCCATATTATAATCAGACAAGTAATCATTAATAAAATGGTTGACCTTTATAAAGAAGTTATCCAGATCGACGAAAGAATTCGTTACCTAGGAACTGTAGAATCCATTTCTTGATATTTACTAAACCTCTACTCAGCTCATTATTAAAATGAATAAAGCAAGTATAGTTAATAGTAAAAATCTAGCAACCTCAAAAATTGCTAAGGTTGAAAAAGATTTACAGAATTGGAATATTCCAAAAGAATCTTTCAAATCTGTATATGAAACAGGAAAGTTTGATTTCATAAGAAATTATAATATTAAAACATGTGAATCCACTATAGCTGTTAATAATTCTAAAGAAATTATTAAGCTATTGTCTATTCAAGATATAAACAGATATAAGAAAGATTTCAACTTCCTGCATATAGGATTGGTACAAGTAGCAGTCAAACCTTTATATCGTTTAGGTTTGGACACTCTCATCTGTCTCTTATTAAGAGATGTCAGGCTATTAAACTTTGATGATTCCTTACTCGGAGTCTTACAAAGCAATCTAGCCAGGGGACCAGTCTATTTTAACTGTTACCCAAATTTTTCAGTTGATATTAATGACCAAAACGTCATGGATACCCTGACGTTAAACATTAAAATGAAAAATATGAATAGTAAAATAAACACAAGAGAAATTGCAATAATATACAGAGTCTACTATAGACTAATGAAAACAACTTTAGCCCCAAAAGCTAAATTAGTTAGCAGTAAAGGTGCTACCATGCTTATGAAAGCAAATCAGGAACATAGCAATATCTTTGTTCCCAGAATGTTAAAATGGAATGAAATTTTAACAAAAGATGAATGGCACTTTGATGTCATCACCCAACCAAAAATAGAACCAGAGAGTTCTAACATTGAGCAAATAATCCAACACTTGGATGAATCTATTGACTTAAAATTTTTAAAATCAAATTCTAAGTCCTCAGCAAGATACTCCTTCACAACATCTTCTTCCAAACCCCGGGAGGAGGAGGAGTGTTCTGACGATAATTCTACAGAATCTATACTTGAACAAAAAGTTAGAGGAGTAGACTACGCGTCAGCCGTACCCAAGGTACATTATCATCCAGTTGATAAAACCAATAGTCCCACCAGAAGCGAAATGCATGGTGAAGACAGTCTTGTCACAATTAAACAAGAAATAGATTTTAAAATTGATTTTAAAACTCTTGATAAATCACGGGTAAGCCCTGAAAACGCTATTAAAAGAAAGTGGTATGTAAGTACTTTCCCATTAGAAAAAAGAAAGTCTTTCAGAAAACAATGGATTAAAGATATGAAAAGAGTCAACTGTAATATTGAATTCTTTAAGTGATTCTAAATCACAGACCAATTAAATAATAATAGAAAATCCCTCAGTACTATTGTAAAAAAGTGGTATACGGGTAGTAAGACCATTGAATTTGAAACCCCGCCTCTATAACAGATTAGGATCGATGAGCGGAGAAATCCTATTAGCAACCCCTTTTAAAAGAGATTTAAAAGAACCCAGATTAGCCCCTTCTAAAGAAGATATCAATAAAATCTTTCAACAGAACAACTACACCAATCAGTTGTTACACGTTGTCTCCAACCAGATTACCCAGGCTAGTAATACTTCGACATTTAGAAGTATACCAGTCCGGTCAGAAGAAGAAACACTCTCTGAACCTCTCTTTAAGATTCCCCAATTTTCGGTAAGTACCCACCAAAAATTTGGAAAAGAAATCGATAACAGCCTACTAGATAGGATAAGTGAGAAATTTAAAAAATTAAAAGTAACTGAAGGATCCACCTCCAAAACCACCACAGATGAATCAGTAAAGGTACTCACTGAAGGATCTAGCTCAAAAGTTAAACAAGATATTAACAAAATATCAAAATTCGCGGATCTTGGAGCAAAAAACTTCTACACAGGACCTATGTTTCCTGATATGCAATATGAAGAACACTCTACCTATAGAGCTTCATACTCAGGAGATGAAATTAATGAATGGAACATAGACGGAATGTCTGAGGGCCAGATAATCAAAATACTTCACGAAATGGGAGTATGTCTTACTGGTTATAAAATAAAAGAACACACAGATGATGTTCAACTAGCTACAATCCTAGTTTCAGGCTTCACTGGAATGTTAAAAACTGGTGGGATAACTACCTAACTGAAGGTGTTAGATGTGTCATCATGGATGCAACTACTACACTCCAAATAAGGAACATTGATAATACATATAGTAAAGAGGTTCGCAAAGACGCCACATCAACCTTACTTTATTGTATAGGTAAACATTTCATAGGAGAGCCAAAACTCTTCCAGGATAAAAGCTTAGAAATACTTAATAATTTAACCTGCCCAAAGTTGCACGATTTTAAATGGTATAAAGATATATTCCTTAACAAAGTTATGCTCAGGAATGATTGTAACCATAATTATTGGAAGGAAATATTTATTAGCGGGTTGCCCAAGCTTTTTGCCGAAAAAGTAAGAACAACCATAAGAAATAAATTCAATGGCGAAACTCCTTATAGTCTAATGACATACGGAGACCTTGTTAGTTTTATTAATTTGATAGGATTAGAATTATGTAACACAATAAAACTTAATAATCAGATACAAAAATCTCTGAAATGAGAATTAGGAAGTTTCTGTGAAGACTTCGGATACGTTAAAATATCCGCTCCTTCGAAAAGTATCAAAAAGATGAAAAGGAGACATAATATATCTCGTCCTAAACCTTACAAAAGAAACTACACTCCTAAAAAGAGTTATAGTAAGAAAAATACCAATAAAACCCCCAGAAAAAGGGAAAATCTTTGGGCGTGGGAAGCATGCCACATGGCCAACTTGTAAAGAACCCAATAAAAAGAAAGATAAAATTAATCTACTAGCAATAGATCCAGACCTTAAAGAAAAACTTTATACAATATTGGATGAAGAACAATCCAATGATAGCTCTGAAGAAACCTCTGAAGATTATTACAGTGATGAAGGTTCACTAGACCTAGATTACAGCTCAGATAGCTCCACCTCCAGCTTCGACTGTGAGTGTACAGGAAAAATCTGCACCTGTACGAAACAGACCATCAATGTTATCTCATATAGCAGCCAATAATTCCTTCTTTGATATGATTGATCACATCGATGACAATGATATTAAAAGAAAATATCTAACAGAACTTAAAAAACTTGTCATCAGCCAGAAAAAAGAAAAGAAAATAATTGAACCTTTTGACATGAAAAGAGTTTTTAATAAATTCAAAGAATCTAAAACAGATACTACCTTGCAAGACTTACAAGGAGAGGTATCGTCTTTAAAAGAATAAATCATCATGGTAAAAGAAAGGCTCAATTCTTTAGAAACAAAAGCATTTGCCAATAGCTTACTAAAAGAATTAGACCCCATAAAAAATATCCTGGCGCCCTCCACATCGAAAGGAATAACTAATGTTAATTCTGACGAAGAAGAAGAGGATGATACCTCACAATCAGGATTAAAATTAATCTCCAAGGTCAAGGCTTTAAGCTATCATGTCCCTATTAAATTAATAATAAATAAGAATTTTGTTCTTGAAAAAATAGCCCTCTTAGACTCGGGCGCAGATCAAAACTGCATTTGCTTAGATTTAATCCCTACTAGGTACTTGGATAAAAGTACCCACAAACTTTATTCAGCCACAAGCGATAGAATAAAAATTGACTATAAGCTTTCCAAAACTCATGTCTGTAATAATGGAGTTTGTTTTATTAACGACTTTATTATTACACTGAAGAAGTTATATTAGGAATTTCATTCCTAACCCAAATAAAGCCATATACCACCAAACTAGACGGTATTTACACTACATCTATGGGAAAAGACCTGGTATTCCCGTATTTAAACCCTTTGTCAGTTAAACATAGTAACCATGTTAAACAAAAGACAGTATTTAAAATACAGCTATTAACCAACCAAATTAATTTTCTAAAGGAAGACATTAAAATTAAAAGAATAGAATCTACTTTAAAAACCCCGGAGGTAATTACCAAGATAATTTTTTTACAAGATTCTATAGAAAAAGAAATCTGCTCAGAATTACCAAACGCTTTTTGGGAAAGAAAGAAGCACACGGTAAACCTACCCTATACAGATGGCTTTAGTGAAAAAGATATACCCACAAAAGTCAGACCAATCCAGATGAGCCACGAACTCATGGAACATTGTAAGATTGAGGTTAATGATCTACTTAAAAAGAAGATCATCAGACCATCCAAATCCCAATGGAGTTGTTCAGCCTTTTACGTAAACAAAAATGCTGAAAAAGAAAGAGGAGCCCCGAGAATTGTAATAAATTATAAGCCCTCAACCAAGCATTAAGATGGATCAGATATCCAATCCCTAATAAAAGAGATCTATTAAAAAGAACTTATAATGATAATATCTACAGCAAATTCGACATGAAGTCAGGATTCTGGCAAATTCAAGTCGAAGAAAAAGATAAGTATAAAACGACTTTTAATGTTCCTTTTGGCCAGTACAAATGGAACGTTATGCCATTTGGGCTCAAGAATGCCCCGTCAGAATTCCAGAACGTCATGAATAATATATTCAACCCTTATAGTCAATTTATGATTGTCTATATCGATGATGTTTTAAGTGTTTTTACGATAATATAGAACATCATTATAAACACTTAAGTACTTTTGTTAAAACCACAAAACATAACAGTTTAGCAGTAAGTGCTAAAAAGATAAAAATCTTCCAAACATCTATCAGGTTCCTAGGTCACGATCTTTACCAAGGAACTTATAAACCAATTTGCAGAGTCATAGAGTTCCCTACTAAATTCCCTGATGAAATCACGGATAAAACACAACTACAAAGATTTTTAGGAAGTCTTAATTACGTAGCAGATTTTGTCCCAAAGGTGAGACAGATATGTGAACCTCTTTATAAAAGGCTTAAGAAAAATCCAGTCCCTTGGTCAGAAGAACAGACTAGAGCTGTTAAGCATGTAAAAGAGATAGTCCAGAAACTCCCTTGTCTAGGTATCCCAAATCCAGATGCATTTATGGTAGTCGAAACTCGAAACTGATGCCTCCGACACTGGCTACGGTGGCATTCTTAAACAGAAATTACCTTCTGAATCTACTGAACAATTAGTAAGATTCACCTCTGGAGTTTGGAACCAAGCTCAAAAGAACTATAGTACAGTCAAAAAAGAAATTTTATCTATAGTGTTATGTATCACCAAGTTCCAGGATGATTTAATAAATAAAGAATTTTTGACCGGGCTATAGTGCTATGTATCACAAAAAATTTATCTATAGTGCACGATAACAATGAGACCGGGATTTCCGGGATTACGCCCAATGAGACCTCCCTTCCAAAGTAAATCAGAAGAAAAAATGAAACAACCTTTTCCCCCAGAAAGTTCAGTCAGACCCATTCTTCATAAACCCAGCGGACAATCCAAATTTACAGTTCTTAGGGATCTCCCTATTATACCAGTTCCTCCTAAGGAACCAAAAGCGAAGGAAAGAATACAAACACAACCGTTTAAGGCTACACCAGCAGCTGGCTAAAACAGAGACAGCTACAAAATGATCCCCCCAGATTCTTATTCTGAAGCAGTTAAACCAGCAACTCCTTTTAAGAAAGAAATACCAGTCCCCGTTCAGAAATGGGAATTCGTTGTTTTGCAAGCCTTACCAATAATGGCACTAGATAAACAGTACGAAAATTTTAGGGTACAAGACTTACTGAAACCCTGTTACACAGATCATCAGTACGTAGATACTCAGGATTCCATGAAAACCAGGAGATACTACGAGTTTATCTTGGTAGATACCGACTCTATAGAAGTCGAGCATAAATATTTTGATAAAACAGATGGAATTGAATACTCTAAATTCACCATTAAAAAGATATTAAGTCCATTTAATTGGTATGTAGATCACCTACAAACACAAATACCACTATCTAGGACTCATAGACCACAAACTTATAATTGGCATGACTACAAGGACGCATGGTTTAATTTCTTGTATGTCAGACCAAATACTCATACTTGGTTTGTAAAATATGCCGAGAGCATCAAAGAAAAGGTTATTCCCAGATGGTTCTACGAATGGTGGAACTTTTTCGGAGGAAACCTACAGGTAATAGCTCCAAGCTTCCTGAATAAATATGCAAGTTTCCAAGAGGAACAACAGATTTTCACCCTACCGGACCACATTAAGTTATGTAAATTCTTCATTAATAAAAGAGTTTCATATATTATTAATTGGTCATTTGATATTCAAGAAATAAATAGGATCCGTTATTTAAGAAAGACCATAGAATCAAATGATGGAGTCCCAAACTTAAAGAAGAAGCTAAGGTAAAAGAAGAAAGGAAGAGTCCATCTTCCTCCGGAGAAACTTCAGTTTCAAAGGCAGAAACAAGAAGAAGGCTCTTAGAGGCCTTATCAAAATTAGAAGATGACGAAGAAGTAGCATCCAATCAGAGTGAAACAGACAACGGATACACCATGGTCTCACGAGGAATTGCTCAAGCTTACGCCAACGCATATCTCCTTGAATAAAGCAGTGCCCCCCACCCCCCTCCAAGAAAAGTCATAAAGCAGAAAGGACATCTGCCCTTTCAGAAAAGCCGAAGACGCCCTTTAAAAAAAGCAGAAGACAAGGACAAACGACTCTTCAAAAAAGTAGAAGTCATGTAATCTTAGTCTTCCATTTGTTTTAATCTTATATGTCCACCTGTTAGGACGATGAAATTGTCGAGGCCTATTTAAGGTTCTCAAGATGTAACTTAGAAGACATTCGGAAATTCCCCCTCTCTCTCTCTCATTTCCCTGCCTGATCTTATGTACCTACTTATGCTTTTCTTTTGAAATAAAATTGTAAGTTTTATTATTTTCAGCTACTTAATTTTGTGTATTTTAAATTGCTAATTTAATTCCGCTTTATGGTTTCTGGATAACTTCTTTATAAAGGTCAACCATTTTATTAATGATTAATTGTCTGATTATAATATGGGTGTATTGGTCTAAACCTTCTGCTGGTTTTGCCGTCTTGTAGTATTCTAATTCTTTAAGAATTTTCTTTTTAATAATTAGACAATTGTTTTTATCTATTATGCATTCCATACTTAGGAGATTTTCTTTCCTAATATGATAAAAGGAGGGATGAGTCTTCATCATAAAATGTTTATCAAAGAAGAGTTCTAGTTATGCGTGAAGGCTACTATCCTTTAGAGCTATTGTTCTATCTGCTATTAAGATACTGTTATAAGTTTCTATTCCTATAATTACTATAGCGGGTATCCTATGCTTGCTATCTAACTTCTTATCCTAAAGTACATCGGCAGCATCCACCGGGTCCGGCACGGCACAGGTCCTTCCGACCTATCGTGCTAATCCAACGGTCCAGGACGCACCTGCCTATTACTGTAGACTAAGAGGAGATCTTAAAACAGGATATCAACGAAGTAACGATAGGAACAGAAACAGAGTAACATGACTCTCTTAATAACTTAAGAACAACATTGCTCTAGGACAATAGGATGAGTTTAGCTAGGAACTGTAGAATCCATTTCTGGATATTTACTAAACCTCTACTCAGCTCATTATTAAAATGAGTAAAGCAAGTATAGTTAATAGTGAAAATCTAGCAACCTCAAAAGTTGCTAAGGTTGAAAAAGATTTACAGAATTGGAATATTCCAAAAGAATCTTTCAAATCTGTATATGAAACAGGAAAGTTTGATTTCATAAGAAATTATAATATTAAAACCTGTGAATCCACTATAGCTGTTAATAATTCTAAAGAAATTATTAAGCTATTGTCTATTCAAGATATAAACAGATATAAGAAAGATTTCAACTTCTTGCATATAGGATTGGTACAAGTAGCTGTCAAACCTTTATATCGTTTAGGTTTGGACACTCCCATCTGTCTCTTATTAAGAGATGCCAGGCTATTAAACTTTGATGATTCCTTACTCGGAGTCTTACAAAGCAATCTAGCCAGGGGACCAGTCTATTTTAATGATTACCCAAATTTTTCAGTTGATATTAATGACCAAAACGTCATGGATACCCTGACGTTAAACATTAAAACGAAAAATATGAATAGTAAAATAAACACAAGAGAAATTGCAATAATATACAGTCTACTATTGACTAATGAAAGCAACTTTAGCCCCAAAAGCTAAATTAGTCAGCAGAAAAGGTGCTACCATGCTTATGAAAGCAAATCAGGAACATAGCAATATCTTTGTTCCCAGAATGTTAAAATAGAATGAAATTTTAACAAAAGATGAATGACACTTTGATGCCATCACCCAACCAAAAATAGAACCAGAGAGTTCTAACATTGAGAAAATAATCCAACACTTGGGATGGATCTATTGACTTAAAAAATTTAAAATTAAATTCTAAGTCCTCAGCAAGATACTCCTTCGCAGCATCTTCTTCCAAACCCCGGGAGGATGAGGAGTGTTCTGACGATAATTCTACAGAATCTATACTTGAACAAAAAGTTAGAGGAGTAGACTACGCATCAGCCGTACCCAAGGTACATTATCATCCAGTTGATAAAACTAATAGTCCCACCAGAAGCGAAATGCATGGTGAAGACAGTCTTGGCACAATTAAACAAGAAATATATTTTAAAATTGATTTTAAAACTCTTGATAAATCATGGGTAAGCCCTGAAAACGTCATTAAAAGAAAGTGGTATGTAAGTACTTTCCCATTAGAAAAAAGAAAGTCTTTCAGAAAACAATGGATTAAAGATATGAAAAGAGTCAACTGTAATATTGAATTCTGTAAGTGGTTCCAAATCACAGACCAATTAAATAATAATAGAGAATCCCTCAGTACTATTGTAAAAAAGTGTTATACGGTTAGTAAGACCATTGAATCTGAAACCCCGCCTCTAGAACAGATTAGGATCCCGGTAGACGGAGAAATCCTATTAGCAGCCCCTTTTAAAAGAGATTTAAAAGAACCCAGATTAGCCCCTTCTAAAGAAGATATCAATTAAATATTTCAATAGAACACCTACACCAATCAGTTGTTACACGTTGTCTCCAACCAGATTACCCAGGCTAGTAATACTTCGACATTTAGAAGTAAACCAGTCCGGTCAGAAGAAGGAACACTCTCTGAACCTCTCTTTAAGATTCCCCAATTTTCGGTAAGTACCCACCCAAAATTTGGAAAAGAAATGATAACAACCTACTAGATAGGATAAGTGAGAAATTTAAAGAATTAAAAGTAACTGAAGGATCCACCTCCAAAACCACCACAGATGAATCAGTAAAGGTACTCACTGAAGGATCTAGCTCAAAAGATAAACAAGATATTAACAAAATATCAAAATTCGCGGGTCTTGGAGCAAAAAACTTCTACAGAGGACCTACGTTTCCTGATATGCAATATGAAGAACACTCTACCTATAGAGCTTCATACTCAGGAGATGAAATTAATGAATGGAACATAGACGGAATGTCTGAGGGCCAGATAATCAAAATACTTCACGAAATGGGAGTATGTCTTACTGGTTATAAAATAAAAGAACACACAGATGATGTTCAACTAGCTACAATCCTAGTTTCAGGCTTCACTGGAATGTTAAAAAACTGGTGGGATAACTACCTAACTGAAGGTGTTAGATGTGGCATCATGGATGCAGCTACTACACTCCAAATAAGGAACATTGATAATACATATAGTAAAGAGGTTCGCAAAGACGCCACATCAACCTTACTTTATTGTATAGGTAAACATTTCATAGGAGAGCCAAAACTCTTCCAGGATAAAAGCTTAGAAATACTTAATAATTTAACCTGCCCAAAGTTGCACGATTTTAAATGGTATAAAGATATATTCCTTAACAAAGTTATGCTCAGGAATGATTGTAACCATAATTATTGGAAGGAAATATTTATTAGCGGGTTGCCCAAGCTTTTTGCCGAAAAAGTAAGAACAACCATAAGAAATAAATTCAATGGCGAAACTCCTTATAGTCTAATGACATACGGAGACCTTGTTAGTTTTATTAATTTGATAGGATTAGAATTATGTAACACAATAAAACTTAATAATCAGATACAAAAATCTCCGAAAGGAGAATTAGGAAGTTTCTGTGAAGACTTCGGATACGTTAAAATATCCGCTCCTTCGAAAAGTATCAAAAAGATGAAAAGGAGACATAATATATCTCGTCCTAAACCTTACAAAAGAAACTACACTCCTAAAAAGAGTTATAGTAAGAAAAATACCAATAAAACCCCCAGAAAAGGGGGAAATGCTGGAACTGTGGAAAAGTAGGCCACATGGCCAACGCTTGTAAAGAACCCAATAAAAAGAAAGATAAAATTAATCTACTAGCAATAGATCCAGACCTTAAAGAAAAACTTTATACAATATTGGATGAAGAACAATCCAATGATAGCTCTGAAGAAACCTCTGAAGATTATTACAGTGATGAAGGTTCATTAGACCTAGATTACAGCTCAGATAGCTCCACCTCCAGCTTCGACTGTGAGTGTACAGGAAAAGGTGAGACAGATATGTGAACCTAGATTATGTAGTAGATTATTACAGTGATGAAGGTTCATTAGACCTAGATTACGTAGCAGATTTTGTCCCAAAGGTGAGACAGATATGTGAACCTCTTTATAAAAGGCTTAAGAAAATCCACCTCGTCGTCAAGAATGTACAGAAGTAGAGTTGTAAAAGAGATAGTCCAGAAACTCCCTTGTCTAGGTATCCCAAATCCAGATGCATTTATGGTAGTCGAAACTGATGTCTTCGACACTGGCTACGGTGGCATTCTTAAACAGAAATTACCTTCTGAATCTACTGAACAATTAGTAAGATTCACTTCTGGAGTTTGGAACCAAGCTCAAAAGAACTATAGTACAGTCAAAAACGAAATTTTATCTATAGTGCTATGTATCACCAAGTTCCAGGATGATTTAATAAATAAAGAATTTTTGTTAAGAGTCGACTGCAAAGCAGCCAAAGATATTTTACAAAAAAATGTTAAAAACTTAGTTTCAAAATAGATATTTGCTAGATGGCAAGCCTTATTATCAAGTTTTGATTTTAAAATTGATTTTATAAAAGGCGAAGAAAACTCTCTACCAGATTTTCTGACAAGAGAATTCTTGCAGGGTAACAATCAGACCGGGCTTTCCGGGCTTACGCCCGATGAGACATCCTTTACAAAGTAAACCAGAAGAAAAAATGAAACAGCCTTTTTCCCCAGAAAGTTCAGTCAGACCCATTCTTCATAAACCCAGTGGACAATCCAAATTTACAGTTCTTGGGGATCTCCCTATTATACCAGTTCCTCCTAAGGAACCAACAGCGAAGGAGAGGATACAGACACAACCGTTTAAGGCTACACCAGCAGCTGCCCAAAACAGAGACAACTACAAAATGATCCCCCCAGATTCTTATTCTGAAGCAGTTAAACCAGCAACTTCTTTTAAGAAGAAAATAACAGTCCCCATTCATAAATGGGAATTCGTTGTTTTGCAAGCCTTACCAATAATGGCACTAGATAAACAGTACGAAAATTTTAGGGTACAAGACTTACTGAAACCCTGTTACACAGATCATCAGTATGTAGATACTCAGGATTCCATGAAAACCAGGAGATACTACGAGTTTATCTTGGTAGATACCGACTCCATAGAAGTCGAGCATAAATATTTTGATAAAACATATGGAATTGAATACTCTAAATTCACCATTAAAAATATATTAAGTCCATTTAATTGGTATGTAGATCACCTACAAACACAAATACCACTATCTAGGACTCATAGAACACAAACTTATAATTGGCATGACTACAAGGACGCATGGTTTAATTTCTTGTATGTCAGACCAAATACTCATACTTGGTTTGTAAAATATGCCGAGAGCATCAAAGAAAAGGTTATTCCCAGATGGTTCTACGAATGGTGGAACTTTTTCGGAGGAAACCTACATGTAATAGCTCCAAGCTTCCAGAATAAATATGCAAGTTTCCAAGAGGAACAACAGATTTCCACCCTACCGACCACATTAAGTTATGTAAATTCTTCATTAATAAAATAGTTTCATATATTATTAATTGGTCATTTGATATTCAAGAAATAAATAGGATCCGTTATTTAAGCAAGACCATCAGAATCAAAGGATGGAGTCCCAAACTTAAAGAAGAAGCTAAGGTAAAAGAAGAAAGGGGAGTCCATCTTCTTCCGGATAAACTTCAGTTTCAAAGGCAGAAACAAGAAGAATGCTCTTAGAGGCCTTATCAAAATTAGAAGATGACGAAGAAGTAACATCCAATCAGAGTGAAACAGACAACGGAGACACCATGGTCCCACGAGGAATTGCTCAAGCTTACGCCAACGCATATCTCCTTGAATAAAGCAGTGCCCCCCCAAGAAAAGTCATAAAGCAGAAAGGACATCTGCCCTTTCGGAAAAGCAGAAAACGCCCTTTCAAAAAAGCAGAAGACATGGACAAACGACTCTTCAAAAAAGTAGAAGTCATGTAATCTTAGTCTTCCATTTGTTTTAATCATATCCGTCCACATGTTAAGACGATGAAATTGTCGAGACCTATTTAAGGTTCTCAAGATGTAACTTAGAAGGCATTCGGAAATTCCCCTTCTCTCTCATTTCCCTGTCTGATCTTATGTACCTACTTATGCTTTCCTTTTGAAATAAAATTGTAACTTTTATTATTTTTAGCTACTTAATTTTGTGTATTTTAAATTGCTAATTTAATTCCGCTTTCAGGTCCCATAACTTGAAAAATAAAGTCTCATAACCTTTTAAGAAATCAAGGTTCATAGTCTTAAAACTTCATAACATAACTCTTTAAAATCAATTCACGTAGGCTTCAAATCAAACCGCATGACTTCCTAACACTTCTTACCAACATCCCCCATAAGACTTGGTAAGAGCTTAGGATAACTTAGACATGCCTTTTTACATAGAGTCAATCAACATACGTACTTCTTAACTTCTAAGAGTAGAAGGAATCATGAAAAATAACACCACATGTATATTTCATACGTAGAATCATGCCAAAATAAAGAGGAGGTTCACATACCTCGCGACGACTAACGATACTTAGCAATATGCTCCAAAGTGCTTCAACCTTGTTAGCTTTTCCACCCTTCTAATAGAATACGCTACACGTAGTACTTCAACCTATAATAACCATAATATGTCTATCAAATCCTAGCTTTTTAACGTGGAATAATACTAAGTGCTATGTCTCTTATTCTACAGAAATTTGGCAGCACTTCCTTTGTTTCTACGTACTTTTCCACCCTTTTCAAGGCCCGAAATCAATAACCAATATGCCACATTTAAGACTCAACAATTCAGCTAACCAAAAGGGGATTACACGCCTAACAGGACGTGTAAAATTCAGCCCCACAATTACTACAAAACAGTCCACTAACTTAAGCCATTTTTAGCCCACTTCTAAGGCCATTCTCGGCCATACCCAATCCAACATAACATAAAACCGTTTCCAATTCCTTTTTTTTATCCAATTCGTTATTCCCACATGTTACATAAGTCATAATCATACTAACAAATATAGATGCTTTCTTACATAACATGCGACGATTATAACTATAGACCAAATTGATTTCCAATTTTAATGGCTAACATGCCAATCCCGGATTTAAGCTTCCAAATTCCATAACATTTATCAATCTTCATTCTAAATATCACATGCTCATCTATCAACTACTACAACATGAAATCTTGAATTACAATAGCAAGACGAAGATTATTACCTCAATAAGCCCAAATCTTATCCAAGATCAAAAGTCGATCCTTAGCAACTTTAGCTCATTTCCTTCACGTTTCAATCCGCTATTTGCAACCCTTAGAAGTTCATACACAACTTCTCTTCAAGTTCTAACTCAATCAATGAAAAACCTCTTAGGTTTTCATGTTGCGACTAATGTAAAAACGTAGTTTTTCCGGGATTTTTGTGTTGAGATATCCTTAGAATACCTTTGGGGACCTTGGGTTTAAGTATTGTGATTTATGAAGCAAGATTGCAAAAATTTTGTGTGCTAAGGGGGGGCTATGCCGAGAGCTCTTCAATGAGCAAGGAAAGTTTTGGAAATTTTTCTAAGTGTTGTGAGCTTATCTTGCTACTAGTGTGTTGATATACTACACTCAATGGTCAAGATTAGAACACTTGTGTGATTGAGATTTAAGAAGACTAAAGATCTTGCACAAGTTGGCTATTTGACTTAGTCAAATATCTCAAGCTTTGGCTTTCAAGACTTGACCAATTCCTCTAGGTCAATTTCGACCAAGTCCATGTGGAGGGGTGACACGTGTCACCCTCTCATTTGCCCATAATGTTTCATTTCTCGAAATTTCCATAATTGGTCAAAATATCGAAAACCTTGTGAGCCCCACGAAACGTAAAATTTCTCGGGTGGGCCCTACGTGACCAAATCCGTAATTAAATTTTCACAATGTTAATAAATTCCATACGTCTCCAATAACACCTTTTGAGAATCTAATCCTCATCAACGAACATTTTTTCTTCGAAAAAACAATTCTTCCTTTCGTTCAAATTTTAAAGTCATGATTCCTTACGTACATCCTCATATACATGTCTTGGAATTACGGGGTGTAACATTCTCCCCCCCCCCCCTTAGAAACATTCGTCCCCGAATGTTCTTTCGAGGTTCAATCTAAACTGACATCGCATAGTCCCCTTTAACTACACCCAACATAATCATATATGTCACACATGGCCTTAATACATTGCACATACATACCTAAAGTAGATCAGATGGGGTGAATGTGATCCGATGCATATGGCTATTTCATCACAAATTCAGGGACAGTGGTGACTTAGAGTGGTATAAGGTCAGACTTGTGGCCAATGACACTAATCAGCAGGAGGACATTGATTGTGGTGAGACATTTAGTCCGGTTGTTAAACCGGCTACCATTCGCACAGTTCTCACCATTGCTATGGAAAAGCATTGGTCGATTCATCAGCTTGATGTCAAAATGCATTTCTTCATTGGGACCTAAAAGAAGTTATGTACATGCATCAGCCACCTGGTTTTTTCCATACTACAGCTCCTCAGTACGTATGTCGGCTCCGAAAATCCATCTATGGCTTGAGACAGGCACCCCGAGCTTGGTATGAATGATTTGTCAGGTATATTATGCAGATTGACTGAGGATATCCGACATATGTTCACTACGGAAAGTTCAAAAAGAAATCTACTTATCCAGATGTGATTAATCATTGCTTACGAATCACACAGTTTTTTGTCATGCATATTTTTCATCATATAGTCATTCCCCATTCATATGGGGGATTGTTATAGCTAGTTAATGGTTAAAGCTAGCTAAGTAGGTGTGAATGAGAAATGGAGGGAAAAAATGAAATGAAAGAAAAATGAAGTTAAAAGCAAAGTTCCTTTTCAAAGAAGCTTTGTACCACATCGGTGATAGAAAGAGAAAGTTATGTGTTTATATTAGAAAGCACTTCCTCTAGCTCTTAAAGGGTTGAGAAGAGAGACTCCCCTCGCGCCGTCATCGTCGCTCGGCTTTGAATTTGAATTTGGTCAAATGATCCAATTGATTGATAATCTTTTTGGACCAAATTTATTTAATTTCAAATTTTCATTTTTTGAAAATATTTTTTATTTTCGCCGTAAAAAGATTAATTGGTAATTAATTTTCGCGGAATAAAAAATTAAATTTCCCAAACATTTTTTTTCTCATTTTTCGAAAAGGCAAAGTGGTCTTTCCGAACAGTCACCAACCTTTCGGAACAGTCACCAACCTTTTCGAACAGACACATTCGAGGCTATATAAACTGAGGCAATGTCTCATTTTTAATACACTAAAAATTAGAACTGACCATATCATCCTCATTACTACAACAAACGCTAGGAGGCTCATATTGAAATCTCTTGGTTTCACAAATATCGTAGTTGAAACTTTCTTTAAAACAGAGGACTACACAGTAGGTGGTTGATATTCCAACAACCCACCTATGTTGATTTGCGCCCTGCAAAATTCTAATCCAGTTTTGTAAGAGTTAAATTAAAACCTAAAAGGGTGGAAGAATGGACCTCATGTAGTTGGTGGTGATTAGCATACATGACATGTACCATATGTTGACTGGTTAATATTGTATCCTTCTACGTAGTCCTGATATAATTAAAATCTCTATTTTAGATTAAATATTAAATCTAACTTTTAGTATGAAACAGGCCAATTAAATAAGTTTGATACATAGTTTGAATTGTAATTAGAATTCATCCTTCCATGACAGTTGGCTTATAGCTTACTGCACATTATAGTTTTAAGTTTTGTTTGGCAATGGAAGGAACAGAAGACAGACAAACAATATCATAGCCCAACATATATTTCCTAACATTGCATTCATAATACTTTGACGAAACAACAGAAACTCATACATCTCTACCATCTACTAGACCATTCCATCAAGCATCAAAACAGAGAACCTAGATTACCATCTTCATGCGATTTTGACCTCAATGGTTTTGGGTTTCTTTGGCTCAGGAGGAGGCAACTTCTCAACAGTGACAGTCAAAACTCCATCATGACAAACAGCTGAAATCGCATCAGTATTCGCATTCTCTGGGAGAGTAAACTTCCTCATGAATTTCCCAACCCTTCTCTCCATTCTGATATACTTTGCTCCTTCTTTCTCTTCTTCCTTCTTCCTTTCTCCACTTATCAACAACACATTGTCCTCTTCCACCTGCACTTTGATATCTCCAGATTTCAACCCTGGCATATCCACTATGAACACATAGGAATTAGGGTACTCCTTCACGTCTGCGGGTGTGGCAGCCATGGCCTTAGCGTCACGAACATAATTCCTTGATGGGGCATTCACGGGCTTGTCGGAATCATCACCGGCAGTATCCATGATGTGCTGGAGAGTGTGAAAGAGTGGTGCGTCGAGACCCATTAACCTGAAATCCATTTCTCTCGTTTGGTATTTTCAAATTGCGTAGGGAATGTTGCTTGTTGGGGGTTATATAGTGGAAGCTTCTGGAGGAAAATAGAAGAAGGATGAGGGAAGTTTCTAGGAGCTTCGGCTCTTTGTTGTTCTACATTTTTCTAGAACTTTGCCGATTGTTTCTCCCCCTTTTGTTACGCCATTTTTTGAGAGTTTGATTTATTCCTCAAAATATGAAAAGTCTATTTGGATTAATTACGTTAACTGATATACCCTTTTGCTTATATGTTTCTTTAAAAAATAATTTCTTGTGATTATTTTTTATTTAAACTAAAAAAAATATAGTTATGTAATTATACTTGTGCAACAAACATGACATCAAAGATTATATAACGTCAAACAAATAATTTATTACAATTATTGTATTATGTATTTACTTAATTGTATATAATTACAACCTTAAAACTTATATTTCCCAATAATCTATATATTTATATAATTCCAGGTTTGGCCTGGTAACGTGTCACACCTCATTATGCACCAAAAGCATTTATCTTTGGTTTTTCAATTTTTGAGGGTTTTTCCTATTTTATCCCCATTTATAACAAAATACTCGGGGGAAAAATAGTTGTACCTCGTACATCGTAACTCTTCAGTTTATAGTTGTACCAAATGGTTTCCTCTTTCTTCATTGACAATGACAGTTCTCAATGCTGAACTATGTTCTTTCTTCAATGAAAAAAACACTATCTTGACTTTCTTTTCATGAGTTACTTTCTTCGGATTTTTCCTTTTGAGCCAACCATTGAGATTCAATTCATCAAGTCCACTGTCAAAATTGTAGTACGAGGTTAAAAAAATCCTGCTAACTTTTTCCGTTTTCTAAAATTGATCAAAATTAAACGGTGTATTCCTTCTGAAATTTCTAATCCATAATTTATGCTTCTTATATGCTAATCTTCACTTTTGGTTTCTTGATTTTTTAAATAGGGAAAACAATTTCGGAATGTGTTTATAATGTTACTCAAATCCTAGAAACCTTGACCATCCTTGGCCTCGACAGGGCATCCGAAACTCTTCCCAGCAGTGAAGTGTTGAAAAACACAATCTTAATTTTCGTTAGACCACTAAAGTAGGACAACCTATAGGGTCTAACTCCTCGTGGCGGAAAGGAAGAGATAAAAATCAATTCCAATCAAAGGAAAAATCAAATAGAATATGAAAAGCAATAAGAAAAGGATAAAGATTCTGACTAGATCCTTTACATAAAAATAAGGGTAAAAAGCTATTTTATCCATCTCTGAATGCACACCCAATGAATTATTGGATCCATATTGCCCGCAACGGTATGCAGCTATTTCTGACGGATAGCTTGAAAAAATATAGGTTGTACTACCAGAGGTAGATCGGCGGAGTCTTTACTTCTCCTAGCTTAAAAGCAGCTCCTTTAAAGACATACATACCACCCGCTAGAATTCCATTTTTCTTAATTGGGAGTGCTAGTTTATTATGGGAGAATGATGAATATTCATTATAAGGAGCTGATTGAAAAAAATTAGAATAGATTTAGCTCTTGAATTGGAAAGTTGTTATTTATTAGGGGAGAACAACACTGATCAAGCATGTCTTAAACAGTATGCTCATCCACTTGCTATCAGCTTGTGATCTTCCTGATGAAGTACTTGCACAAATACACAAGTTATTTGAAACGTTCTTTAAAACAACTCAGTTGGAAATTCAAACAAGCCTTTGGGCAACTGGAAAACTTTGTCACCCAATAGATGAAGGAGTATGAGAGTCAGAAGCTTACAAGATATGTCTAAATCTCTGTTTGCAAAACTTTGGTGGAACATGAGGACTAAATAATCCTTTTGGAGGACTTTTATGAGCAATTAATATTTGAAGAAGTTTCATACAGTGATGGCTCCTATTAAACTGGGTACTTATGTGTGGAAGATGATCAAGCATAGAGATGAGATTGGACATGAAATTTGACGGAAGGTTCAACAAGGCAATTTCTATTTCTGGTTTGATAATTGAACAGGTTTGGGAGCTCTATATCACATTACTCCACCAAATTTGTATGTGACCAACTATTATTAATTTATTATTGTAAAAGAAGCAACAGAGAAAGGGCAATGGGATGAAGAGATGCTTAGAAGAGCTTTTCTTGAAGAATTGGCTGATCACATTATGCAAAATATTAAACCTCCAAATTAGAATATGCAGGCATATTAGAAGTTGGACTCTAGAGGCAAGTTCTGATGAAGTTACCTTTTCAACTTCTAAAACAAATAAGGAAATCTAGCATTCTTTATAAGCAAATATGGTTGAAAGGACTGCCTATAAAGATTACTTTCTTTATCGGGAAGTTTTGAAAATTCAAATTGCCTTTTGTTGAGATATACCACATATATACATTGTGTATATATGTGGTTAGGTAGTTAGATATTAAGAGTTCACAGTATATCATTAGTATACAACATATACAATGTTAGTTAGTGGTTATAGTTAGTGGTTATTTCTGAAATGATTATATTTGCAAATTAGTTATTATAAATAGAGAGTAGTAGTTGTAATATTGGGTTAAGAGGAATAAATCAAAATCTCAGAAGAGCACAGTACGCTCCCAAATATCTTTTTCACTGCTTCTTCTTCTCCCTCGTGATTTCTGTTTTCTCTTATGTTTGAGAATTAATCCAAACTTTAACATGGTATCAAAGCCGGATAGATCCGAGAGGCGCGATTGAAGAAGAAGACATATCAGAATCGCAATTTCTGATAATCAGAATCGCGATTTTCATCTTAAAATCAGAAAAAAAAATGAAATCGTAAAACTGAAAATCTTCACATCGAAGGAACTGAACATTGAGAAAAGCAAGATCGGTCGAATTGAAGATCGATACTGAAAATTGAATTGAAAATCGATAGTGAACAATTGAAGATCGAGAATTGTTCGCGACTCAGATCGAGTGCAATCCAACATGCTACACAGTTTATAGCTTAATGATTGAAATTGATAGATAACACATATTCACTTGGTTAATTTTGAGATCGAAGCAAAGGAATCGCGATAGTAGAGAAGAAAATTAAAATCGCGTTTTTCAATAGAACGATCGATTCTGTTGCGAATGACACAGAATCGACAGAGAATCGAAGATCGATCCGCGATGGAGATGTTATTTTTTTTTGCAGATACACTCTGCCTTTGGCTATCGTTGCGACGTCGAAGATGCCGCGAATGTGTGCACGTCTTCTTAGGTATGTTATCCGGTGTTTCGGACTGCAAATTCAGTTTTCATTTTCGCGTTGGTTTTGTGTTGGTAAATCTTGTTCGTTGTTATTGTGTTGATTAAAATTGAATTCGTGTTGGTGAATTGTTAAATTGGAGAAAGGAGAAAAGGTGTCGAGTTCGTTAAATCGTTGTTGTTTTCTGTTTGATTCTAGAATCGTTGTTGTTAATGTTGTTGGCGAGTTTTGTGTTGGCGAGTTGTATTAACATTGATCGGTGTTAGTCTTTGCTCATTGCTAGCATTATTGATGTGGTTGTTGCTGGAAATGCAACCATGAAATCAAAGAGTAGGAAATGTCTATCGATAGAATGATCGAAGAGTTCTTAGCGACAAACTGACTGAGAACCGAGGGATACTTTGTCGGAGACTAGATATGGATAGAATAGTTTGCGTGATGAGAATCAAGAGATTCTCTAGTCCATCTTGGACTAGAGAACGGAGAGGTTCTTGCCGCTTATCAAGTTCTGCTGGTGCTGGTTCAGAATCAAAGTTGTAGTCTACTGGTGCTGGTTCAGAACAAATTCATAGAGAGGATCGAGGGATTCTCTAGTCCGAGTGAGACTAGAGAACGAGGGATTCTCCATTATTACGCAAGGTGAATCCAATAGATATTCTGTCGATTTTATGTTGAGAATGGCGAGAGATTCAACTTGTAAATGTTGCGTCTGATGTCGTCGAGGTTGCAACTGATGGCTGCTATTAATGCTGGAAAATGAAAATGGTTATCGAGAGGGCACAAAGTGTTGCTCCTATTCAAATTGGTGAAGCTACTGCTGCTGGAATTTATCTAAGTGGTTCAGTGGCGACTTTGTTTCATTTGTTAATTGATGTTGCTGCTGGACAGCATTTATTCTTCTTTGGTGGAAATATCGCAGTGTTCTTCTTGAATGAGAACACAGGATCTTATGTTTATGCGGAGATGACAGCTGAAAAATTCTTTGTTTTCATTGAATGGAAAATGGAAATCTGAGATTCAATAAACTGAAATCTAAAATTCGGAGGCAAAATTTGTTATTATCAGCTACATTGAATGAGAAGCTGGTGCTACTCGAGTTCTGGTGAGGTTGTTATTCTTTATTGCGGGGTGATTTTGAAAATGAAGAAGAAAAGATCTGGTCTTTGCTAACTGCTGATGATTGCTGCTGCTCTCTGAGGATACATCATTCTGCCACCACCAATACATGGGATTGCAGTTCCCAGAATATCTTTTTTTTTATCTCTGAAATGGATATGAGAAATTGCACATTTACTTGTGTCATATTGCAGCTGTGGTGTTCCTGTTGTTGTTAGTGTTACTACAGCAGTCGATCTGCTGTAGTTACTAATGTTGCTGCTAATATTGTTGCTGATATCAGTGGTGTTGTCCTTGTGTTGCTACTGGTATTTCATGTTGTTGGAGTCTTTGTCCTCGTATTCTTTCTCTGCTTCTGCCTCGAGTTCTTTGTTGGCGAGAGAAAAGGGTTGTGGTCTCTGCTGATGTTGTTGCGATTCTTTGCACTCTTGCTTTACAAAAATTAGTAAAGCGTTCTGTTTTGGACATTATCTCCAAGCTAGGACTGAAACCGATGTTTTCAGTGCCTAGCTTGTGGGGGATGTTGAGATATACCACATATATACATTGTGTATATATGTGGTTAGTGTTACACCCCGTATTTACAGGATATGTTTTAAGAACGTAAGTAAGAACTCACAAGTGTTAAGATTTGAGACTTGTAAAAATTTATCGGAAATTTGAATTTGTCGGAAAACGAATTATTGTGACGAATGGGAGGGCGACACGTGTCACCCCCCCCCCTTAAGTGAGCTTGGGCGAATTGTAGCATAGGCACAAGGGTCATTTGACCCTTGTTAGGAAGACAAGTCTTGCTATTAGAGAGCTTGATATTATTGACTTGGTCAATGGGACCACTTAGCATGATATTTAATGAGAGATCATCCAAACCACCCATGTGTTTTTATCTTAGTCCTCCATGTTGTTATATAAGGGTACTAGTAGCAAGACAAGTGTTCCACACTTAGAAAAAATTGAAGAACCCTTGTTCTTGAAGCCTTGTGCTCTCGGGTTTGGTGAAAAATAAGAGAAGAAAATTTTCAATTGTTGTTCAATACTCACAAGACTTTAACCCAAGGTTCCTAAGTGTATTGTAAGCGTATCTCAATAGAAAAATCCCGGAAAAAGAGAGTTTTCGTATTAGTCGCAAAGTGAAAACCTAGTGGCTTTCTAGGTTTTGGATTGGAAGTTTGAAGGAAAGTTGTTGGTAGGGTTCTAAGGGTCTCAAGTAGCGGATTGAAGTGTCTTAAAGAGTCTACATGTTGCTAAGGGCGACTTGGATATGGAAATTGGTTTGAGATTCGTTGAGGTATAATCTTGTCTCTTAATAGTGTTACAAGATTATATTTATACTTGTTGTTGTTAGCTATACAGGTTGCTAGCATGAAGTTGTTAAGTTGAAGTTTATAAGTATTATGGATTACTTGTAGCTTAAATCCGAAATGTTATATAAGCCACTTGAAGTTGGATTACTAATTGATCGTCTATTAGAAATCGTCGCATGTTACTTATTTGGAGATTATAGTAGTATAATCAATTGCGACTTGATATCATGTTATGCTACCAATTTGATAAGAATCGGTATGGTTGAACTCAAGGTGGCCGAATTTGGACTTTTAGTTTGTTATTCATTTGTATTGGACTACTTTCTAAATTGTGAGCCAATTGGGGCTGTTTAGTTATTCATTTGTATTGGACTACCTTCTATATTGTTGTGAGCCAATTGGGGCTGTTTGGTTATTGTATTTCGGCCTTGAAAAAGGTGGCAAAGTAAGTAGAAACAAAGGAGGTGATGTCCGATTTTCCGTAGAATTTAGTGACTTAGCACTTAGAATATTCTACGTTTGAAGTAAGAGTTTAATGGACGTATTGTGACCATGATAGGTTGAAGTACTTAGTATAGCGTATCCTACTTGAAGGATGGATTAGCTATCAAGGTTGAAGTACTTTGGAGCATTTTGCTACTTGTCGATAATCGTCGCGAGGTATGTGAACCTCTTCTTTCTTTGGCATGATCCTACGTATGAAATCTCCATGTGATAGTATTTCAAGATTTCTTCTACTCTTAGAAGTTAAGAAGTATTTACATTGTTGAATCTAAGTTAAGAGTATGTTTAAATTATCCTAAGTCCTTACCAAGTCTTATGGGAGATGTTGGTAAAAATGGTTAGGAAGTTATGAGATTTGATTTAAAGCTACGTGTCTTGATTTATTTAAAGTAAGTAAGTTGATTTTATGTTTAAAAATGATTTGAATTTATATGTGAAAAGGGGATTGATTTTAAAAGTGGAAGTTATATGGTTTTAAAGAGAATAAGCTACTTGGTTTTGGGAAGTGTATGAAACTTTATTGTTCAAGTTATGGGACTTGATTCCTAAAGTGTAGATGACATGATTTTATAAGTATAAGTAAATGGATTTTAAAGAATGTATGTTATGAAGTTTTAAGACTATGAACTTTGATTTTCTTTAAAGGATTATGAAACTTTATTGTTCAAGTTATGGGACTTGATTTCTAAAGTATAGAGGACATGATTTTATAAGGCCGGATTGTGTTATGATTTTATGGGAAGTTGTTATGACGACTTAAGAAGAAGTGAAAAGATGGTTTAAAAATGTTATGTAAGGAAAATCACACCGAGCCTACGAATAGGCCGGATTACGTTATGAAATACACCGAGCCTACAAATAGGCCGGATTACGTTATGAGATACACCGAGCCTACACATAGGCCGGATTACGCCATATTACCCCGAGCCTACACTTAGGCCGGGTTACGTCATCTTACACCGAGCTCACAGCGGGCGGATTATGATACATGATTCCACAAAGCAAGGCTCCACAGCGGGCGGATTATGCTACATGATTCCACAATGCACCGAGCCCCACAGCGGGCGGATTATGCCACATGATTTATCGATGCACGTGACATGAATGGGTGGATTACGTTATCACGTATGGATAATCAAAGTAAGCTCCCAAATAAGAAGTCCTCCATAAAGTAGGATTGTGTTATGTAAGATATGTAAGTTATGTGGAAAAAACTTGATTAATTTCTTAGGTATATATGTAAGAATATGAGGTTAATTCTTATTGAAAGAAGGAAAGGAACGGTTAATATACGATTGATTTCAGGAGTTAAAATGACATTCTTTTGTATAGTTATGATCATTTCTTGACGTTATTTACATTCCATATTAATTACTGTTATCGACCCCTTGGGCTGCGTTCATGCCCGCAGGTTATAGGTACCCAGGTTGGTGGTCCTTGCTCTTAGGATCTCAGTTCAGTTTTTGAAAGAAAGCTCCATTTGCTCCGGAGGCTTAGCTCTTCGTACGGTTTTTCCCTGAGGTAGTAGATTCATGTACATTCAGGGGTATGGCGGGCCTGTCCGCCCACGATTGTTATGTTAAAATTCTTAGAGGTGCAGTAGTCACATATGTGGGTCGATTTGTAAAAGAAAGGCAAGCGCCTTGGTTGTATATATTATGTCTGGAAGGTAGCCACATCGGCTAACTTTGTTATTTTATACATTGTTTATTTTTAAAGTTTCATGTATGTTTCCGCTGATTATCTCTGATGTATACCTGTAAGGGTGCCCAGGTAGGGCACCGGTCGCGGGCCCGGGGTCGGGTCGTGACAGTTAGGTAGTTAGATATTATGAGTTCACAGTATACAATTAGTATACAACATATACAATGTTAGTTAGTGGTTATAGTTAGTGGTTATTTCTGAAATTGTTATATTTGCAAATTAGTTATTATAAATAGAGAGTAATAGTTGTAATATTGGGTTAAGAGGAATAAATCAAAATCTCAGAAGAGCACAGTACGCTCCCAAATATCCTCTTCACTGCTTCTTCTTCTCCCTCGTGATTTTTGTTTTCTCTTCTGTTTGAGAATTAATCCAAACTTTAACACCTTTGGATGTTGAGTTGAAGAAACGGGGTCATCAATTCCCTTCCATATGTTACTGTTGCAAACATCCAAAAGTGGAAGATTTTTCTCATGTATTCTTAAACTCACCAACTGCTCAGGCTATCTGAAAACATTTTTGTAATCCAGTTGGGATAAATATTGATAATCTTTAGGTTACTCAAATAATTAATAGTTGGTGGGATATACCTGGAAAGCATCATGTCAAATGTATTTATCAAGTTGTTCATGCTATTATTATTTGGGAACTTCGGAAAAAAAAATACCATGAGACATGACGGGAAAGTATCAATCACTAAACTCATATATCAAGTGATGCATACTTTGATTCAGTGAGAAGAAGGAACATCAAATATGCACCTTATAGATGGAGTGTTGTTGTGGAAACTCTACAGAGATACTCTTCAGAGGTGAAAGTTATTCAAGTTTATTGAATATTATCAGAAATGGGTTGGATCAAGGTTTGGAGCTTCTGGAGGAAATTGTGTAAGGAATGAGATGGGTAATGTGGTGCAAACTCAGGATAAAGAAATGAATGATCCTATGAGTACTACTACAGAGGCAGAAACACTGGCCATTGTGCAAGCTCTAAGATATTTGAAGGATAATCAAGTGGATAAAATCAGGATTGAAACTGACTCATTCTTGCTGACAAACATCATTCAAAGGACTTGGGAAGTACGTTGGCAAATTGTTACCATGTTTTTCATTTGTTCCCTATTAAATTCGTTTTCGGGTACTGATTTAAATTGAACATGTTACGCTTCACGAGGGGTGGCATAGTTTGGACCAATTTAAAATTCAAATCGAAATTTGGAATTTTATATATTTAATTTAAATATTTAGATATAAGTTGGACTATGAATTTTACTTTTAAAATTTATGAATATCAAATTTAGTACTACGGAATCAAATATTCACAATTTTTGCTATATATTTAACCTTACCTATTTCATATATGTCCAATAATAATAAGTGAAATTTCAAAGGTCTAATAAATTAGTACGCTATGGTACTACATATTATAATATTAAGTCTAACATGAAATTAGATAGCATGACCAGGGTAGCCTCAAGTATTGAGTCTGTCACACATGGCTTGCCAAGTATGGTTAATCGGCTGACGTGGTTTGCAGGCTATTGCGTCAGCCCGGGGTTTATCCTGTGCGCACTCGAAAGAATAGCGGCTGCGGGACCCGGTGGATGTAGCCGATGTACTTTAGGATAAGAAGTTAGATAGCAAGCATAGAATACCCGCTATAGTAATTATAGGAATAGAAAATGTTAATTGTATCTTAATAGCAGATAGAACAATAGCTCTAAAGGATAGTAGCCTCCACGCATAACTAGAACTCTTCTTTGATAAACATTTTATGATGAAGACTCATCCCTCCTTTTATCATATTAGGAAAGAAAATCTCCTAAGTATGGAATGCATAATAGATAAAAACAATTGTCTAATTATTAAAAAGAAAATTCTTAAAGAATTAGAATACTACAAGGCTAAAAACCAGTGAAGGTTTAGACCAATACAACCATATTATAATCAGACAAGTAATCATTAATAAAATGGTTGACCTTTATAAAGAAGTTATCCAGATCGACGAAAGAATTCGTTACCTAGGAACTGTAGAATCCATTTCTTGATATTTACTAAACCTCTACTCAGCTCATTATTAAAATGAATAAAGCAAGTATAGTTAATAGTAAAAATCTAGCAACCTCAAAAATTGCTAAGGTTGAAAAAGATTTACAGAATTGGAATATTCCAAAAGAATCTTTCAAATCTGTATATGAAACAGGAAAGTTTGATTTCATAAGAAATTATAATATTAAAACATGTGAATCCACTATAGCTGTTAATAATTCTAAAGAAATTATTAAGCTATTGTCTATTCAAGATATAAACAGATATAAGAAAGATTTCAACTTCCTGCATATAGGATTGGTACAAGTAGCAGTCAAACCTCTATATCGTTTAGGTTTGGACACTCTCATCTGTCTCTTATTAAGAGATGTCAGGCTATTAAACTTTGATGATTCCTTACTCGGAGTCTTACAAAGCAATCTAGCCAGGGGACCAGTCTATTTTAACTGTTACCCAAATTTTTCAGTTGATATTAATGACCAAAACGTCATGGATACCCTGACGTTAAACATTAAAACAAAAAATATAAATAGTAAAATAAACACAAGAGAAATTGCAATAATATACAGAGTCTACTATAGACTAATGAAAACAACTTTAGCCCCAAAAGCTAAATTAGTTAGCAGTAAAGGTGCTACCATGCTTATGAAAGCAAATCAGGAACATAGCAATATCTTTGTTCCCAAAATGTTAAAATGGAATGAAATTTTAACAAAAGATGAATCACACTTTTATGTCATCACCCAACCAAAAATAGAACCAGAGAGTTCTAACATTGAGCAAATAATCCAACACTTGGATGAATCTATTGACTTAAAATTTTTAAAATCAAATTCTAAGTCCTCAGCAAGATACTCCTTCACAACATCTTCTTCCAAACCCCGGGAGGAGGAGGAGTGTTCTGACGATAATTCTACAGAATCTATACTTGAACAAAAAGTTAGAGGAGTAGACTACGCGCCAGCCGTACCCAAGGTACATTATCATCCAGTTGATAAAACCAATAGTCCCACCAGAAACGAAATGCATGGTGAAGACAGTCTAGTCACAATTAAACAAGAAATAGATTTTAAAATTGATTTTAAAACTCTTGATAAATCACGGGTAAGCCCTGAAAACGCTATTAAAAAAAAGTGGTATGTAAGTACTTTCCCATTAGAAAAAAGAAAGTCTTTCAGAAAACAATGGATTAAAGATATGAAAAGAGTCAACTGTAATATTAAATTCTTTAAGTGATTCTAAATCACAGACCAATTAAATAATAACAGAAAATCCCTCAGTACTATTGTAAAAAAGTGGTATACGGGTAGTAAGACCATTGAATTTGAAACCCCGCCTCTATAACAGATTAGGATCGGTGAGCGGAGAAATCCTATTAGCAACCCCTTTTAAAAGAGATTTAAAAGAACCCAGATTATCCCCTTCTAAAGAAGATATCAATAAAATCTTTCAACAGAACAACTACACCAATAAGTTGTTACACGTTGTCTCCAACCAGATTACCCAGGCTAGTAATACTTCGACATTTAGAAGTATACCAGTCCGGTCAGAAGAAGAAACACTCTCTGAACCTCTCTTTAAGATTCCCCAATTTTCGGTAAGTACCAAAAATTTGGAAAAGAAATCGATAACAGCCTACTAGATAGGATAAGTGAGAAATTTAAAAAATTAAAAATCAAGGATCCACCTCAAAACCACCACAGATGAATCAGTAAAGGTACTCACTGAAGGATCTAGCTCAAAAGTTAAACAAGATATTAACAAAATATCAAAATTCGCGGGTCTTGGAGCAAAAAACTTCTACAGAGGACCTATGTTTCCTGATATGCAATATGAAGAACACTCTACCTATAGAGCTTCATACTCAGGAGATGAAATTAATGAATGGAACATAGACGGAATGTCTGAGGGCCAGATAATCAAAATACTTCACGAAATGGGAGTATGTATTCAAGTTATAAAATAAAAGAACACCAGATGATGTTCAACTAGCTACAATCCTAGTTTGGGCTTGTTTGGAATGTTAAAAAACTGGTGGGATAAATACCTAACTGAAGGTGTTAGATGTGTCATCATGGATGCAACTACTACACTCCAAATAAGGAACATTGATAATACATATAGTAAAGAGGTTCGCAAAGACGCCACATCAACCTTACTTTATTGTATAGGTAAACATTTCATAGGAGAGCCAAAACTCTTCCAGGATAAAAGCTTAGAAATACTTAATAATTTAACCTGCCCAAAGTTGCACGATTTTAAATGGTATAAAGATATATTCCTTAACAAAGTTATGCTCAGGAATGATTGTAACCATAATTATTGGAATGAAAGATTTATTAGCGGGTTGCCCAAGCTTTTTGCCGAAAAAGTAAGAACAACCATAAGAAATAAATTCAATGGCGAAACTCCTTATAGTCTAATGACATACAGAGACCTTGTTAGTTTTATTAATTTGATAGGATTAGAATTATGTAACACAATAAAACTTAATAATCAGATACAAAAATCCTCGAAAGGAGAATTAGGAAGTTTTTGTGAAGACTTCGGATACGTTAAAATATCCGCTCCTTCAAAAAGTATCAAAAAGATGAAAAGGAGACATAATATATCTCGTCCTAAACCTTACAAAAGAAACTACACTCTAAAAAGAGTTATAGTAAGAAAAATACCAATAAAACCCCCAGAAAAGGAAAATCTTTGGGCTGGGAAAGCATGCCACATGGCCAACGCTTGTAAAGAACCCAATAAAAAGAAAGATAAAATTAATCTACTAGCAATAGATCCAGACCTTAAAGAAAAACTTTATACAATATTGGATGAAGAACAATCCAATGATAGCTCTGAAGAAACCTCTGAAGATTATTACAGTGATGAAGGTTCACTAGACCTAGATTACAGCTCAGATAGCTCCACCTCCAGCTTCGACTGTGAGTGTACAGGAAAAATCTGCACCTGTACGAAACATACCATCAATGTTATCTCATATAGCAGCCAATAATTCCTTCTTTGATATGATTGATCACATCGATGACAATGATATTAAAAGAAAATATCTAACAGAACTTAAAAAACTTGTCATCAGCCAGAAAAAAGAAAAGAAAATAATTGAACCTTTTGACATGAAAAAAGTTTTTAATAAATTCACAGAATCTAAAACAGATACTACCTTGCAAGACTTACAAGGAGAGGTATCGTCTTTAAAAGAATAAATCATCATGGTAAAAGAAAGGCTCAATTCTTTAGAAACAAAAGCATTTGCCAATAGCTTACTAAAAGAATTAGACCCCATAAAAAATATCCTGGCGCCCTCCACATCGAAAGGAATAACTAATGTTAATTCTGACGAAGAAGAAGAGGATGATACCTCACAATCAGGATTAAAATTAATCTCCAAGGTCAAGGCTTTAAGCTATCATGTCCCTATTAAATTAATAATAAATAAGAATTTTGTTCTTGAAAAAATAGCCCTCTTAGACTCGGGCGCAGATCAAAACTGCATTTGCGAAGATTTAATCCCTACTAGGTACTTGGATAAAAGTACCCACAAACTTTATTCAGCCACAGGCGATAGAATAAAAATTGACTATAAGCTTTCCAAAGCTCATGTCTGTAATAATGGAGTTTGTTTTATTAATGACTTTATTATTACACTGAAGAAGTTATATTAGGAACTCCATTCCTAACCCAAATAAAGCCATATACCACCAAACTAGACGGTATTTACACTACATCTATGGGAAAAGACCTGGTATTCCCGTATTTAAACCCTTTGTCAGTTAAACATAGTAACCATGTTAAACAAAAGACAGTGTTTAAAATACAGCTATTAACCAACCAAATTAATTTTCTAAAGGAAGACATTAAAATTAAAAGAATAGAATCTACATTAAAAACCCCGGAGGTAATTACCAAGATAATTTTTTTACAAGATTCTATAGAAAAAGAAATTTGCTCAGAATTACCAAACGCTTTTTGGGAAAGAAAGAAGCCTGCAGTAAACCTACCTATCTGAGATGGCTTTAGTGAAAAAGATATACCCACAAAAGCCAGACCAATCCAGATGAGCCACGAACTCATGGAACATTGTAAGATTGAGGTTAATGATCTACTTAAAAAGAAGATCATCAGACCATCCAAATCCCAATGGAGTTGTTCAGCCTTTTACGTAAACAAAAATGCTGAAAAAGAAAGAGGAGCCCCGAGAATTGTAATAAATTATAAGCCCTCAACCAAGCATTAAGATGGATCAGATATCGATCCCTAATAAAGAGATTTATTAAAAAGAACTTATAATGATAATATCTACAGCAAATTCGACATGAAGTCAGGATTCTGGCAAATTCAAGTCGAAGAAAAAGATAAGTATAAAACGGCTTTTAATGTTCCTTTTGGCCAGTACAAATGGAACGTTATGCCATTTGGGCTCAAGAATGCCCCGTCAGAATTCCAGAACGTCATGAATAATATATTCAACCCTTATAGTCAATTTATGATTGTCTATATCGATGATGTTTTAAGTGTTTTCTGATAATATAGAACATCATTATAAACACTTAAGTACTTTTGTTAAAACCACAAAACATAACAGTTTAGCAGTAAGTGCTAAAAAGATAAAAATCTTCCAAACATCTATCAGGTTCCTAGGTCACGATCTTTACCAAGGAACTTATAAACCAATTTGCAGAGTCATAGAGTTCCCTACTAAATTCCCTGATGAAATCACGGATAAAACACAACTACAAAGATTTTTAGGAAGTCTTAATTACGTAGCAGATTTTGTCCCAAAGGTGAGACAGATATGTGAACCTCTTTATAAAAGGCTTAAGAAAAATCCAGTCCCTTGGTCAGAAGAACAGACTAGAGCTGTTAAGCATGTAAAAGAGATAGTCCAGAAACTCCCTTGTCTAGGTATCCCAAATCCAGATGCATTTATGGTAGTCGAAACTCGAAACTGATGCCTCCGACACTGGCTACGGTGGCATTCTTAAACAGAAATTACCTTCTGAATCTACTGAACAATTAGTAAGATTCACCTCTGGAGTTTGGAACCAAGCTCAAAAGAACCATAAATGCGATCAAAAGAAATTTTATCTATAGTGTTATGTATCACCAAGTTCCAGGATGATTTAATAAATAAAGAATTTTTGACCGGGCTATAGTGCTATGTATCACAAAAAATTTATCTATAGTGCACGATAACAATGAGACCGGGATTTCCGGGCTTACGCCCGATGAGACCTCCCTTCCAAAGTAAATCAGAAGAAAAAATGAAACAACCTTTTCCCCCAGAAAGTTCAGTCAGACCCATTCTTCATAAACCCAGCGGACAATCTAAATTTACAGTTCTTAGGGATCTCCCTATTATACCAGTTCCTCCTAAGGAACCAAAAGCGAAGGAAAGAATACAAACACAACCGTTTAAGGCTACACCAAGAATCGCCTAAAGCGACGACTACAAAATGATCCCGATTCTTATTACAAGCAGTTAAACCAGCAACTCCTTTTAAGAAAGAAATACCAGTCCCCGTTCAGAAATGGGAATTCGTTGTTTTGCAAGCCTTACCAATAATGTCACTAGATAAACAGTACGAAAATTTTAGGGTACAAGACTTATCAAACCACATTACGGATCATCGATGCGTAGATACTCAGGATTCCATGAAAACTAGGAGATACTACGAGTTTATCTTGGTAGATTCCGACTCATGAAGTCGAGCATAAATATTTTGATAAAGCAATTTGGAATTGAATACTCTAAATTCACCATTAAAAAGATATTAAGTCCATTTAATTGGTATATAGATCACCTACAAACACAAATACCACTATCTAGGACTCATAGACCACAAACTTATAATTGGCATGACTCTGAGGACGCGTGGTTTAATTTCTTGTATGTCGGACCAAATACTCATACTTGGTTTGTAAAATATGCGAGAGCATCAAAGAAAGGTTATTCCCGTATGGTTCTACGAATGGTGGAACTTTTTCTGAGAAACCTACGGTAATAGCTCAAGCTTCTGAATAAATATGCAAGTTTCAAGAGGAACAGATTTTCACCTCTTAGGACCACATTAAGTTATGTAAATTCTTCATTAATAAAAGAGTTTCATATATTATTAATTGGTCATTTGATATTCAAGAAATAAATAGGATCCGTTATTTAAGAAAGACCATAGAATCAAATGATGGAGTCCCAAACTTAAAGAAGAAGCTAAGGTAAAAGAAGAAAGGAAGAGTCCATCTTCCTCCGGAGAAACTTCAGTTTCAAAGGCAGAAACAAGAAGAAGGCTCTTAGAAGCCTTATCAAAATTAGAAGATGACGAAGAAGTAGCATCCAATCAGAGTGAAACAGACAACGGATACACCATGGTCTCACGAGGAATTGCTCAAGCTTACGCCAACGCATATCTCCTTGAATAAAGCAGTGCCCCCCACCCCCCTCCAAGAAAAGACATAAAGCAGAAAAGACATCGCCGCTTCGAGAAAAGCGAACGCCTTTCAAAAAAGCAGAAGACAAGGACAAACGACTCTTCAAAAAAGTAGAAGTCATGTAATCTTAGTCTTCCATTTGTTTTAATCTTATCTGTCCACCTGTTAGGACGATGAAATTGTCGAGGCCTGTTTAAGGTTCTCAAGATGTAACTTAGAAGACATTCGGAAATTCCCCCTCTCTCTCTCTCATTTCCCTGCCTGATCTTATGTACCTACTTATGCTTTTCTTTTGAAATAAAATTGTAAGTTTTATTATTTTCAGCTACTTGATTTTGTGTATTTTAAATTGCTAATTTAATTCCGCTTTCAAGTCCCATAACTTGAAAAATAAAGTCTCATAACCTTTTAAGAAATCAAGGTTCATAGTCTTAAAACTTCATAACATAACTCTTTAAAATCAATTCACGTAGGCTTCAAATCAAATCGCATGACTTCCTAACACTTCTTACCAACATCCCCCATAAGACTTGGTAAGAGCTTAGGATAACTTAGACATGCCTTTTTACATAGAGTCAATCAACATACGTACTTCTTAACTTCTAAGAGTAGAAGGAATCATAAAAAATAACACCACATGTATATTTCATACGTAGAATCATGCCAAAATAAAGAGGAGGTTCACATACCTCGCGACGACTAACGATACGTAGCAATATGCTCCAAAGTGCTTCAACCTTGTTAGCTTTTCCACCCTTCAAATAGAATACGCTACACGTAGTACTTCAACCTATAATAACCATAATATGTCTATCAACTCCTAGCTGTTTAACGTGGAATAATACTAAGTGTTATGTCTCTTATTCTACAGAAATTTGGGCAGCACTTCCTTTGTTTCTACGTACTTTTCCACCCTTTTCAAGGCCCGAAATCAATAACCAATATGTCACATTTAAGACTCAACAATTCAGCTAACCAAAAGGGGATTACACGCCTAACAGGACGTGTAAAATTCAGCCCCACAATTACTACAAAACAGTCCACTAACTTAAGCCATTTTTAGCCCACTTCTAAGGCCATTCTCGGCCATACCCAATCCAACATAACATAAAATCGTTTCCAATTCCTTTTTTTTATCCAATTCGTTATTCCCACATGTTACATAAGTCATAATCATACTAACAAATATAGCTGCTTTCTTACATAACATGCGACGATTATAACTATCGACCAAATTGATTTCCAATTTTAATGGCTAACATGCCAATCCCGGATTTAAGCTTCCAAATTCCATAACATTTATCAATCTTCATTCTAAATATCACATGCTCATCTATCAACTACTACAACATGAAATCTTGAATTACAATAGCAAGACGAAGATTATTACCTCAATAAGCCCAAATCTTATACAAGATCAAAAGTCGATCCTTAGCAACTTTAGCTCATTTCCTTCACGTTTCAATCCGCTATTTGCAACCCTTAGAAGTTCATACACAACTTCTCTTCAAGTTCTAACTCAATCAATGAAAAACCTCTTAGGTTTTCATGTTGCGACTAATGTAAACGTAGTTTTTCCGGATTTTGTGTTGAGATATCCTTAGAATACCTTTGGGGACCTTGGGTTTAAGTATTGTGATTTATGAAGCAAGATTGCAAAAATTTTTGTGTGCTAAGGGCTATCAGAGCTCTTCAATGAGCAAGGAAAGTTTTGGAAATTTTTCTAAGTGTTGTGAGCTTATCTTGCTACTAGTGTGTTGATATACTACACTCAATGGTCAAGATTAGAACACTTGTGTGATTGATATTTAAGAAGACTAAAGATCTTGCACAAGTTGGCTATTTGACTTAGTCAAATATCTCAAGCTTTGGCTTTCAAGACTTGACCAATTCCTCTAGGTCAATTTCGACCAAGTCCATGTGGAGGGGTGACACGTGTCACCCTCTCATTTGCCCATAATGTTTCATTTCTCGAAATTTCCATAATTGGTCAAAATATCGAAAACCTTGTGAGCCCCACGAAACGTAAAATTTCTCGGGTGGGCCCTACGTGACCAAATCCGTAATTAAATTTTCACAATGTTAATAAATTCCATACGTCTCCAATAACACCTTTTGAGAATCTAATCCTCATCAACGAACATTTTTCCTTCGGAAAAACAATTCTTCCTTTCGTTCAAATTTTAAAGTCCTGATTCCTTACGTACATCCTCATATACATGTCTTGGAATTACGGGGTGTAACATTCTCTCCCCCTTAGAAACATTCGTCCCCGAATGTTCTTTCGAGGTTCAATCTAAACTGACATCGCATAGTCCCCTTTAACTACACCCAACATAATCATATATACGCACATGGCCTTAATACATCGCACATACATACCTAAAGTAGATCGGATGGGGTGAATGTGATCGACGATATGGATATTTCATCACAAATTCGGGGCGATGGTGACTTAGAGTGGTATAAGGTCGGACTTGTGGCGATGACACTAATCGCGGGAGGACATTGATTGTGGTGAGACATTTAGTCGGTTATTAAACCGCTACCATTCGCACGATTCTACATTCTATCGAAAGCATTGGTCGATTCATCGACGATGTCAAAATGCATTTCTTCATGGGGACCTAAAAGAAGTTATGTACATCATCGACCACTGGTTTTGTCCATACTCTGACTCACCGATGCGTATGTCGGCTCCGAAAATCCATCTATGGCTTGAGACAGGCACCCCGAGCTTGGTATGAATGATTTGTCAGGTATATTATGCAGATTGAGTTTATATGTAGAAACTAGCAGGTGTGATAACTCTCTTTTCATTTTTCATCGTGGTAGCAACACTGCCTATTTACTATTATATGAGGTTGACATTGTTCCCACTACCATCCGATGCGAAAAATGAAATCACTGCTCTACTCAAAACTAAATTTACTATGATTGATTTGGACAAGTTGAGTTATTTCTTGGGTATATCAATAACCAGATATGCAGATACTATCTTCCTGAGTCAGCGTAAGTATGCAGAAGATATAGTGTATAGGGCTAAGATGGCAAACTGTAAGATTATTCCCACTCCGGTCGATTCGAAATCCAAGCATAGTGCTCACGATGGTGATCGGTTTACGATCCTACTATGTATCGAGTCTTGCAGTGCCGCCCAAGATCTTACATTCACTAGGCGACATTGCATATGCCTTTCAAAGAGTGTGTTTATTTACGCGTCTTGATGAAGTCTCACTTCTTTGCCGCCTTAAGTGTATTATCGGATACATTAAGGGCACCGACTATGAGTTGCATCTTTACACCTCGGTACACCATGTTGCTATCTTATACGGATGCAGTTAGGCGGGAGTGTGCGGACGCGACTCTCCACCAACCCACCTATGTTGTGCGCCTGCAAAACTCTAATCGATTTTGTAAGAGTTAAATTAAAACCTAAAAGGGTTGGAAGAAGTATTGTGACATTGTGATACAAATGGACCTCATGTAGTTGGTGGTGATTAGCATACATTGACATGTACCATATGTTGACCGGTTAATATTGTATCCTTCTATTATTAATGTCATGTAGTCCTAATATAATTAAGATCTCTATTTTACATTAAATATTAATGAGAAATGGAGGGGGAAAATGAAATGAAAGGAAAATGAAGTTAAAAGCAAAATTCCTTTTCAAATGGGCTTTGTACCACATCGGTGATAGAAAGGAAAAGTTAAGTGTGAAGTGTAAGCCGTTTCAAGGAGAATTTTGTAAGGCCAATTCTCTACGCACTTATGAACCATGCAGTGTTCATGGCTGAAACGAACAAAACAATGAGAACCAAAGACGGTTAAAGGGTTAATTGTGTGACATGTGATTGTCTAGGTATACACCTAAGCTCGACGGTTCAAAGATATCAAGTCTACCGATTGACTGAGTATATCCGACATATGTTCACTACGGAAAGTTCAAAAAGAAATCTACTTATCCAGATGTGATTAATCGCGCTACGAATCACGAGTTTTTGTCATGCATATTTTTCATCATATAGTCATTCCCCATTCATATGGGGGATTGTTATAGCTAGTTAATGGTTAAAGCTAGCTAAGTTGGTGTGAATGAGAAATTGAGGGAAAAAATGAAATGAAAGAAAAATGAAGTTAAAAGCAAAGTTCCTTTTCAAAGAAGCTTTGTACCACATCGGTGATAGAAAGAGAAAGTTATGTGTTTATATTACAAAGCACTTCCTCTAGCTCTTAAAGGGTTGAGAAGAGGGACTCCCCTCGCGCCGTCATCGTCGCTCGGCTTTGAATTTGAATTTGGATTTGAATTTGGTCAAATGATCCAATTGATTGATAATCTTTTTGGACCAAATTTATTTAATTTCAAATCTTCATTTTCTGAAAATATTTTTTATTTTCGCCGTAAAAAGATTAATTGGTAATTAATTTTCGCGGAATAAAAAATTAAATTTCCCAAACATTTTTTTTCTCATTTTTCGAAAAGGCAAAGTGGTCTTTCCGAACAGTCACCAACCTTTCGGAACAGTCACCAACCTTTTCGAACAGACACATTCGAGGCTATATAAACTGAGGCAATATCTCATTTTTAATACACTAAAAATACAATACGCTAGGAGGCTCATATTGAAATCTCTTGGTTTCACAAATATCGTAGTTGAAACTTTCTTTAAAACAGAGGACTACACAGTAGGTGGTTGATATTCCAACAACCCACCTATGTTGATTTGCGCCCTGCAAAATTCTAATCCAGTTTTGTAAGAGTTAAATTAAAACCTAAAAGGGTGGAAGAATGGACCTCATGTAGTTGGTGGTGATTAGCATACATGACATGTACCATATGTTGACTGGTTAATATTGTATCCTTCTACGTAGTCCTGATATAATTAAAATCTCTATTTTAGATTAAATATTAAATCTAACTTTTAGTATGAAACAGGCCAATTAAATAAGTTTGATACATAGTTTGAATTGTAATTAGAATTCATCCTTCCATGACAGTTGGCTTATAGCTTACTGCACATTATAGTTTTAAGTTTTGTTTGGCAATGGAAGGAACAGAAGACAGACAAACAATATCATAGCCCAACATATATTTCCTAACATTGCATTCATAATACTTTGACGAAACAACAGAAACTCATACATCTCTACCATCTACTAGACCATTCCATCAAGCATCAAAACAGAGAACCTAGATTACCATCTTCATGCGATTTTGACCTCAATGGTTTTGGGTTTCTTTGGCTCAGGAGGAGGCAACTTCTCAACAGTGACAGTCAAAACTCCATCATGACAAACAGCTGAAATCGCATCAGTATTCGCATTCTCTGGGAGAGTAAACTTCCTCATGAATTTCCCAACCCTTCTCTCCATTCTGATATACTTTGCTCCTTCTTTCTCTTCTTCCTTCTTCCTTTCTCCACTTATCAACAACACATTGTCCTCTTCCACCTGCACTTTGATATCTCCAGATTTCAACCCTGGCATATCCACTATGAACACATAGGAATTAGGGTACTCCTTCACGTCTGCGGGTGTGGCAGCCATGGCCTTAGCGTCACGAACATAATTCCTTGATGGGGCATTCACGGGCTTGTCGGAATCATCACCGGCAGTATCCATGATGTGCTGGAGAGTGTGAAAGAGTGGTGCGTCGAGACCCATTAACCTGAAATCCATTTCTCTCGTTTGATATTTTCAAATTGCGTAGGGAATGTTGCTTGTTGGGGGTTATATAGTGGAAGCTTCTGGAGGAAAATAGAAGAAGAATGAGGAAGTTTCTAGGAGCTTCGGCTCTTTGTTGTTCTACATTTTTCTAGAACTTTGCCGATTGTTTCTCCCCCTTTTGTTACGCCATTTTTTGAGAGTTTGATTTATTCCTCAAAATATGAAAAGTCTATTTGGATTAATTACGTTAACTGATATACCCTTTTGCTTATATGTTTCTTTAAAAAATAATTTCTTGTGATTATTTTTTATTTAAACTAAAAAAAATATAGTTATGTAATTATACTTGTGCAACAAACATGACATCAAAGATTATATAACGTCAAACAAATAATTTATTACAATTATTGTATTATGTATTTACTTAATTGTATATAATTACAACCTTAAAACTTATATTTCCCAATAATCTATATATTTATATAATTCCAGGTTTGGCCTGGTAACGTGTCACACCTCATTATGCACCAAAAGCATTTATCTTTGGTTTTTCAATTTTGAGGTTTTCCTATTTTATCCCCATTTATAACAAAATACTCGGGAAAATAGTTGTACCTCGTATCGTAACTCTTGATTTATAGTTGTACCAAATGGTTTGCTCTTTCTTCATTGACAATGATGATTCTCAATCTTTGAACTATGTTCTTTCTTGATAGAAAAAACACTATCTTGACTTTCTTTTCATGAGTTACTTTCTTGGATTTTCCTTTTGAGCCAACCATTGAGATTCAATTCATCAAGTCCATCACAAAATTGTAGTACGAGGTTAAAAAATCCTGCTAGCTTTTCCGCTTTCTAAAATTGATCAAAATTAAACGATGTATTTCTTACCAAATTTCTAATCCATAATTTATGCTTATATGCTAATCTTCACTTTTGGTTTCTTGATTTTTAAATAGGAAAACAATTTGAATGTGTTTATAATGTTACTCAAATCCTAGAAACCTTGACCATCCTTGGCCTCGACAGGGCATCCGAAACTCTTCCCAGTGAAGTGTTGAAAAACACAATCTTAATTTTCGTTATACCACTAAAGTAGGACAACCTCAGGTCTAACTCCTCGTGGCGGAAAGGAAGAGATAAAAATCAATTCCAATCAAAGGAAAAATCAAATAGAATATGAAAAGCAATAAGAAAAGGATAAAGATTCTGACTAGATCCTTTACATAAAAATAAGGGTAAAAAGCTATTTTATCCATCTCTGAATGCACACAAAATGAATTATTGGATCCATGTGCCATGACGGTATGCAGCTATTTCTGACGGATAGCTTGAAAAAATATAGGTTGTACTACCAGAGGTAGATCGGCGGAGTCTTTACTTCTCCTAGCTTAAGCGACTCCTTTAAAGACATACATACCACCATTAGAATTCCATTTTTCTTAATTGGGAGTGCTAGTTTATTATGGGAGAATGATGAATATTCATTATAAGGAGCTGATTGAAAAAAATTAGAATAGATTTAGCTCTTGAATTGGAAAGTTGTTATTTATTAGGGGAGAACAACACTGATCAAGCATGTCTTAAACAGTATGCTCATCCACTTGCTATCAGCCTGTGATCTTCCTGATGAAGTACTTGCACAAATACACAAGTTATTTGAAACGTTCTTTAAAACAACTCAGTTGGAAATTCAAACAAGCACTGGGCAACCTGGAAAACTTTGTCACCCAATAGATGAAGGGAGTATGAGATTCAGAAGCTTACAAGATATGTCTAAATCTCTGTTTGCAAAACTTTGGTGGAACATGAGGACTAAATAATCCTTTTGGAGGACTTTTATGAGCAATTAATATTTGAAGAAGTTTCATACAGTGATGGCTCCTATTAAACTGGGTACTTATGTGTGGAAGATGATCAAGCATAGAGATGAGATTGGACATGAAATTTGACGGAAGGTTCAACAAGGCAATTTCTATTTCTGGTTTGATAATTGAACAGGTTTGGGAGCTCTATATCACATTACTCCACCAAATTTGTATGTGACCCAACTATTATTAATTTATTATTGTAAAAGAAGCAACAGAGAAAGGGCAATGGGATGAAGAGATGCTTAGAAGAGCTTTTCTTGAAGAATTGGCTGATCACATTATGCAAAATATTAAACCTCCAAATTAGAATATGCAGGCATATTAGAAGTTGGACTCTGAAACAAGTTCTGATGAAGTTACGCTTTTCAACTTCTAAAACAAATAAGGAAATCTAGCATTCTTTATAAGCAAATATGGTTGAAATGACTGGCTATAAAGATTACTTTCTTTATCGGGAAGTTTTGAAAATTCAAATTGCCTTTTGTTGAGATATACCACATATATACATTGTGTATATATGTGGTTAGGTAGTTAGATATTAAGAGTTCACAGTATATCATTAGTATACAACATATACAATGTTAGTTAGTGGTTATAGTTAGTGGTTCTTTCTAAAATGATTATATTTGCAAATTAGTTATTATAAATAGAGAGTAGTAGTTGTAATATTGGGTTAAGAGGAATAAATCAAAATCTCAGAAGAGCACAGTACGCTCCAAAATATCTTTTTCACTGCTTCTTCTTCTCCCTCGTGATTTCTATTTTCTCTTATGTTTGAGAATTAATCCAAACTTTAACATGGTATCAAAGCCGGATAGATCCGAGAGGCGCGATTGAAGAAGAAGACATATCAGAATCGCAATTTCTGATAATCAGAATCGCGATTTTCATCTTAAAATCAGAAAAAAAAATGAAATCGTAAAACTGAAAATCTTCACATCGAAGGAACTGAACATTGAGAAAAGCAAGATCGGTCGAATTGAAGATCGATACTGAAAATTGAATTGAAAATCGATAGTGAACAATTGAAGATCGAGAATTGTTCGCGACTCAGATCGAGCAATCCAACATGCTTTACGCTTTATAGCTTAAGGATTGAAATTGATAGATAACACATATTCACTTGGTTAATTTTGAGATCGAAGCAAAGGAATCGCGATAGCAGAGAAGAAAATTAAAATCGCGTTTTTCAATAGAACGATCGATTCTGTTGCGAATGACGCAGAATTGACAGAGAATCGAAGATCGATCCGCGATGGAGATGTTATTTTTTTTGCAGATACACTCTGCCTTTAGCTATCGTTGCGACGTCGAAGATGCCGCAAATGTGTGCACGTCTTCTGAGGTATGTTATCCGGTGTTTCGGACTGCAAATTCAGTTTTCATTTTCGCGTTGGTTTTGTGTTGGTAAATCTTGTTCGTTGTTATTGTGTTGATTAAAATTGAATTCGTGTTGGTGAATTGTTAAATTGGAGAAAGGAGAAAAGGTGTCGAGTTCGTTCGTCGTTGTTGTTTTTACATTTGATTCTAGAATCGTTGTTGTTAATGTTGTTGGCGAGTTTTGTGTTGGCGAGTTGTATTAACATTGATCAGTGTTGGTTCTGCTCGCTGCTAGCATTATTGATGTGGTTGTTGCTGAAAATGCAACCATGAAATCAAAGAGTAGGAAATGTCTATCGATAGAATGATCGAAGAGTTCTTAGCGACAAACTGACTGAGAACCGAGGGATACTTTGTCGGAGACTAGATATGGATAGAATAGTTTGCGTGATGAGAATCAAGAGATTCTCTAGTCCAAGAGAGACTAGAGAAAGGAGAGGTTCTGCCGCCATCAAGTTCTGGTCTTTGGTTCGTAATCAAAGTTGTAGTCTGCTGGTGCTGGTTCAGAACAAATTCATAGAGAGGATCGAGGGATTCTCTAGTCCGAGTAAGACTAGAGAACGAGGATTCTCCATTATTACGCAAGTGAATCAATAGCTATTACATCGATTTTATGTTGAGAATGGCGAGAGATTCAACTTGTAAATGTTGCGTCTGATGTCGTCGAGGTTGCGACTGATGGCTGCTATTATTGCTGGAAAATGAAAATGGTTATCGAGAGGGCACAAAGTGCTGCTCCTATTCAAATTGGTGAAGCTACTGCTGCTGGAATTTATCCAAGTGGTTCAGTGGCGACTTTGTTTCATTTGTTAATTGATGTTGCTGCTGGACAACATTTATTCTTCTTTGGTGGAAATATCGCAGTGTTCTTCTTGAATGAGAACACAGGATCTTATGTTTCTGCAGGCAGGACAACCACTGAAGCTGCTGCTGTTTTCCGCTGAATGAAAAATGGAAATCTGAGATTCAATAAACTGAAATCTAAAATTCGGAGGCAAAATTTGTTAATATCAGTTACATTGAATGAGAAAGTGTGCTACTCGAGGTTTGCAGTGAGGTTGTTATTCTTTCTTTGCAGGGTGATTTTGAAAATGAAGAAGAAAAAATCTGGTCTTTGCTAACTGCTGATGATTGCTGCTGCTCTCTGAGGATACATCATTCTGCCACCACCAATACATGGGATTGCAGTTCCCAGAATATCTTTTTTTTTATCTCTGAAATGGATATGAGAAATTGCACATTTACTTGTGTCATATTGCAGCTGTGGTGTTCCTGTTGTTGTTAGTGTTACTACAACAGTCGATCTGCTGTAGTTACTAATGTTGCTGCTAATATTGTTGTTGATATCAGTGGTGTTGTCCATCTGCTGTTGTGTTGCTACTGGTATTTCATGTTGTTGTTGAGTCTTTGTCCTCGTATTCTTTGCTCTGCTTCTTTGCCTCAGTTCTTCTTTGGCAGAGAAAAGGGTTGTGGTCTCTGCTGATGTTGTTGCAGTTGTTGCACCTACTGCTTTATAAAAATTAGTAAAGCGTTCTGTTTTGGACATTATCTCCAAGCTAGGACTGAAACCGATGTTTTCAGTGCCTGGAAATTCAAACAAGCACCTGGAAAACTTTATGCCACCCAATAGATGAAGGGAGTATGAGATTCAGAAGCTTACAAGATATGTCTAAATCTCTGTTTGCAAAACTTTGGTGAACATGAGGACTAAATAATCCTTTTGGAGGACTTTTATGAGAAATTAATATTTGAAGAAGTTTCATACAGTGATGCTCCTATTAAACTGGGTACTTATGTGTGGAAGAAGATGATCAAGCATAGAGATGAAAAGAAGAAAGAATGATGTACTCCTTGCCGTGATGCTCTCTACTGCCATGTGTATCTCACGTCCCCTTGGCCCATCCCTTATTGTCAATTATCAAAAAGATTAAAAGTGCATATATAAATTAACTAAAAATTAAATGTGCTTAATTAGATATCACATTCATGATGACCAAAATAAGGACATGTCGATATTGATGGACTAGAGGTGCTAATTTTCATTGTATTAATAGATTTAATCATGAGAATATCTGTATAAGTTATCCTTCCCTACACGTCTCAATTAGCACACCACTAATTGTAGCAGTAAGCTATCCATTTCTTTAACATTTGAGAACCGAGGAAGTAATATTCTATATAACCAGCTAGCAGGAATTATGCAATTTTCGTTTCGATATTAATAATCCAACAAATGAACAAATGTTTAGTATGGTTCGAGGTGCAATGCATGCATTTGTATCTAAAATTCAACAAAAGATTAGTAAAAGGTGAAGGAGAATTTATTTAGTCATTGATATAGTTTTGACCACGGGGAAGGGAGGAATAATAAAATGGTGTAATTAATATAATATATTGGGACATTGAGTGAAGGAAAGAGATTTCATGATTGCTTCTGCTTTTCTAATGTGAGTGATGGGACAGATTTTTCAACTTCAACACCCCCTCCCTCAAGCTAGGGGTGAAGAACAAATTCTTCAATCCTAACTTGGAAAGAAGATACGTATGTTGTCCCGGTAACAAGTCCTTAGTCAATATATCCGATGGCTGCTCATTAGTTGTGACATATTTCAAAGAAATCAATCCTAATTGCACCTTCTCTCTGATAAGATGGCAATCGATCTCGATGTGCTTAGTTCGCTCGTGGAAAACTGGATTGGTAGCAATCTGGATCGCGGACATGCTGTCACAATAAGTCGAGATGGGAAGTTGCAATGGCACACCAAGCTCTGAAAACAACCCCTTAATCCAAACAGTCTCTGCCACTACGGAAGCTAAAGACATGTATTCTGCCTCTGCTGAGCTCCGAGAAACTGTCTGTTGTTTCTTGGATTCCAGAAAATAAGAGAGGAGCCAAAATAAACTACGTATCCTGACACAGACCTCCTGGTAATGGGATAGGAAGCACAGTCTGCATCGCAATAGGCTGATACAATGATGCTACTCTCTGCTGCTATCAGGACTCCCAAACCTGGTGCTTGCTTCACATACTTGACAACCCTTTCTGCTGCCACCATGTGCGACTTTTTGGGAGCTTGCATGAACTGACTCAGGCATTGGACTGCAAATGATATATCTGGCCTGGTGTTAGTCAGATAGAGCAGTCGGCCAACCAACCTTTGATATGCTGCTGGATTCTTCAGAGGAACATCCACACTGCCATCCTTGCCTCTTCCCTCATCTTTGCTTGTTTTCCCTGTTCTCTTTATGTATGCATCATATACAGCAGTTGTAAGCTTCACATTGGCTTTTCATTGGTGAAGTCACTGGTTTGTAACCTGTCAACCCCATATCTTCAATTAGCTCCAATGAATACTTACTTTGATGCATCACCATTCCTTCCTTACTTCTTGCAAATTCGAAGCTCAGGAAATACATAAGCTCACCAAGGTCCTTGATTCTGAAATGATGCTGCAAAATGGTTTACTGTCTCATCAATGATCCCCTGATCATTCCCAGTCAGAAGGAGATCATCCACATAGATCAATACCATAACTATCTTATCTCCACCTCTATTGATAAGTAGGGAGTAGTCAAAATGGCTCTGGACAGAACCAGATGATATAAGTGCAATAGTCAGTTTAATATTCCACTGTCTAGAGGCTTGTTTGAGTCCATATAATGACTTAAGCAGCCTACATACCTGTCCATGTTCATGTGCAATTCCTTGTGGCAAAGTCATATACACCTTTTCATCTAGATCCCCTTGTATGAATGCATTAAACACATCCATTTGTTAAATGGCCCAACCTTTAGCAACTGCGACAGAGATCACATTCCTAACAGTCACCATCTTCACTACTGGAGAGAAAGTTTCTTGATAATCGACCCCTTCTCTTTGGTTATACCCCTTAGCTACAAGCCTGACCTTGAATCTCTCCACATCTCCAGTAGCCTTATACTTAATCATGAACACTCATTTGCAACCAATGGCTTTCTTGTTGTGAGGCAAATCAACTATCTCCCAAGTTTTGTTGTCATTGAGGGCCTGGATTTCTGAATTCATAGCTTCCACCCACCTTGGATCCTTAGCTGCTTCATGAAACGACTGTGGCTCATGATCTGCTGAAATTTTGGCCAAGAAGTTGTGATACTGATCAGACACTCCAGTGTAGTCTACTGCCTTTGACATTGGATAAGCACAACCTGCTGTCCCTGAATACAAGAAATCATTTAACCAGATTGGGCTTCTCCTTATTCTGTTAGACTTTCTAACACCTTCAACAGCTCCATCAGCATCCAAAATGTCCATATTATTGTCAGCATTGATGGCAGCGTATCTCTGTTGTCACCATCCGCATCTGCCTGTCACGCCACGCCCGAACCGGGCGTGGTGGTGCCCTACAGCGCGCCTACCTTAACAACACAAGTAAATCTGCGAATTTAAATAACACCTCATTTAAAAAAAAAAAAACTAACGTCGTGCGAGGCAAAGCGACAAAGTGCCGTGTAATATACATAATAAAAGACACTACACTATACGTAGTCCAATCCACGTATGAATACGGACCTCAAGAGTTAAAGCGAAATATGACGGACAAGGCCCCGTACCCATGCGTACAAAAGCACATCTTGAAGGAACTATACAAAAGAGATAAACTCCTGAACAGAGGGAGCTTATCCAAAAACTCACGGCGGTCCTACACTGCGATCACCAAAGCTGCATTACCTAAACTGCGGCGTGACGCGGCCCGGCGAGGTCGATGCGAAGAATGTACCAAGTATGTGAAACGATAATATCAGTAATGAAATCATAACGATCTAAAAAGCAGAGACATGTATGATAGCAACCTACGATTACCTGATACATAGCGATCATATCAAGTCGTGGCGCGTGCCGCCAAAGTCATTACTCAAATATAACCGTGGGTCTCACGCCCATAATATCAATCATGCGTGGAATCCTTCCTCGCTGCCGGCGATCCATGATATAATACAACATCGATAAGCACCGAACCTTGCAATCATGAGAGTAAATAGTAGTATACTTACAATATAATCTAGGAATCTCTCGATCTAAGCAGGACCAGCGGCCCGATGTATGATTAAGCAATCGTACTCCTGGGACTATTTCACCGCGTAGGTCGCGTGGACCCGCGTGGTATTCCTCGCGTGAGACTATTTCACCCGCGTAAGCCCTTACGGACTCGCGTGGTATTCCTCGCATAATTTGGACGCCGCGTGGGACTATTTCACCGCGTAAGCCGCGCGGACTCGCGTGAGGTATTCGCCGCGTCGTGGGTAGCAAATCCACGGAATACGCAATTGCCACAAACCGGAATGACCCCGAAATGAATGATATACCACTAGCACAAAACCGGCTAGTACCAGCGCACATAGGCAATTCTCAATTAAACAAGCCAAAGTACTTATCAAGGCACACTTAGAATAATTCTCAATTAATCAAGCCAAAGTACTTATCAAGGCACACATGGAATAATTCTCAATTAATCAAGCCAAAGTACTTATCAAGGCACACTTAGACTAATTCTCAATTAATCAAGCCAAAGTACTTATCAAGGCACACTTAGAATAATTCTCAATTAATCAAGCCAAAGTACTTATCACGGCACGATTAGAAATTCTCAATTAATCAAGCCAAAGTACTTATCAAGGCACACTTAGACTAATTCTCAATTAATCAAGCCAAAGTACTTATCAAGGCACACTTAGAATAATTCTCAATTAATCAAGCCAAAGTACTTATCAAGGCACACTTAGACTAATTCTCAATTAATCAAGCCAAAGTACTACGTACGTACATTCTTTTCCAAAGACTCCTTTTATGTAATATCCCAAGATACTAACACGTAGTATCGAGGTGTGTCTATTTTTTCAAAGTAAGTTACTACTCTTAGAAAACTCATTTCAAATCTTGAAATCAAGTAACTTCAAATTTTTCACAATCAAGGCAACTTATGCCCATTAATCAAAATAGACAACTTTCTAAACCTTCCATAAAGTCGTTATAACCAACTTCCCATAAAGCGTTATAACCCTTTATGGTTTTAGACAATTTCATTCCTTTTATAACCAAGAGACTTATACTTTTAAAACCAAGTATCACATACTTACAAATCAAGTTCTTAACTTTCGAAATACTTCAAGTCTCTTAATATTTAGAAAACAAGTTTCTTCTACTTTTAAGCCTCAAGTAACTTACACCTTTAAAACAAGTTACTTCTCTTAAATCATGTCATTTCTCCTCTTTTAAAACAATGAAGTAAATCACTCCTTTGACTCACAAAGTCATTATAATGACCCTTAGGTTTTGGAACTAAGGCCTAGCCAAAGATTTGGAAACCACTTTTTCAAGACTACATGTACTTTAAGTAAAATACTTTCAACTTTAAGAATCCAAACTCCACTAAGGCAATGGATTATACAACTTACAATTTAAACATCAAAGTACAATCAAGGAAGTACATAGCACAAATTCTATATTAGGCAATCCAAGTACAACGAGGAATGGATCATTTAGGAGTAGGAAATACTTTCTTTATCTTAAGGAATCATCTTTAGAAGAGGAAATAGTTCACATACCTTTTACTAAATCCACAAGCTGCGAATCGCGTGCGTAGAAGTGTCAACCTATAATGGTCACAACAAGACTATCAACTTCTAGTCTCTAACGTAGAATAATACTAAGTATACGGTCTAATTCTACGGAAAATCGGGCGACACTTCCTTTGTTTACTCACTTTGCCACCTTTTTCAAGGCCGAATACAATAACCAACACGCCACATTTAAGGCTCAAAACAACAACCAAACCAAAGGGGATTACACGCCTTACAATACGTGTAAAATTCCGCCCCACAATTAATACGAAGTAGTTCCATAATCAAGCCATTCTCGGCCAACTTACTTAACCACCAATTCAAAGTCTTTTCCAATCCTTTTCAAATTCCAAGTTCTAAGGTCTAACATGTTATATAGTCACAAACAACTTCAACAACTACAATTTCCTTCTTTATACAACATGCGACGATTTAAACTAATAATCGAATTGAATTGTAATCCTAAGGCTAAACATGTTAGTTTTCGGATTAGGGTTCCAATAGTCAATATACTTATCAAACTTCATACTATAAAACTCATGCTTGCTAAAATCCATAGCTACAACAATAAGTAAGTCTTAACTACTAAAACGACAAAATTTATACCTTTATAAGCCCTTAAAAATTCCAAGATTCAAAGTCGCGTCTTAGCAATTCTTAGCTCCTTTCCTTAAGTTCCAATCCGCTCCAAGCACTCCTTAGAGGCCTATGAAGAACCCATCTTCAAGTTCCAACTTCAAAGTTGAAGAACTCCTTAAGTTTCCGCCTTGCGACTAATACGAAAACGCCGTTTTTTCCGAAATCTTTCTATTGAGATAACCTTACAACACTCTTAGGAACCTTGGGTTTAAGTCTTGTCAATAATGGAACAAAACTACAAATTTTTCTTGTGTGGAACTAGCCAAACCCGAGAGCACTTGTTGAAGAACAAGGTGTTTGTGAAATTTTTCTAAGTCTTCAAGACCTTGTCTTGCTACTAGTATGTATTTATAACACATTGGAGGGTCTAGACTTAAACAAATGGGTGGCTAAGATGAGTTTCACAAGGATCAAGCCCATGTGGACAAGTTGACTTTGGTCAAATATATCAAGCTTTGAAGACTTATCTTCCAAGATGGTCAATGACCATTTTACCCCTTACAATTTCGACCAAGACCACATGTGGGGGGTGCCACGTGTCTCCCTCTCATTTGTCCATAAAATTTCGTAACCCTCGTGGGCCCCACAAAAATGTAAAATTCCTCGGGTGGGCCCCACGTGACCAAATCCGTAAAAATAAATTTCCATAATGTTAATAAGTTCCATACTCTTCAAATAATGCATTTTGAGAATCCAATTCTCAACAACGAACATTTTTCCTTTCCGACGTTCGGAAGATTTTCCGTCGGAAAAATAATTCTTCCTTTCGTACCAATTTCCAAGTCTTGTTTCCTTACGTACATTCTCTTATACATGTCCTGGACTTACGGGGTGTAACAGGCTCATCTTCAGGAATTTATACATGAGACATGGTTCTCACATTCTCCACAGGGATACGTTGTGAAGTAACCTGCACAATATCAGTAACCTGCACATTATCAACAAACTGATTACTTTTGGAGCATGGGGACATGATTGAGTCTCCATTCTCCTTGAATTGTTGGAAGGGAAATATATCTTCATAGAAAGTCACATCTCTGCTGACAAATACTGTCTCTTTGGACAAATCCAACAGCTTGTAACCTTTCGCATTTCTTGAATAACCCAATGTCTGACGCCCTTGATAATACAGGCTCAAACTTATCCTTCCTCACCAAATTTGATGCATAGCATAGACATCCTATCATCTTCAAATGTGAGAGTGATGGTGTCCTTTTGAACAACTTTTCATAAGGGGAAATGTTCCCTAATATAACAGAGGGTGTCCTGTTAATAACATATACAACAGTCTCAATACACTCACTCCAGAATTTATCTGGCAAATGGCCTTGCAATTTGATTACCCTAGAAATCTCCAATATGTGCATATGCTTTCTTTCTACTACTCTATTTTGTTGTGGAGTATAGGGGAATGATTTCTGATGTATGATCCCTGACCTATTGAAGAGATCTAGACCGACAGAATTGACAAACTCTGTCTCATTATTTTTCCTAACACCCTTAACAGCCATACCAAACTAAGTCCTTATTTGGATAAACAGATTTTTAAGTATATTTACTACATCAGATTTAAGATGCATCAAGAAGACCCATGTCCACCTAGTACAATCATCCACCACAGTAAGAAAATATCTCATGTTATTATAAGATGACACTTTATAAGGTCCCCATACATCAAGGTGTAAAAGTTCAAAAAAACACTTCTGTTCTTCTTAGACTATCAGGAAAAGGCTTTCTTGATTGCCTAGCTAATGGACAAATATCACAGTGCCTTATTGAGAAATTCGATTTAAGTCCAAACGCAGTAATTTTCCTAAGCATACTTAATGGGACATGCCCCATTCTTTTGTGCCAGAGTTCAGCCTCCAGCTCATCCTTAGAGATCACAGTCGACACATGCACATGTGCCCTTATTGCCTCTTTGTAGTTTCTACCTGATTCCAGAATGTACAACCTATCAACCTCTTTACCAATCTCCTTGACCTTCCCAGTAAACAGATCTTGCAGGACAAAGAAATTAGGGAAGAATCTTGCACTACAATTCAATTCTCTGGTTAACTTTGAAACAGAGAGCAGATTAAACTTAAAAGTAGGGACACACAACACATGCTCAATGAGATCTCCATTCTTTAATCTACAACTGCCAGCTTGTGTAATTTCAGCCACAACACCTGTTGGGAGTTGTACCTGTCATACATTATCCTTATCTTTTCTTTCAATCATGTTCTTATCACTAACCATATGATTAGTTGCTCCCGTATCTACTATCCAGTCTGAGTTGATGGTATCCCTATGTTCATGAGGCATAAGGTTACCTGTCATGTGAGCCTTGGCTACTGCCTTCCCATTGCTTCATTCCTGCTGATCCGGCCGTACGACACCAGCTCATGCTCATGCGGTGGACACTGAGACAATCTGCTTTGGATAAGGTCATGTTGCTCCTTAGACAATTGCTTACGTATCCGTATTGTGTTCATGATCGGCAATTTGCATCAACCTGAGTCCCCATCACTGCAACATTCACCTTCATTTTCCCCTTAAAATCTGCTGAATATCCAACCAACCTATAACATTTTTCTACAATGTGGCCTTGTTTCTTGCAGTGATCACAAAACAGCGGTAACCTACGACAATTCTCTCTAGTGTGTTCTTTCATCTTACAATAATCAGAAAAGTTAGAGTGATTTGGCTTTCTTTGTTGGTACTGAGTCGATTTACTATACATAGCCACAAATTCATGTGAGTCAATGCCTCCAAATCTTCCAGTAATGGATTTCTGACTCTCATCTTGCGCAATCATAACATATGCTTGATTGACACTAGGTGTGGGTAATAATAACAAAATGTGGCTTCGTGCTTGATTATAGCCATCATTTAATTCCATCAAAAACTCTAACAACATTTGATTTGCAAGGTGATCAATATAGGCCCGATGACTATCACACTCACAAATAGGTGGAGGAATAATGGAATCAATCTCATCCCACAAATCCTTCATTCGTGAATAATAATCGGCGGCTGGAACCTTTCATAACTGCGGCGTACTCGGTTCTTCAATTGATACACTCGAGACAAGTTGATTTTGTCGAATCGCTCTTTTAGGTCCCTCCAAACAGCTAAAGCAGTAGATCGATATAAAATGTCACTTAGTAAATCTCGACTAACATTTTTCATGATCCACGACATTACCATTGCATTGCAACGACCCCACTGCTTCATCGAGTTTCCTTCGTACATATCTCTTCTCACTGTACCATCAATAAATTCGATTTTATTCTTCGTTAACAAGTTTAGCTTCATCGCGCGACTCCATAATGTATAATTTTCCATTCCCGTCAACTGTATCTCAACATGCACAGCTCCGGGAGTATCAGATGAGCTCAAAACAATGGATTGTTGTGATCCACTATGTTTGAACACAAATTCGAGATTTCCTCAGTAACAGCTGGTATATTTTGTGAAGTATTCTCCATTGTAATCAACAAATTTCAAACAACAAATTGATACTAATAACAACTACAATTGATCGATCAAACTTCAGAATCTCAAATTCCACAGATCGAACTTCAGAATGTCAATTTTAGGGAAAATAGCGGTACCGTATATAAATTGGACCAGAAGTTTGATTTTCACCTATCAATTGTGATATGTATATTATAAAACTGTGTTGCATGCGTCGGATTGTTCTCGAATTGAATTGCGAACAGACCTCGATCTTAAATTAGATCAATTGCTTGCTTCGATCTCTCACATGCTTCGATTTTTAACAGCAATTGTAGGCTGGCATTGATACCATGTTAATTGGAGTTAGATCGATCAAGGAGGAAGAGAGAGAGATGAGCTTTGTGGAAGCTTTTCTTATTATGAAAGCAGCAAAAAGAAAGAAGAGTGGGCAAACTAATGGAAGAGAAACGTAAATGAAAAATAAAAGAAAATGACTAGGCCCCACTTACTAACTAACCTAACTAACCATTGGCTAATTAACCCTTAACTAGACTATTAGACATATTAGGCATAACTTCAACAATAACAAATTTAATTTTTAATTAACAAAATTGATAGATATTTTCAACAAAAATATTTATCTTTTTAAAAAAAAAAAAATCATAAGAAATAAAGGCATAAAGACTTTTTATTTATGATTTAATTTATTTTTAATAATTATATTTACTATACTTAATTACGGAATGATGTTACAATTTTCATAGTAACACGGGTGTAAATATTTGATTTTAATGTAGTTGAATATATTATATGAATGTTTAGCGTGACAGACCTAAAATATAATTATACAATTTAATATGTTTGTTTGACAAGATAATTATTTGATCAATATATGGGAAGCAATTGCGTTCTTCAATATTTAAGGAGGACCAATAAACGGAGTATTGGTTAGTCGATTTTTTAAAATATTTTAAATAAACATTTATTCACACATTAAATTTTGCTTATATGTTTCTTTAAAAAAATAATTTCTTGTGATTACTTTTTATTTAAACTAGAAAAAAATAAAGTTATATAATTATACTTGTGTAACCAAATATGACATTAAAGATTATATGTAAATATATAACGTCAAACAAATAAGTTATTACAATTATTGTATTATGTATTTACTTGAGTGTATATAATTACAACCTTAAAACTTATATTGGCCTATAATCTATATATTTATATAATTCCAGGTTTGGCATGGTAACGTGTCACAGCTCATTATGCAGCAAAAGCATTTATCTTTTGTTTTTCAATTTTTGAGGATTTTCCCTATTTTATCCCCATTTATAACAAAACATCCGGGGGGGAAATAGTTGTACCTCGTACATCGTAACTCTTCAGTTTATAGTTGTACCAAATGGTTTTCTCTTTGTTCATTGATAATGGCAGTTTTCAACGTTGTTCTTTCTTCAATGGAAAAAATACTATCTTGACTTTCTTTTCATGAGTTACTTTCTTCGGATCTTTCCTTTTGATCCAACCATTGAGATTCAATTCATCAAGTCCATTGTCAAAATTACAGCACAAGATTAAAAAAATCCTGCTAACTTTTTCCGTTTTCTAAAATTGATCAAAACTAAACGGTGTATTTCTTCTGAAATTTTTAATTCAGAATTTATGTTTTTTATATGCTAATCTTCACTTCTGAAATTAAATGAAACTGTCCAAATAGAACACGCCGCGAATATTTACTAATATAATCCACTGCTGACATTTTTTGAAGAAATTAATTATAAGTTCCCTCTTTATTTTTTGCCTTTATAAATGTTATATGTTGTTGAAGAGGAATAGAATGTTTAAATTAATTGTCTGCTTTTCATATTTTTTCTGCATTAATAATATCGACATCACCAAAAGTAAACCAATTAGATTGTGAAAGACGAGTTTTGTATTGTGAATGTATTGCATCTAGGGCTGTCCAATGGGGCGGAGTATATCGATCCCGACTTCCCGCATTGTATCGGTATCGGTATATCGGTACTCGGTATCGATATTGGTACGGGGCTGGAAAAAAACCCCGACTCCAACCTCACCTCAGCCCCGACCCCGACCCTTCCCCACCCCATCCGACTCCTACTAGCTGTTGCACAACGACTTTGTCCAATTTGGTCGTTGTGCAACAGCTAAATACCCCTCCCCCCCTCCCCCAACCCCCTCTACCCCTTAGTATTTATTTTTAACCCTTAAGTTATTATATTTACACTTTAACTCAACTTTTTCAACTATAAATACTTTATTTTTCTTCATTATTTCTCACAAATCTTCCTACAATTACAATCTCTCTAATAATCTTTCATTCTCTTTACATTGTGTTCTAAATATTCAATTTAATTTATTCATTTGGGAATTGACAACTAGCTTGAGGATCATCCGTTGAGCAAAGTTTCAATTTTCAACATCTCTCGATTACACGTCGACGTTACGTCGGCGTTTGGTACATTCGTTCCTTTATTAAATTATTATTGTTTCTTTATTTTAATTAAGGCACTTAATTTCATTATCTTTAACTATTTAAGTATCTATTAGCATAAATTAAAATGAAAGTGAAAGGATTAAGAGGTATATTGGGTATGTCTGGTTCTAGTAGGGGTGACAAGGGTAAAGGTCCTTCTTCTAGTCATCATGTTCCTCCTAGACATGATGATTTATTGATACTGAAAATTTTCCTGAAGTACCATTAGATTTAGACGATGAGCTATTTTCTACAAATCAACAAGAGTTTAATTTAGAAGAACATCTAGATGACACACCAACTAATCTAGATGACACGCTAACCAATGCACCTCAAACTGGAACGCCGCCTATTCCCCCTAGTATGAGACGAGGCCCATCAGAACGAAAATTAACATCACATGTATGGACTTTTTTTGATAGAGACGTACAAAATCAAGTTGCTACATGCAAAATTTGTAAAAATATTTATAAATTTAAACTGGGAAAAGGTCATAGCGGGATGAGAGGTTTAACTACGCATTTGAATAACAAACACAAAGTTAAGTGGGATGAATATAAGACTCAAGTGAAGGGTGAGTCAGCAATGACCTCTCAGTCGGGACAAGCTTCATCTTGTCTGCTTGCAGTGCAGTCAAATTGACCTATGGCGAAGCGATTGTAGGCCCTATGTCACGCCCCAAATTTTTCCTAAGTCTTTACTTAGGGCGTGATGGCACCTGGACAATTATTTTCCACCAGGAGCACCATTTAATTCTCTTTATTTAGAAATTTAAACTTATATTCAAATACGGAGCTATTAATAAAAATAACAATAAAGAAATTTGTTTATGACTTTATTGAAAATATAACGCGAGCCCATACTCGTGCAAATATTGTTTCTACATAGACATACTGACAAATATTATTCTAAGTTGGAAGGGAGCCCATTCCAGGCGCATTTCGAGACACTGGGCGACATTACGAACTTTGGCAGTACCAAGCGAAGCAATGGACTTGGTATGACAAGAGGCGGGACGATCGCTAGCCTTGGCGTGGAACCTTTCTCTATCACGCTTTCTGAAACATGTTAAATAAAAGTCACTACCGTACAATTTGGTGAGTGAAACCTACCTGCAATTCAAAGTAACACCACAATATTCCAAGTGCAATCACATTATAACGTAATAAGCATATTGCAAAAACATATCAGGTTACAACATCTTTAAATATGCAACAACTCCTCATAGGAAATTCTCGGTTTAACTAACACTTCATTTTATCTCGTATTATACGTTAAGACATTCCCTGCGTTTCCACATGTTTATTACATTTATATATTTGTGAACGCGTATTCACTTTTCATATTTATATATAGGTGAACATGTATTCATCTTTCATATTTGTTGCGGCGTGCAACCCGATCCATTATATTTACGTATTTGTGAACGCGTATTCACTTTACGTTTTGTTGCGGCGTGCGGCCGATCCATTATGTTTACGTATGTGTGACCGTGTATTAACTTTACGTTTTGTTGCGGCGTGCAACCCGATCCATTATATTTACGTATTTGTGAACATATATTCACTTTACGTTTTGTTGCGGCGTGCAACCCGATCCATTATGTTTACGTATTTGTGAACGCGTATTCACTTTACGTTTTGTTGCGGCGTGCAACCCGATCCATTATATTTACGTATTTGTGAACATATATTCACTTTACGTTTTGTTGCGGCGTGCAACCCGATCCATTATGTTTACGTATTTGTGAACGCGTATTCATTTTACGTTTTGTTGCGGCGTGCAACCCGATCCATTATATATTTATATATTTATGTGAACACGTATTCACTTTTCATATTTATCAGAAGATCAAATAAATACTATTCTCTTTTCTAACATTCTGTCATTCATACTTGTAACGATTATAACTTTTTAACCATAACTCCAACTAAGGTGTTTCTCAAGCGAAAACTAAGGTAAGACGGGGATCTTTCACTGTACGAAATTTCATTTAAAACTACTTTGGGTAACTAACAAAAATTTATCCTCAAAACAGCCACATAAAATTTGTTTCGGCAGAATTTTTATTAAACAGTACCCAATCTTATAATAGTCATAACTCCTAATCTGTAAACCCGTTCAAGCCCCATAAATTCTCAAAACGACGAGAACAGATAGCTACACGTCTCCATGTGAACCATACTTTCATATTCTGTACCGTTTGGTACAGTTTTACACTTTTATTCGCTGCCCTTCCTGGATCTCGATAGATCCGAGACAGAAACTTTAAACAGCGATAACTCTCAATCCGTAAGTCGGATAGACCCCCGTAAGGTCTCAAAATGTCCACAACAGAGAGATCTAGAACTTTCATTTAGCAACAATTTTCATATTCCCCACAGATTAGTACAGTTTTACGTTTAAACGTCCTACCTTCTGGATTCCGATGAATCCGAGGCAGCAACTTCAAACTACAATAACTCTCAACTCGTAAGTCCGTTTTAATAACTCTTTATCTATATCTGTCCGTAACAGAGAGATTTACAACCATGTAAATTTTCATATAATTCTAATAAGTAAAACGCAATAAAAACAGTCTGTAATTATGCCTTTCCGAATTTCGGCCAAATCTAAGGCAGGAACTTTGAACTATGATAACTTTCAAACCGTATGTCCATTTTACCTCATTTTTGGTTCTATATGATCATATTAGAGAAGTGTACCACTCCTCCGAATTTCATCAATTTCTAACAATTATAACTCAGTGAGAACAGTTCGTAAAGTTCATGACGCAACTAGTTGTCTAAACAATCAAAAGTTCAATATTTCTTTTCAATACTCAATTCTTATTCTAACATGTATTGAACTTAAAATAAAGGATATTACCAAGAATTTCTGAGTGAGAAAACTCACCTTGTAAGCGTGAAAAGGATTGTTGTTCTGTTGCTACAAGTGATCCTTGCTCCCTAGTATTCCTATTTTTGTTCTCCTTCCTCTCTTGATGTTTTGATTTTCCTCGTCTTTTTCACTTGTTTTTTTTTTTCTTATTTTGTATTATTTTTGCTAGTCCTTTGTTTGTGCCAAGTATAATGTATAAGTAAGGGTGTTTGTATAACTTATGGGAGGTAGAAGACCAAGGGTGGAGGGGAATTGAAAAGGGGGAAGGGAAGGGGTAAAGGTAAAGAATGCTTGCACTTCCATTCTGCATATTTGTTTGTTTTTGTTTGTTTGTTTTTGTTTGTTTTTCTTTTGTTTTGTTTTGTTTTTTTTTTTTGTTTTCTTATTTCATTTTTATTTATCTATTTATCCAACTTTAACACTAATTCTATTCCATGCAATTTATTCTTTGTTTTTATATATATATATATATATATATATATATATATATATATATATATATATATATATATATTTATTAACTCAACCACAACTATATATTATTATTATTTTTTCCGGATTTTACACCCTAAATACGATAAAATGAAAGATAGGGAAAAATTATCAAAATTAGTTGCAGTGGAGGGTTTGCCTTTTTCATTTCCTAATTCTCCTGGTTTTATTCATTATATAAAACCAATGTACAATCCTGCTTATAACGGTTTTCCTAGATCAACTGTTAGGATAGATGTTTTTAAATTTGCACACGAATATCAACAATATTTATGTTACTATTTACGATTGCATAGATACACTTCCACCTTCAACTCCTAAAAATCTAAATGACCCACCACCTGTTAAAATAAGTAGAGAAGAAGTGTTGTCTAGCCTTCAAGATGAATGTAAAAAAGTATATACGCATTACCAACAAGAAAGTGCTAGCAACCAACCGGCTTCCATGCCATATTCTTCTTCTTCAACACAACCTCAAAAAAGATATGCTGTTTCTACGGCTAGTATTCAAAGCCACAGACAGAGAATGTACCAAATTAGCGAGTTTGATGTTTTTGTTTTGCAGGGTGTTGTACCGTACAAAGCAATTGAAAATGAAGGGGGACGTGAAGACTTGCTAAAATACTGGAGGGAGAATGAGAAGAATTTTCCAACACTAGCAAAGATGGCTCGAGATGTGTTGAACATTCAAGCGTCATCAACAACGTCCGAAAGAGCATTTTCTGCTGAAAGATTTCAAATAGAGGAGCACAGACATTCATTGGCAGAAGACTCATTAGAGATTGCAGTTCTATTCAGAGACTGAATTCGTGCGGAGCGTAGGAGGTGCGGTCAACCGGAGATCGACGAAGAAGAAGACTACAACTACAACGAAATCTAATCCGAAGATGTCGTCCAATTTGACCAAGATATACCAATTTCAACCGAAGAACCACAAGACATTATAAAAAAAACTAGAAAATGTGTTTCTTAAAATGTAATTCTTTTAATTATAATTTTACTATGTTATTTATTTGCAACTTTCAATATCACGAAGTTGCAATTTTGAAATTGTATTACAAAAAAAAAATCATACTTCTAGTCGAATAATATAAGCACAAAAATAGTCTTGGAATGCTTTTATTAAACTATCTTGTTGTGTATGTGTGTTATTTATTTATTTAATTTAAAGACAAATAAAAAAATGACCCCACCCGCCCCGACTCAACCGACCTTCGAATCGTGGCGGCGGCGACACCGACCCTCCGGACCAGACCCGCTCCGCCAAATCCAATGAATGATAGGCATAATTGAAAACGAATTCACTTTCAGTAATCGGAGGCAGGTCAGGGGCCGGCGGGCACGCCCCCAGACCCCGCTCCGCCAAACCGCCCTAATTGCATGTAATTTTGCACTGACACATCTTAAATAAAAATAAAACATAGCAACTGCTTTGTTTTGAACGATTAATAGGGGAATAATTTAATCGTTTGAAGAGGAGGCTTTCGGATTTTTTATTTTATATTTCAATTCGATTCTTTTCGTGAATATTGATTAATTTTTCACCATTAGTTTACTATTTTGGCTAAAAAACGATATTTGAGTTGGAGAAACGTACTCCCCTAAGCATGGAATATCAGCATAAAAAACACTGTGGCAAACAAAATGCTCTCGTTGAGAGTCGAACTCAAGACCTCCCGCTTACTAAACGGGTGCTCTAACCAACTGAGCTACAAGAGCTTCCTGATGTAATAACTGGCCTTTACAAATATAATAACATAATTATTTCTAAGACAGATATTTTCTAATAGACTATCAAGTTCAGTATATTTTCTTATTCTAATGTTTTACGCCACACCATTTAGTTATATATATTTGCATTTCACATCTTAGCTTCATTCATGATAAAAATAATAAAACGAAATATTGATTTTGTCATAAAAGGAGTTAAAATACGAAAATTAAACCTTTAGTATGATTCTTGACATTAATTACTCAAAATTTTGAAATAAAACTCTATTTTTGAAAATACATTCACAAATTTAATTACTAAAAATAATATAAAATCGTGATAAAAATTTAAATAACTTTATCAAAATAAAAATAGTAGGAGTACCATTTTTTTCCAAGACAAATGATTTAAGTGGTGTGTCTTGTTTCCTAGAAAACGCGCAGATAATAAGTCGGTCCAAAAGTGAAAGGTGCATAGTGGACATCCCAATCGTGCAATAAAGTTCTGTGCTTTTGGTTAGGCCTGCACAAAAAATAAATGGATCGGATTTTTCGGTCCGATCTTTAGTCCTACGTTTTTGAAAATTCAGTTTGCGGTTCGATCCGGTTCGGAGTTTTTTTTGTTTTTAGTGTATATTGGACCGGACCGGATCGAACCAAATTTTTCGGTCCGGTCTTCGGTCCGACCTTTCTAGATTTTCGATCCTCGGTCCGAGGGTTTTGTGCAGCCCTATTTTTGGTACGAGGATAAATATTTTCTTGAAAATAAGTGTATTTTTTATATATTTGATAAGGAAGAAAATAAGTGTAATTTTTATATATTTGATAAGGAAGAAAATAAATATTATTTTAAGAATATTTATATGTAATCTAGCAAAATAGGGGTGAAATGGAGTGAGGAGTAGGTGTTTGGGGGGTGGGTTTGGGTTCGTCAAAGGATTGGGTTGAGAGCATTGGATGAGGGGGAAACAATTAACTTGAAATGTCACTTATTTTTCTTACTTCCGGAAGTCATTTTTCTCATTTTAAAATAACTTATTTTCCTAGAGAAAATATTTTCTAAAAATTTTGATCAACCAAACATGAAAAAATTGAAAAATATTTTTCCGGTACCAAACACACCCTAAGCCTTCTTTATGTATTATTAACCAAAAAAAACCGTGTATATATAAACTCCAAGCACATTGCCACCGTGAAATTTGGTGGAGGCTTGGTATGCTATTGCCTATTTGGTCTTTCTCCTCCCTATTTCCAAGGAACTTCACAACTCCCTTTATTGCCTCACATGTTCTTAGTTTAAGTCTTGATTAATTTATGTGAATCTGGGTATTCCTTCCATTTTCATTTCTAGCCAAAGGGGTACAGAACTAATTGAGATATCTAAGGATTTAATCATAATTATTTTGTAAGTGTGGGATAATATAATGGATTCAGATTCTTGGACTCGTTTATTTACTTTGTCAAGGCGTTACCAATCTCGATCAGGTTAGTATTATCTTCTTTTTAGGCTTAACAAGAATGATGCAGGTGTAAATATTGCAACCCACCCACCCAAAAATAATATTGGCTCTATTTTCTGAGACGGTGTATGTTTCTTGCAAGAAAATGAAGGAATTTGCATTTGCAGATTTATTTGTAATGTACTTTGATTTTGTTGTTCATGGGTTTCCCTTGCCTAAGCCGGGGTTTTGTAGAGAAGGTTTCATTACCTGAAAATTTCATTTGCTTTTGTGAGTTTTGCTTATTCTCAGTACCGGTAATGTAAATAGAAATTGTTGTTTATGGGTTTTCGTTCTACCTCTCTACTGGCAGAGGTAAGACGTGCGTACGGCAGATGGGCCGTTTGAGTTGAAGTTGGGCGGGTCAAGATGGGCTGAAGCGGTAGATGGGTCAATGCCCAACTCGCTCAAACTTACATGGGCTAAGATGGGCGGGTCAAGATGAGCTAAAATGATGGGTCATAACTCATATTACCCAACTTGACTCATTACTTTTACAAAATTCAAACTTAACTTGTAGTTTTAAAATAAGAATAATATTTTAAAGATTTTTTTCATTTTTTATAAAAGCAAAATAAATATGAAATAGAAATTTGATGATTGAGTGGGGTGGAAGGGGTAGGTGTGGATAGGGGCGGGGTAAGAAAAAAAATCATATTTTTTATAAATTGTTTATAAAAGTAAAAATATATAAATTAGAAATTTGAGAATGTGGTAGGGCGGGTTGGAGGTAAGAGGGTGAGGTGGGTGGGGTAGGGCAGGGAGGAGTAAGAAAAAATTTCTTATTTTTTATAAATTATTTATAAAAATAAAGAAATATAAACTAGAAATTTGAGAATGTGGTAAGGTAGGGTTAGGGCCAGAAGGTGGGGTAGGGCGGGGGTGGAGGTAAGAAAAAATTCATTTTTTTATAAATTATTTATAAAAGTAGAAACAAACATAAAATAGAAATTTGAGGATGTGGTAGGGGGGTGGATGTAAAAAAAAAAAAGTCATATTTTTTTATAAATTGTTTATAAAAGTAAAAAAATAGAAATTTAAGAATGTGGTAGGGCAGGGAGGAGGGGAGGGCGAGAGGTGGGGATAGGGCGGGGTGGGGGTGGAGGTAAGAAAAAAATCATATTTTTTATAAATGTTTATAAAAGTAAAGAAATATAAAATAAAAATTTGAGAATGTGGTAGGGCGGGGTAGGGCTGGGAGGTGGAGGTAAGAAAAAAATCATTTTTTTTATAAATTATTTATAAAAGTAAAAACAAATATAAAATAGAAATTTGAGAATGTGGTAGGGCCGGGGGGAGGTGGAGTTAAGAAAAAAAATTATATTTTTTATAAATTGTTTATAAAAATAAAAAAATATAAAACAGAAATTTGAGAATTTGGTAGTGCGGGGGGGGTGTGGTGGAGGTAAGAGGGTGAGGTGGGGGTTTAGGGCAGAGAGGGGTAAGAAAAAATTTCATATTTTTTATAAATTGTTTATAAAAGTAAAGAAATATAAAATAGAAATTTGAGAATGTGTAGTGGGTAAGGCGGGAGGTGGGGGTAGGGGGTGTGGGGGAGAGGTACGAAAAAATTTCATATTTATAAATAATTATTTTATAAACGGCCCATATGCCACCTCTAATTATATTTAATATACTTAGTTATGGATAATAGTATTATTTATAAATAAAAATCTCCACTCTAATCATTAAAAATTAATTATTTTGATGGGTCAAGTTTGGACATCATCATGGACTCATTTGGACTGTTGATTTATGATGGATCAACTTGGGCTAGCCCAAACCAATCCATCATCAAAATCACTCTAGCCCAAACCTATAAAATCTTGGGCGGGTTGGGCGGGTTATTTGGGTTTGGGCTAATTTTGCCACCCCTACGTACACTTTATCCTTCCCATACCTCACTTTGTGGGATTACATGGGTAACTTGTTATTGTTGTTGGGTTACCCATTGTTATTGTTGTTGGGTTACCCATTGTTATTGTTGTTGGGTTTTCGTTCTAAACTAACCTGGTGTAAAGATTACAACTTTTTGTTTGTTTCCAGCCAATTTTTTTGCCACTTTAGTTTCTGAGCTGAGATAAAAGTAGAGAGGTTTCTTTAACTGAAAAATATGGAAGATTTTACATTTGCATTTCTGGATTTTCTTTTTGGTTTCCCACCCGGTGTCCGGTACCGGCATTGAAGCCCGACTATATCCAGATTCGCACCGGGTCCCATTTATGGGGAAGCGCTCCCTGCCTATCTGGTTAAGGAAGAACAACCTCATACACTGCACCACATCCGTGATTTTTCATTTTCTTATTAGTGATTTTATTTAGAATGTAGTTAGAAATTGTTGCTGCGCAGAAATGAACTAGGTTTAAAGATTACAAATGTATGGAGGAATTTGGATTTTTATTTCTGGTGTCTGCTTATCTACCAAGTGGTTTTATTTAAAATGTAATTATAAATTGCTCAGAAATTAACCAGGTGTAAACATTACAACTTTTTATTTTCGCTGTATTTCATATTTGCATTTCTGGGTTTTGGTTTATATTTTGGATTTAATTAGAAATTGCTCTTTGAGGGTCTTCCTGGCCTAGAAATGACCCCAATGTGAAGGTTATAAGTTTTTGTTTTATCAACTCTTATCCCTTCAGAAACTAAAATTTACGTTTCCATTTATGGGTGTCCTATCTCACATTATCTAGAAACATGGTTAGCAATGGTAATTTATAGGTTTTCCTGTTTGACGGAAGTGTATTTTTGGTGTGTTTTGCAGATGTCTATAACTTAGGAGAGGAGTACGATTGTGAAGAGGAGTCGAGGCCAGAGTTTCTCTGTCCTTTCTGTGCGGAGGATTTTGATATTGTTGGACTATGTTGTCATATCGATGAAGAACATGCTGTTGAGGCTAAGAATGGGGTACAGTATCTCTACTACTTAATACTTCTTTCCTAGTTTGTTGTCATTGAGTTAGAAAATGTAGGTATGCTTTAGTTTTTAAACCAGGGTGACCATCAGAAAACCTTTCTGATTTGCTGTGCCATCTTTACAGTGACCTTATTCAGGAATTGGTTTCTTTTGTTTTCCTCTCCTAGTACTCTTCCTGTTAACCCAATGGGTTTGTGAGAATAAGCATTGGCAATCTAAAATGGTATTCATTTTATGAAATGATCCTTTGCCTTTAAGGCTTTACCTGTGTTTAGTTTATATCTGTAGAGACTTCGACTTAAAAATTCAAAGCAGTGAATCACACTGGTTGTGTGAAGCTTTGAACTTCAAATTTCAAAGTAGTGAAGTGAAATAGTTTTCTGTTCCCCTTACCTATGTGTTAAAAACAATATAGTTTGTTGGTTTCTCTCTCCTGCAAATTATGGAGATACATAAATTTGTAATTCATGTACCATATAAAAGCAAAGTAATACAGTAAAATTATCAGAAGCATTATGTGCAAGTAATGCCGGTGCGACATTGCACAGTGGTTTTGGCTGATCACCTGCCTCCCCTTGTTCAACTTTAAAGATAAAATTATATAAAATCTGGATAGACCATGAAACTGAAAGATTAGAATCTATCTTCACAAAACGAAAGTTGGGCTTAAATTATGGTAGTGGCCCCCAGGACTTTGGTCTAGTAGTAAGAGCGCAACAAGGTGATGTATTGTTTTGGGGCATGTCACGGGTTCGAATCCTTGCCGTAGACAAATGCCTCGTATTTAAGTGGAGAATGGTAGAGTCACAGACTCATTATCCGCCGAGTTTCAAACCGTGCGCCACTGAGAGATTTCTCGATTATAAAAGGAAGAATTATATGGTAGCTTTGCTACTCTTTGTCAATTCCTCAAATCTCCAGTTTCTGATAATCACTTTTCATTGCTAAGTTATTTTATGGAACTTTAGCTTAAAATATAGTGTTTTTAATTTAGTTTCCATATTCATGTTACTAAATCTTCAAAAACTATAAGAGTCAGGTAATGAAAAAGTGCCTTTCTTATCTGCTGACTATAGGGTTGAAAAAACTGTAGTTCACTAACCAGGAAAATGGAAAACAAATTCAGTCACTTAAGTGAGCAGAGACTTAAGGTGTTCTAGGGCTTACTCCCCAAAGAATGCAGAGTGTAATTTGTGTGTCAGTGGTTCAGGGCTCAAAAAGTTACTTGTATGGAAATCACTTGTGATTTGCGGCTTTCATGAAAATAGGCTGACTAGCGGCTCTTGTAGAAATTTGAAAGGGAGCTGCCTAAGTGTTGGTTTGAAGAGCTGCTAAATGTATAACCAATTCTTCACCAGCACTTAACATGCCAAGTAGCAAAGTAACTATTTCATGAGGGGAAAAAGTTGGCCAAAAGTCGAGTGTGGTTTCAGAGACTTCTTTTAATGTTATTCTATTCGAACAATAGCTCTTGTATTTCAGGGATTGTTTCTGAAAATGTTTTACTTACACAAAATAGTTTTCAGAGCAATATTTACATGTGACATTTTTTAGTCGAAGACTCGGCATCATTAACCTGAGAATAAGATATTAAGCTTGTAATTAGATATTTAGATTTTGATTACACAGGCTAGAATCAGATATAGTCTAAAGCAGTTGGGACCAATTTTTATTTTTGATGATTATTTAATTAAATCACTCCATGATTGTATAGCTTTTATTTCTACTATTTCAGAATAAAATCTAGATATCTAAACACTTTATGCTACTGGCTTGTCAGTTGCATCTCTGGCAAGTGGTCAGGGTTCTGTTGAAGAGCACAAAGTTGTCTACTATTTTTCAAGTTTTTTGGTGATGTTAGATAACATGTCTGTATATGCAGATATGTCCGGTTTGTGCAAAAAGGGTTGGAATGGATTTGGTTGGTCATATTACTCAGCAACATGGGAACATTTTAAAGGTATCCTTTTTGGGTTTGCTTCATATCAGAATTCTTTTATTAATGCTGTAATGTCAGTTTTGTCTTAGTTTTACTGCTGGTCTCCATATGCATGGTATTTATCATTGACTGCGTTCAGGTGCAGCGCAAGAGAAGATTTCGAAGAGGTGGCACTTCGGCTCTCTCTATATTAAGAAGAGAGCTAAGGGAAGGGAGTTTGCAATCCATCCTCGGGGGATCCTCTCGTTTGGTTTCTTCCTCCACGACAGATACAGATCCCTTGTTATCTTCATTCATTCACAATACAGCTTTGGCTAATGAAATTCCTGATGTTCAACCTTTATCTTCTACTAAACAAAGTTCAAAGAAAGAAAGCATTCTTGAGAACTCGTCTGAAAGGTAAGGACGCATCATTACTTTTGTTTCTGTTTCTTTTTTTTCCTTCCTCTCAAAAGCCTATTTTATGCGTATTTCCCTAGTTAAACATGCAAATTTGATGAGCTGTTACAAAATACATACCTCATATACATGTTGTATGCTAGTTTTATTTTGGACTTGTGACTTTCCTCTTTGGTCCCATTTCTATTTACCTCTGTCCTATGTTGTTGATTTAGTTTTCTTTTGAACAGAAATGTTGAGCAATCTCCACTATCTGACAAAGACCAAGAGGAGAAGGCCAGGAAGAGTAAGTTTGTGCAAGGGCTACTGCTATCCACCTTTCTTGAAGAAGACTTCTAAATGTGAACAGGGATGATGTTAGCTTGGATAGAGAAAAGAAGAGGATGCTACCATTCTGTCTACTAGTTAGGGGAAGAGGGAACTCGTAAAAGTCCTACTTATGTGTATATTAAAGACTGCGTTAGTTTTCCATCTTCAATGTAGACAATATGCTAATATATATATTCTAATTTAATTGTGTGAAGCAACAAGAAACATATATGAGTATATAACTAGTTTCACTAAAATTATCAAGCATCGAAGTCAGCTAGTGAACCATCGCTGCTATGAACAGCTGAAATTGCATTGGCATAGACTCCGCTGGTTATGACTATAAGCAAAAGACCTGTTTGGGATACAAAGTTACGGAAAGGTTGGACATAGGGATGTCAATGGGGCGGGGGCGGGGGAAGGGTATCCCATACCCGTACCCACCACCTAAAACACATCCCCACCCCCGCCCCACCACCCATCACGGGTAGTAATTCTTCCACCCGCCCCCGCTCCACTTACTTCACGCGGATGCCCACTTACTCGGCGGGTACCCATTAATAAAATGCTCAAATAATGTCCAGCAATTGTTTTAGTCACCAAAATGAAAGTTATATAAGAAAAAGGAAAAAAAAAAGGAACCTTTCCACTATGGTGTATCGAATATCAAGTCTAAAACCTTGCCAAAATATTATGAATATTAAAAACAGTAAAGATGAAAATATTTAACAAAAAAAAGGAGAACAAAGAGAATAAGAAAAAGAAACGTGGTGTATTACGGTCTTTGGTTAATTTCAGTCACATTTTAAATCAAGAAAGGGCCAAATAAATTCGTAAATAGCCTAATTAAACTAATAGATGATACAGATATGGGCGATGCGGGTACGGTCGGTGTGGGTACGGTGCGGGTAGCAGGGCGGGTGCGGGGTGGGTCTTATATGAAATTCACCCCGCCCCACTACCCATGGCGGATAGCACTTTTGATACCCATACCCGCCCCACCACCCACCAAACCATCCCCATACCCGCCCCAATTGGAGCGGGTGCGGGGCGGTACCCGCATTTACCCGCCCCACTGACATCCTAGTTGGACATTCTGATGTTTGAATATTAGCCCCAAAATAGAATTTCATGGTAACCTGCATAATTCAGCAGGTCACTTCATGAGGAATTTGCAGCAACTTTTGTTGGCCACCAGTGATCTTTGTCAGTGAAAGACGCTACATGATATATAAAAGATATGCCGGCGGCTACCAACTCCGCTTTCTGGCGGGGTTAAGGTGTGGCATAGAAGATGTAAACGAGACCTAGAATCTTACCAGATGGAGATGTTGGGAGGACCGAGTAGTTCCAGGACCCATGGGAGAAAGGAAAGAAAAGATCTTGCTTCCGGAAATCGTGATAATACAATAGTTGAAGGCACTACAAATGAAATAAGGCCAAATTAAATAAAGAAATGAAGTTATTTCAAGACACTCCATCTATAAGAATCGATACAAACGATTAACTACTCTGTTTCATATTTGTTTCATTCTATATGATATGATTTTCTTGTCAGTTTATACTAAAAGGAATGAATATAGAAACATTTCATCCGAAGTATCATATATTTTATGTCTAATTAAACTGTGTCACATAAATTAGAACATAAAAACATGTAAAAGTTATTGCCCATGTTAAATAGAAGTTTTTGCATGGACTTCCTTCAAACATACCGGTCTTTAATTTTTGCCCCTCTTATATGTTATTTTAATTTTTGTCTTTGCTATTCATTTAATGAAATCTGGGAACGAAGGTACGCTTAGCTATCCAGACCTGCTTCGCTTAGCATAAGTTTTGTGGTTTTTATCTTCTGAAACTAAGTTTTACCTTGGTCGGCATAAGTTTCGTAGGAATTAAGTTATGCATCATAAGTTGTATAGTATATCCAAAAATATTATAGCGTTCAGAAATTGAAGAAGTGCTTTTTTTGGGGCATATGTTCTTTTATCCTTTTTAGAAGAAAAAAAATGGTAGCTAATGTGGGATGGTAGAATATATGTGTGGGTCTGTTTTTTTTAATGAAAATATATTATGCCCTCCCGGCTTAAGTTGTGTAGCATTTATAAAAAAAATTATCTTCTGAAACTGAATTTTTGCTTCGTTGGGCATCAGTTCTCTAGAAATTATGTTATGCAGCATAAGTTATATAATATTTTGAAATTTTTGTGGTGTTCGACATAACTTGTGGGATATTATAATGCAAAAATATAACTTATGCCCCGCAAAAAGAAACTTATGTCGCGCGAAAAGTTGTTTGTTATTTCGGTGTCAGGGGTACTTTCATCCTCTTATTTTTTACTTAAAGTGTTGAAAGGCAAAAATCAACATTTTTTTGCACAAATTGACCTTCAAATGCACTGGTCTTTAGTTCCCCCCTCATATTTGTGGTCTTTAATTTTTATCCCTACTACTTATTTAATGAAAATATTTAAACTTGCTTTGCAAAGCATATTTTCTATAACATTTTTATCTTCGGAAATTGAACTTTTACCTCGCTTGGCATAAATGTTATTGAAATTAAGTTATACATCATAAGTTTTATAGTATTTTTCATATTATGTTGAGTGTTGAAAGTTTTAAGTTGTCTTTTCCGACATAATTTGTGTGGATGTTATGATACATATGTCGAAGTTAAACGTAAACTATGTCAAGCGAAATCTAAGATTATGTCATTTTTCATATTATGTTGGGTGTTGAAAGTTGTCTTATCCGATATAATTTGTGTGGATATTATGATACATATGCCGAAGTTAAACGTAAGATATGTCTTGCGAAATCTAAATTATGTCACGCTTAAATGACAAAATTAAAGACCACAAATTCGAGGGGCAAAAATTAAAGACCACCCAGGGGCGTTTGTGTGAATGACCCTGTTAAATATGTAAGAAATTGAAGAATATGTAAAACCTCCAAGTTAGAGGCTCTAACTTGTGTAGAAACATTTGGGATTGAAGCAAATTATCAGCATTGAAACAAATTAGATCCCAAAGCAGAAGTATAATGGATTTATATAGCTGATCCATTGATATAGAGGCGTGGTTGATTGAATGTTTAATTAGAATAGTCATCAGAGTCTAGGAAAAAGTGGTTAATCTTTATCAAAGCAGTAGGAGTTGAGTAGAAAACTCAGCCCGACTTTAAAAACATAGATATATACAGTCATATACTGTAAGGTCATATTATGCTAGAGGTATTACAGACCATTTATACACAACATACAGAAAATCAACATTAACTTGAGCGTAAGTTGACTGTCATCAGAACATCATATCCAGGAAGGAAACAGTAAAGATGCTAACCTTCATTATCACTCTTAACTCTACTGCAAACCTTACCACTCATGCATCTAACAGTAACTAATAAAAGTACAAAAGCTTGTATTGTGTAAGCAGAAGGCTACTTTCAAGTCTAGTTTTGCTATACCCAGCGACCAGCTTATACAGCCGGACGAGCATCTCCGGATGTTATGCTTACAAGAAATAAGACAAGTTTCACCTCCGATACGCATTATGTGACACAAAAAAACTATAGTCAGGGTGATTAACTTGCAAAAGCCGGAGCCAATTGTCCGCAGCTCGTGAAAGAGAGTTGGCCTTCTGGCATTCATTGACTCCATCGGGAAACCAAAAAGATACTTGGAATTTGTAAGAGGCCAACCCAAAAGTCGGTAGAGGTAGCTTGGCGGGCATACCAGCATCGACGATGCCCCTACTAGTAGTTGTGCCATGCCGTTGAGGCCAGTCAGTCCTAGGAACTGCAAAAGTGTAAGCAATAGATAGTCAGCAACTTCAAGAACAATCAACTGGCTCGTTTTGTCAGCAGATTAAGCAGACATAGAGAAGCAATAGGATGAAAGACATACCACCAGAAGGTGTTGAGAGAGAATGGTATGTTAAAAAGCAAGCATCAAGATTTTGCAATGTTGGTCCAGTTGGTATCCTGTATATGGGATACCTTCATAATGGGAAAAGCGGAAAAGAACAATTCAGTATTAACAAGTGAGTTTACATGAGAATCTTTGTTCAGTGAAGGCTGAAAGGAGAGAATCTTACCAAGCCACAGAAATCCAACTTGCAGCAGTAAGATCACAGCTTCTATACGTCTTCAGTTCTGGAAATTTAGATGCAAGGCCAGAAATCTGCAGTGTTAAGGGAAAAGGAATGTAAATGCTATGACACAAAAAAAAATTGAAGACACAAAAAAAACTTCTGTTTGATAAAATACTTGCCTTATCAGCTAAAGGTTCACGGCCATATGGTTGATTCCGCTCAAAATATTCAAATACAAGGAGACCAGGAGAGTTCCCCATCTCATTCTCATCACCTGAAGATTCTAATAAAGGGTCCTTTTTAAGGGAGAGATGCTTGATTCCATCAATTAAAATCTGCTGATTCCAACTTCCGTGAACTTTATTGGCTACCTTTGAAGCTCCAGCTCCATATTCACTACTGTCATCACTACTTGTCTCCTTGAGAGAATCAGCATCACTTTCTTCACCTGGTCTCCTGGAAAAAATTCCAGCCCAAGATTGTTAATTTAAAAGAAAATGCTGCTCATCTATACCAGTTATCCACGAGCAAAGGCACCAATCAATGAAATGCTCGGCTTTTAAGAAAACAGAACAGTCTGTATAGTTCAATGATTAAAGAAGATAGCTTTTATTTCAACCTAGTTTTCACTTGGTAGGTAAGATGGGCAGCAAAATTACAACGTTAATAGCCTCAAGACATTTTGCTAGCTCTGTCTTCAAGCAAGGAGTAAAATAAAAACTTCAAAGCAGTAAAGACCGAGCAAATAATCAACAATGGATTCAACTTTTAAGGACAATACATGCACATCTGATGTCACACCTTGCACCTGTACAAGGCCACATCAATAAGAGAAGATAGCATAAGTGAACATTGTTTAAGGTCACTCTTTCTTCAATACATGAGCTCATAGTTTATTTATGAAAAAAACTGAAGCGCTACAATAACTAAATTTATAATTAAGAATACACCTTCCATAACCAACCATAGAAAACCTATATCCTATAATATAAGATATGGAAGAAGGTACACACTTCAACTTCAATTTAGTGGCAGCTGCAGGGTGATGGGGTACAGATATCCACTGCTCATTAACCCTTGGACTTTTGCATAATGAATCACATTCAAGCTTTAGATAAGATAAAAGAAAAAAAATTCACATTAACCAAACCCCAAGCTAACCAGAATCTAGGCTAGAATCACCATCCTCATAACTGAAGTGAACATTTAAGAGGAAAATTGTGATTCAGCCAGAACCGGTAACGCCTATTACATAATGGAGAGTGCATCTTTATGTTAAACAATAATAAGAAATCAGTCACATTACTCTGATAACTGTTCGCCACTTCTTTTCCTATCACCAAAACAGTCACACACATGAATTCGTTCAAAGACCAATATGCATGAATAATTACTATTTTCATCGTCCGCAAATAGGCCGAAGTTGCACATAACAAGCTTACCTTTGCTTGATGGAGGGCTTCAAAGGGTCTATATAAAGTTGAATCCCAGACAAATATGGCACATAATACTGGATGACACAATCACTCTGATTTAAAACCAGAGAAACTCCTGCTCCATATGCACTCCATTCCCCAAAAGACTCCCAAAGGTCACCCAAGATGAAGTATGGATGGGGATCATTGTCAAGATTCCTCATCCCTCTCAAGATTGTCTACACATATGCAAATGCACTGGATTAACTTGAGTATCAGGAGATCAAAAGATTCAAACTGATAATTCACAAACTTCTGCTTTGTTGCATTATGAATAAGCCACTGAACAAATGAGGAATTTAGATCATAATTACACAAAGGCATTGAGCTTAACAATCAGCACTCGCATGTACAAGTGAAATCCAGCTTAAGCTTAAAGTGTTCAACAACCAAGCCAAGGAGACAATTGCTGAGCCATTATTCACTTGTATGATTCAAGGAAGAAATGAGCATAAAATTAGCAGAAATCTGGCTTTTCATAACACATGACACAAGTAGGGTTTCCATGCAAACGGGAGAAGAGAGTAATAAACCGTTGTACTGGAACACCTGATCCATGCAGATGGTTTACACACACGATACAATCAAGCATCATAAAAGCAGTCATATGCATGACCACATGAAACTAGGTGAAATTTCATAACTTCCCTTTAGTTACCAACGGTAGGTCCAGTTTCTGAGAACGTTGTCCAGCCCGTAACAGCAGGATTCAATGTTACAAATTCGCCCAATGTATATGAGAAGTAGATTACCGTTTACCGCTTTAAACAATACAGTTTCTCCTCATTAGCATTCTTTTTCCATATGAAGTAGTGTAAAAAACTTAATATTTAGTTTAAGCATTTTCGTTGTAATTACCGTTCTTTCTTCCGCATGCTATGTAATGCTTTCCATTTCGCACTATTTTGTTGTTGTTTTTACTGCTTTTATATTTGTATTCCCTTTCTCATACTTCTTTAAAATGCTCTACTTAAGTCAAGGTAGGGTAAGGTCTGCGACTCTGCGTACACTCTACCTAGCATAATCCTTTGACATTGTCACAATACAAACTCTAGAAACATTCACAAAATGCAGCAACTTTTACATCAAGGCATAGTTTTATTTCCCCCCAACATCAATAACTTAATGCCCAATAGGATAAAACACAAATACTCCCTCGTCCCAGTTTATGTGATATAGTTTGACTGGACACGGAGTTTAAGAAATAAAGACTTTTGAATCTTGTGGTCTAAAACAAGTCAAAGATATTTATGTAGTTATAAATGTCTCGTTAAGTTAAAACGTAAAGCTTGAAGTTAAATTGTTGCCAAATAAAAAATATGTCATTATTTTTGGACTCGCTACAAGAAAAGTGTGTCATATGACTAATAATTGGTAAACAAGAGAAGTGACCATTTGCTTAAACAACATTATTAATAAAGCACAAAAAACTCCCAAACAAAAGAAACTAATATACCCACTTAAAGTTCATACCTTGGGAAAAGATTGAGCTGTAACCTTAGGAGTGGTATGCTCCAAGAACCGATCGAAATTAGTCAAATTCTCAATTTGAATGGATGAAAACGACGTCGTTGAGGATGCTCCATCAGAGCCGGTTCGACTTTCCGGTTCAATTCTAGACTTAGCTGCTTTCATTTTCTGCTGTTTCCTCATCGCTGGTGGGCTGTAAAACCGATCATCTCCAACCCGTCTTCGATTTGCAGCCATTTGCAAAATTAACCACAAAAGAATATGGATCCGTAAAAGTCAAAGAAGTGTAGTTTTGAGTCTTTGCTATAATGAAGTAACTGTAGTTTCTGTATTGGTAACTTGCAATCTTTTTAAAAATTGGGTAAAGTTTTAGGGGTTTAAGTGAGATTTAGAGTGATTAGGGTTTTTGAAGATATGAGGGGGTGGGTGGGGTGCTGGGTTTGTTAATGGTGGAGGGGAGAAGAAGACGCGAAGAATCGAGGCAGGAAAAAAAAGGGTTGAAAATGAAGGTCTACCTTCAGTTCCATGGACCATGTTCCAGACAATTCAAGAATAAATTATCTACAATAATTGAAAATAAATGTTAGGTATCATTTTCATTTATTAACAAAATCACCCGACTTGAATAATTTTAATAGCGTATATATTCTATATATATTCATAATAAAAAAAGTCGATTCGGTAAGACTGCTTTCTCGCATGCGAAATTTGAGGAAGGACCTAATTACGCGTCTATTTACACAGTTTTACCTTACATTTCTGCAAGAGGCATATTCACAATATATTCTGTAATCATTATTTAGTGTAACTAAGGTAAAATAGAGATTCTAATTCTATTAGGACTATAATTATAATTAAGGTAAAATAGAGATTCTATTTCTATTAGGACTACAATTGTAATTAAGGTGAAATAGATATCATAATTCTATTAGGACTACAATTATAATTAAGGTAAAATATATATCATAATTCTATTAGGACTACAATTATATATTTTATATATATGACATTAATAAAAAAAATTCCATCAACAAAAATTATACTATTTTATACGATATCAAAAGCCAAACTCTAACATCCTCTCTAGTTCCATTCCAATTCCATTCAGCAAGGCCAAACAGTGAGAGACCATCAGCACGCATGTCCCTTTTCCCCCTAATCATATGAAGTACTTGCATTGCTTGGCTTTGCAATCAAGACCTTAATTGACAGTGTTATTCCTTTGTTTAACGTGAAACTCGCAGCCGTTACCCGAAAGTGCGCACTGAGTAAACCACGGACTGACGTAGTAGCCTGCAAACATAATCAGCCAGTTAAACCACATTTGGCAAGCCAGGTGTGACAGGCTCCCCCAAGAGGCGAAGACATGCCAAGGTGTTACCCTGGGTCTCGAACTTGTGTGACCAAACTCTCCTTACCTACCAAATGAGGATATCCATCGAGGGGATTCGAACCTGCGACCCTAGGGTCGAGGCAAAAACCTTTCACCAACAAGCTGAAGCTCTTGGATGACAGTGTTATTCCTACCATAGACATAACGATAATTCTTCAACGACACATGCACACCCATGTTATGTTGCTAAGGACAAGTTTTCCACTCTTGTACAATCAAGAAAGTTTGCTCTGACAGGGAAATCAATTCCCCCGTTACAATTTGATTTATTCCTTCAACAACACCTTTCTCTTTCCGATCAACGGATTCCGACAATTTTTTGCCACCCTGAAAAACGTATCACTCGCTTTTAGGGTTTTCCAACAACCTCGTTTTTCTATCTAACCTACCATTCAAAATTCATGGCACATTATTCCTCGTTGCAGTCCAACATCCTGAGCTCACAGTACATGGGCCACCAACACCAGGCCCAGCAGCAGCAACCCAGCCTCAATCCAACGAATTTGTGTCATGCTTTCGGTTCTTTAAAAATTCAGCAGCCCGATAATGTGTGGTATATGAATACGGGTGCCACGTCTCACCTCACCAATAATTCTAGTATTCTTCCTTAACTGCGCAATTTAAATACTCCTCAATCTATTATGGTCAGAAATGGTCATCACATTACAATTCAAGAGTTTGGCCATGTAAAGTTCGAAAAAATAAAATAATAATAATAGTTGTTGGTTGGTTTAATAAAAATATATATATAAGAAAACAAAAAATAAATTGCATGGGATGGAGTTAGTGTTAAAGTTGGATAAATAGATAGATAAAAATGAAAATAAGAAGAAAAAAAAGGGCAGATGCATGTTGTGCACGTCCCTCCCCTCCCCCCCCCCCACCCCCTTTCATTTCCCCTCCAACTCTTGTCATTCCACCTCCCATAAGTTATACAAACACATCAACTCACCTCAACTTATATAGTGTATTTGACACAAAATAAAGTACCTAGTACAAGGAATATAAATCAGGAAAAAAATCAAGTGAACAAGAAGGGGAAAAATCAGGAAAATATCAAGAGAGGAAGGAGAACAAGAAAATTAGGGAACACTAAGGAGCAAGAACCACTTGTAGCAACCGAACCACAATCCTTTTTCACGCTTACAAAGTGAGTTTTCTCACTCATAAATTCTTGGTAACATCCTTTATTTTAAGTTCAATACATGTTAGAATAATAATTGAGTGTTGAAAAGAAATAACGAGCTTATGATTGTTTAGACAACTAGTTGCGTCACGAACTTTACGAACTGGTTTCACTGAGTTATAATGGTTAGAATTTGATGAAATTATAAAGAATGGTACACCTCTCTATTATGATCATATAGAACCAAAAATGAAGTAAAATAGACATACGGTTTGAAAGTTATCATAGTTCAAAGTTCCTGCCTTAGATTTGGCCGAAATTCGGAAAGGCATAATTACAGACTGTTTTTATTGAGTTTTACCTATTAGAATTATATAAAAATTTACATGGTTGTAAATATCTCTGTTACGGACAGATATAGCTAAATAGAGGTTAAAACGGACTTACGAGTTGAGAGTTATTGTAGTTTGAAGTTGTTGCCTCGGATTCATCGGAATCCAGAAGGGCAGGACGTTGAAACATAAAACTGTACTAATCCGTGGGAAATATGAAAATTGGTGTTAATTGAAAGTTCTAGATCTCTCTGTTGTGGACATTTTGAGACCTTACGGAGGTCTATCAGACTTAGGGATTGAGAGTTATCGCTGTTTAAAGTTTCTGTCTCGGATCTATCGAGATCCAGAAAGGGCAGCGAGTAAAAGTGTAAAACTGTACCAAATGGTACAGAATATGAAAGTATGGTTCACATGGAGACGTGTAGCTCTCTGTTCTCGTCGTTTTGAGATTTTATGGGGCTTGAACGGGTTTACAGATTAGGAGTTATGATTATTCTAAGATTTGGTTCTGTTTAATAAAAATTCTGCCGAAACAAATTTCATGTGGTTGTTTTGAGGATAAATTTGTGTTAGTTATCCAAAGTAGTTTTAAATGAAATTTGGTACAGTGAAAGATCCCCGTCTTACCTTAGTTTCCGCTTGAGAAACACCTTAGTTGGAGTTATAGTTAAAAAGTTATAATCGTTACAAGTATGAATGACAGAATGTTGGGAAAGAGAATAGTATTTATTCCATCTTCTGAAAAATATGAAAAGTGAATACGTGTTCACATAAATATATAGATATATAATGGATCGGGTTGCACGCCGCAATAAAACGTAAAGTGAATACGCGTTCACAAATACGTAAACATAATGGATCGGGTTGCACGCCGCAACAAAACGTAAAGTGAATATGCGTTCACAAATACGTAAACATAATGGATCGGGTTGCACGCCGCACAAAACGTAAAGTGAATACGTGTTCACAAATACGTAAATATAATGGATCGGGTTGCACGCCGCAACAAATATGAAAGATGAATACATGTTCACCTATATATAAATATGAAAAGTGAATACGCGTTCACAAATATATAAATGTAATAAACATATGGAAATGCAGGGGAATGTCTTAACGTATAATACGAGATAAAATGAAGTGTTAGTTAAACCGAGAATTTCCTATGAGGAGTTGTTGCAAATTTAAAAATGTTGTAACCTGATATGTTTTTGCAATATGCTTATTACGTTATAATGTGATTGCACTTGGAATATTGTGGTGCTACTTTGAATTGCAGGGTAAGGTTCTCACTCAAAGCCGTGGTAGTGACTCTTTATTTAACATGTTTGAAAGCGTGATAGAGGAAAGACTCCACGCCAAGGCTAGCGATCGTCCACTTCTTGTCATACCAAGTCCATTGCTTCGCTTGGTACTCGTCGAGTTCAGATGTCGATTCTGATGTCTCGAAATGTCCGTGTGGAATGGTCCCCCTTCCAACTTAGAATAATATTTGTCAGTATGTCTATGTAGAAACAATATTTGCACGAGCATGTGCTCGCGTTATGTTTTCAATAAATTCATAAACAGATTTCTTTATTGTTATTTTTATTAATAGATTCGTATTTGAATATAAATTTAAATTTATAAATAAAGAGAATTAGATGGTGCTCCTGGTGGGAAATAATTGTCCAGGTGCCATCACGCCCTAAGTAAAGGCTTACGAAAAGTCGGGGCGTGACAAGTTGGTATCAGAGCTAAACCAAAGTTAGGAGATTCTAGGAAGTTTCTTGAGTTGGGTGTTTGAGCGGTTACTTATTGCGACGGTGTGCGCCACCCTAGTAATAAGTGAACTAATAACATCCTAAAATTTCCCTTCTTTCATACTCCTCTCGCCTATCTCTTGAGTCTTTTTCAAGACTTGATTCTTGTACTACATCTTTCACGCGGGTTAGGAAGAAGATTGTACAACGTTATACTGACCAATAATTGTTGTGTAGATGGTGATTATAAGACGAGTTCCAACAAAGAGGGAAGTACTCGAGGAACATGCAAAGAAAATGCAAGCTCAGAAGGAATTCATGCGTCATAAGATGAACTCGGGAGATGATTTTAATGAGTATATGTGCGACACAATCGTACTTTGTGCGTATTTGCTTAGGAGTAGACAGAAGAGGCGTTCCTACGACCCGACCTTCTTCAACTTTCCGATTGGAGTCATATTACAGATAATATTCAACTCTGTCCCGGAAAAATTCCGATCCTCATTCAGAGGGGCAAAGATGCTAAGAGGAGATGTTACAGAAGGTTCCTGGACCAAATTTCTATTTCAGGTAATAGTAGTAAGGGAAAGAATGAGCGAAATGGAAAGGGAAGCAAGGAAGAAGGTTCACAGGGAGTTGAATGTCAATCAGCAGAATAGGCGAATTATGCGGTTAAGCCCTTTAGAACGTGTTGTAGTAGGTGCATGTTCGAGTAAGAGAGCTATAGGGAATGACATAGAATGACATGCTCTGATGTATTGTAATGTCATGAAATATTTTCAAATATGAGGAATGAAACATTATTAATGCAAGTTATGAGTTGTCATTATTGTTTAGTTAATCTGCGTTTTCTTGTGGTGTTGCATGCTTATGAACTATAAGAAAATTTTAAGAGCTAGAGTAGACATTCCGTCTTCTAAAATATGAGTGTGTTTGTCTTCACAGAAAATGGTGAATTCACAAATTCCGGGGGCTCAAGAGGAGGTTCATCACGAAGCTCATGTACCTCCGATTGACGTAGTGGTGTCCGAAGGAGCGAGAAAATGTCGGAGAAAATGTTGGAAGAACGAGTCAAATGGCCCAAGAAACGGTGGGACAAAAACTAGATAGACTCAAAGAGTTAATGACAGTGCAGCTCCACATGGTTCCGCCCACACCTAGTGTCTGTCATAGCCCAGAACTGAGACGGCCCGAGGACCGATGCGTGCGCACTACGGACCGAGAGTGTAGAAGCTCAGCGATGCACTGATAGGCTATGGGCAAATTTTATGAGGAGAAGAGAACCACTTTACTCAGGGAAGGACCCCAAGGCCAACCCAATAGTATTCCTCGATGAAGTTGAAGACTTAATGTTCACATTGGGATGCGTGGAGACGCAGGACATCAACTTGGTAGGCGCACGACTAGTGGATGATGCAGGGTGTCACGCCCTTTTTCGACCGCAACATTTATAAAAAATTTCTGCTTAATAAAAATGTTAGGAAATAAAAAATGTGATAAATGTTTAACAGGGTGCTTAAATGCTAAAGGTGCAAAAGAATGCTAAAGACGTTTAAAAGGGGGGCGTTAAAAGGTTAAGGTGCTAAAATGCTAAAATCATGCAAAAGGGTTCGCGGAGTCTCCACCTAATTAATTTGGGTGAATTAGGACACCTAAATGTTAACTAGTTTAAAGTAAACATTAACTCCATTTTAACGGTCTGCAAAATTGTGAGATTCTGGGCAAGAGTTCTTTATTATCCTAAAGGGAATGAGTTAGGCACCCTAAAGGATCCGCTAACTTGCGGTTGTCCGTTCAAACCTAGGGTTAATTATTATTGCTAAGAATGCATATTTGAAAGATATTTAATAAAAAGTATTTTTTTTGATAAAGATTGATAAGATTAATGATATAAAACACATATAAAGTTTAAAGCATGTCTTATATTACTTATAAAAAATGTAATGCAGAATGGATTTATTGACTGAATGTATGCATTTATCTACTTCATTAATCTTGGTTATGATTTACCCAATGCTTAGGATGATTTTTATTATACATAATAGATTTCCTATATAATGTTAGATAAGAGTTCAAGAGAAAATTTGTTATGGATTTAGTAAGAAATAAAGTGTTGATTTTATGATGCAAGTTAAATTGTTTAGATTATTTTGGCAGAATTTAGACATGCCTAACAATCCTAAAATACAAATAAGGTAGAAGTGCATTTCTAAGTTTAAATTACCTTCCCACCTCATATGTTCAAAGGCTAATTGCTCGAAGTTTCCTATTAATTACAAAGTTATATTACAACAACAAATAAGATATAAAAAATGAGATAAGGAGGTTAAGAGAGTGAAGGGATTGGAGCGGATGACTCCGTCCTATTTGTTTTTCTAGGAATTGCCGAAGAGGGAACTCGATGGATGTAGATGCAGGCCTTTACGTTTGCCACGATGAGTTTCACTATGAGACTCTTTGTTGCTCCGGTGCGTTTCATGTAAAAATAAAGAAAGATAAGGATTAGTATATGCTCCGAATAATATAATAATAGAAGAAACATTACACACATGCATATGTTTATAATGTGTACTAAGCTTGCCGACCCGAAACAGTCCATCTTTATTTAACCAGCATGTGATTTCAATTAAATCATAAGCCTCTGTGAACAGAAGATATAACTGAAATCCCACAATTTATCAGCATTATTTTTCCAGATTTCAAAGAGGCTACACTCAGTTACAGCAACACAGACAGGGGAATAAGAGAAAAGCCAAACAGGCAATGAACTGGGCCAACATTCAGTTGCAGAAAAAGAAATAACAAGGCCCTCCAAGATGCCTCAAAGTCCAGTTTCATTTATAGATAGCTAGACATGCAGAGGTTATCACAACACGAGAGTCATGAGCATGCATATATGGACTGCTTTCATGCGCAATTCCTACACTACAAGACTGAAGACAACTGTATTTCATTTGACTGAACTTGAATAACCTTGAGAGTATAGGAAAAAGCAGTAAATAGTGAAGCAATAGCAACTGGGTCACACATTATTCCACGCTCAATCTGACAGTGAATTAAGCGTATATCGGCAAAGCATACGACTTTCAGTTTCCAAGTTAATTCAGATGACTATTTAAACATAAATGTTGATATGCCCAATTAACAGGTTCTTGAAACAATCTATGGAGCATATCTACACTTTATAGTTTACCTAGACATGCTAGCATTCACATAGACAGAACCAATGCAGATTATATGAGGATCTATGGTATAAATTGGACTGCTAGTGCACTGGTGGAAAGTTGGTGGTATTCAGATTCTCAACTAAAAGGGGGAGATCCATATGCCACAATATATAATCATACAGGGATTAACTTAGATATGCAAAACCATCTAAACCAGAATTTCGATATGCCTAATCTCCTTCCTGGTTATATTACCTGACATTCGACCTTATAATGTAAACATGCAAATGCAACACACCCATGATTCAGACTTATTGCAGCATTCTGCTCATCCCACAACATCACAGCAAACCACATAAACAGACACAATATTTATTTTATCTATCTCGCAGTCTCCAAACATTATCTTCAACATCTAACACATATTTAATACAAACTTCACACAGAAATACAGAAATGAGCCGACATCGAGAGAGAGTTGATTTTACCTTCTCCGGATAGCTAACCAAGGCAGCGTATCAAGTCGTCGAAGCCACTCGGAGATTTTTATGCTATGCTATTAAAAGCGACGCAGTTTGTGGTTGATTCTAGACTATTTTTGAAAGAAATGTTTCGGCTAAAGGTTGCTAACAGGTTCCCTCAGGCTTCCCCTATGTTTTATGACAGTTGAGTCGATTTTTTATTCGTGTCAGGGTTTCAGAAAGGTGCTGGGTTTCCCCCCGATTGTCGTCCTTGCATGCAAGGATTGCTTTGCTTATATAGTCTAATTTTAGGTCCTAAGTTTGGGTAAGGTTTATAGTGCTGATTTGGTGCGATTTGGTATTGATTTATGGGCTGATTCGTGCTTGATTCTGATCGATTTCTTAAGGCAAGTTTATGACTATCGAATATTGGGGCTGATTTGTAGTTTTTGTGTTAATTGGGATGCGATTTTGTTAGATTTGGGTTCGATTCGCCGGATTCTCAGGCGAGAATCCCGGCATGGGCGAGGTGCGGCGACGAGCTTTTAGGTTTAGGGTTCGTTCGTTGTTTTTATGGCTGTCGATGATAGGAGAAGGGGATAAGGTCAAGGGCTGAATGGAGTGGGCTGTGCGATGAGAAGGGAAATAAGGCTGGGATGTAATGGGCTTGCGGGTGTTGGGCTGAAGAGGTAAGGGGCCTGGGTTGCGTTGGGTTGGGTAGAAATTTAGGTGTTAAGTATTAGGTATTTAATTAGTGGTAAATTATTTAAATTGTGATTAAATTGTTTAGGTGCTTTATTAATCTAAGTTTGAGATTAAAAAATAAAGATGGGCGTGCTATTTAATTAGTGCTTAATTTTTATAATGCGATGCTGTTATTAAAAATTACTTATTATGTGTATTTTGCGATGTTAAATTAAAATTGAATTATTTAAATGCTACATGCATGTATGACATTTAAGGACTGCTTAATGTTTTTATGAATGCGACGCTTATTATTAAAACGCATGTATTAGATTGAAATTAATTTAAATTACGACTTATGAAATTGTCTTGTTATTAATAAATGTGAATATCTTTTTTAACACGACGTCATTATCAAATTATTTATTTTATGTATTTATTTATTTATTAAGAATCATGACATGGCTTAAAATTAATTAATGCGGGCGCGAGACTCTAAGTGCTTAATTTTCTACGTAAGACGCAGTGCCATTATTAAATTGCTTATTTATGTCTGTATTAATGTTTTATCGCTGCATTTTATTATTTAAAAATTATTTGAAAATTGGTGTAATTTCGTAGTTAATGACTGGACGGGAGGGTCAAAATTGGGTGTCAACAACTTGTCCCTCTTTGTATGGAGATGATGGAAGAATCTTCGGACAAAGACGTTGACTTATAGCCAATTTTGTCTCGATCCAAAGAATTGCAAAAAATGCTGGGCAATTAAGACATGCGTCGACACGACTAAATCGCCCTAGTGTCGAGTTATGACGACACTGGGTTACCATGGTCAAACACCAAGGCGGGCTAACGCGGACTCAAAATTTGTCCCAGTGTCGAGTTATGACGACACTGGGATAACATGGTCAAAACACCAAGGTGGGCTAACACGGACTCAAAATTTGTCCCAGTGTCGAGTTATGACGACACTGGGCTGTAGTGCTAAAAATAAAAATAAAAATAAAAATAACTGGCTTGAACCTGGGGTGTACCGCTATTGACTTATGGTGCTGGGTTTTATGGTGATGTGGAACGAGTGGATCGACGCTTGAGGCCGCTTCTGCCATTTGTTGGGAGGGTTGGCCCCCCAACAAATTGTCCCGGTTCGCTGTAAGAGAAAATCCACGTTGTGCTCCTGCTCCTGCATGCTAGGACTTAAACAAACGGTTAGTGCATAACTGTTAAGGCAAAATGATGATGCATAATTTTAAAAGCAATGTAACTGTAAGTAGAAAATGTTATCATGCAAAAATGTGATGCATGTTGTGTTGATGCGATGCTGCAAATGCTGTGATTTTCGTCCTTGCACAGACGCGTTGCGATTGTGAATGCGGATATGTTGTCACTGCCGCAATCGCTCAGACTAAAGCTCAAAAAGAGTTAGTGCATAACTGCTAAGACAGAATAATAAAGCATGAATAAGAGATGCAATTTTGAGAGTATAGAAATCATCCTTGCGTAGATCTGATATGCTGATGACGGCGTCGTTTTCGGACATATGACGTCGTTTTCGGACCTTGCGTCGTTTTTGGACTTGTCGTCGTTTTCGGACTTTGCGCTGTTTTAGGACTTGTTGTGCTGATGACGCCGCGTTACGGACGTATTCTTTTGGCGCCGCTTTCGACTTGGCGCCGCTTTCGACTTGTTGCGGCCGATAACGCCGTTGCTGGACGTGTTCTTCGGGCGCCGCTTTCTGACTTGGCGCCGTTTTGGACTTGTTGTCGATAACGCCGCGTTCGGACGTGTTCTTCCGGGCGTCGTTTTGGACTTGTTGTCCGATAACGCCGCCGTTCGGACGTGTCTTGATGCTCCTGTAGAGTAAATGCTCCTGCAAGCTAAGTTTGAGAAAAATTAGTGTATACCTGTTAAAACAAAATGATAAATATTTGAGAAATGCAATTTTGTGGGTAGAGATGTCGTCTCTGATACGCCGGATGAATACTGAGATGTTGTCCTTGCACGGACATGCTAAACGTTGCAACTGACAAATTGCCATGATGCTTTTGTTGTGTGCGTGGGTTGCAAATTTGACTTTATGCCCGAGCTGATGCGCTAAACTTTGTTGCGGAATTTTGAATTCTGACTGTTGATTGTCGATGCCCCTCTCTGCTTCTACTACTTTTACTGCGGATTTTGAACTTTGGATTGTTGTCATATCATCTGCCTCTGCTGCTTCTTTCTGCTTCTGCTGATATGGAGGACCCGCGCTCAAAGAAACCTTGTGAGTTGGGGGGGTCGATTCGTATTTGACTTCGCCGCCTTGTTCCTTGACATCTGCGTGTCTGGACTGTTTGGACCTGCAACCCTGTCTGGTCTCCTACCTTGTCCCAATTTTGGAATATGCAAAGGGCGTTTGGCCTAAAGTGTGTCATGACCCGACCCGACGGGCCGCGATTAACGTCCTAATTGGACGTCATTACTGACCTGTCACTCTTAATCCATTTAATACAGATGTCTACATAAATTTCGGCAGCACAACGCTGCTTTTACAACATATCCCTAAAAAAACGGGCGAGCCGACAAGGCTGCCAAAACAATCAACAAGACAACAGTCATAATAGGCTAGCCGACTAGGATTCCACCAACCACATCACGCGCACAAAGGCATAAGTCAAAATACGCAAGCCGGCAAGGCTGCTACTAAATAACGACATCAAAACCCAAAACGAAGTACAAACATCCAACCCACAATCAAGCATGCACTCTAAGAGAGTAATACTGACATGTGACGGGACAGGACCCCGTCGTGCCCAAAAATATGCATAAGTCTGGAAATAAAGGTCTGTACCAAAAATAGCTGGCTCCGGAACAAAGGAGCTCTCCAACTGCTGTACAAAAATCCTAGATTGGAGGGTCACCTATCTGAACTCCTGAACTCGCGGCATGAACGCATTTCGAGAAGTGGGTCGACGAGATAATGTCTCGAGTATGTAAAACATAAAATATCAGAAACTGATTAACAATCGTACGGTAAAACAGAGTCATCAAACCGCTATAAATCGAGAATCATGTCTCAAAGCATGTCATGTATATCAATCATAAAACATCGTGCTCATGTCAGATATAAAAATCAGAAACATGTCTCGACTTCATGGAGGACTCGATGGAATCAGATCTGCTACAGAACATGTCTCTACCTGGGCGAGGGACTCGATGAAATATGTATATATATATATCGTGTCTCGGCCCTCTAGTGAGGGACTCGATGAATGATGCATGACTGTGCACGAACATGATCTGGCCCGGGACAAAGTGGAATGAAATAGTAACACTTAGCACGAGTAGATATCATGAGCAACTGTATGCAGCTAAAATCATTATGTGACTCTCAATAATATTACTACATAAACTCATATCAATCATAATCATTAGTAAATAATCATTTTTAAAACTGAACTGGTAGGAGTTAAGTACGTCCGCCGTACTTTACCAAAAATCATGCCAAAAGAAAGAAAGAAAGGTCTTACATACCTTTTAAGCGAGCAAATCAACTAAATGCTAAGATATGCCTCATCCAGTATGTCAACCTATAATAATGACAATACGTTTGTCAATTCTACGGTCTCTAACGTAATTTATTCAGATAACGGCTTCTTATTTCTATAAAAATTTGGGCAGCACTTCCTTTGTTTATGTGCGTATCCACAATTTTACCAATAATCCAACTCAGCCAACAATTCAACTCCAACTAACAATCCAATTCAAACCAACAATCTAAATCAACCCAATGATCCAAATTAAACTAATAATCACTACAATTTCCATATGTAGTCAAAATTATCTAAACATTCAATTTATCAACTTCAATAACCACGGAAATTCATACACTTACCTCTCATGTTAGTCAATCATTTAGTCACGTTAGAATTATCATGGGGCAATCCAATCTCTTAACGACATCGCCAATTCAAGAATGTGAATTTAACACTTTTCTATACTTTAATCCTTTCGAGGCATGTATAGATAATTGTCTCAATAAATATGCATGTAGTAACTTATATTCACACACTAATTCAGTCTGTAATACATTATCGAAATTTTCAACAATTTCTATCAACTTTCCGGTCATATTAACATTTTACAATTCCAAAGCTTTTTCCAAAATTCCTTACTTTCCAATTAATCTCCCAACAACTTCAATTAACAACTTTAACTTTAAACATCAAGGTTTCATCTAAATTTTCACATGCAATTAGTAATAACATACCAACACAATTACTCAATTCCAACGCACGCCAATAATAGGTTCTAAATCGGTGTATATATCCTTAATACAATCACATGCATTTCATATTTCCAATTTCATCTTAACACCAATTCATATCTTCAACTACAACAGCATGCAATGTCATTAAACTATAAAAGAAGATTTTTATACCTCGAATTCGTCCAAAACAGTCCCCAAAAACGTGACTGTCCAGATTTTTTTGTCACTGCTTCGTCGGCTGAACTTGTAACGTCGATAACTCTCTATTACAGTGTCCTATCGACGAGCGGTTTGTTGCATTGGAAACTAGACTCGACGAAATTCATTTTAGGCTTTTGAAACATCCAAAAACTCCTAATATGCTAGGAGATATTCCCTTCCAAATTTGACTAAAAATCTGCCAGTAACCAGCGATTTTCTGCCCCATTTTTCTTTCACAAAATTTGATTTTTCTTCGCCAATCTTCACTTATTCAACCCCAATACAACATGCAATAATTCTACTATGTTAACCCAACATTCTTACACCTTTTCCTTCAAGAAAACTTGTCCAAAATTTAAGAACTCCCAGCCCTAAAAATCGGCCAGATTTGCCGAGAACCCCACTGTTTTGGGGTGATTAATTTCGCCTCAAATGGTGGGACAATTTAACCCCAGAAGATGGAGTAGTAAGCTTAATTTTCTTGCAAAATGTGAGGAAATTTTTGATCAAGTAGGGGGGGGGGGGGGGAAAGGAGAGGAATAGTTTTGCTCTTGGTTGTGGAAGGAAATGGAAGACTTAGAGTAGTTTATAAGAATTTTCAGATTTTTAATCATACACTTAGACCCCCCTAGATGCCACACTTTGCCCCCTCTAAGTATTTATTTAACTAAATCAACCCCACTTCTTTTAATCTAATTTCCCATTGCCTTAATTTCTTATCATCGTACCTTATATACCTTACTAACTCATAACGGAAAAATATATATTTATTTATACCACCATTTCTAAAGAGATTTCCGGCGTCACATTCGTCATTGCCAAAAATTAATCCGTATTAGCACGTAAAATATATGTAATTTCGAAAATTGGAAATCCCAATCCTTAATGACGTTCTAAATCTTTGTCTTAACTTACGAGGTTGAACATTCTTCCCCCCTTAGAAACATTTGTCCTCGAATGTTCATTACAAGTCTTATGCGAGAAAACAAATTCGGCAGAGTCTCCTTTATAACTATGTCTATCCACCTGTATCCAGCAAACCAACAGATGCCTCACATGGCCACAATATAACACATATGTAATTCACTAATTCAAAATAGTCAAGGAACCAAATTACTTGTGAACATTCAATTGAATCTTATGTAATACCTTGAACAAAGTTAAAGAGTCTCCATGCGGTGCTATACTCCTCTATTTTCGAATTTGCCACAACATTCCAGCTGGTACTACCTTGTACACCTGCTTTAATTTGTAAATGGTATGTAATATTTCCCCCAAATTTGTACTGCATACTTAATCATGACGACAATTCATGTGTATACCCGCTACATTGTTAACATAGTTCCATAGAGATTTGACACTCCCTTGTACGAAACAAGTGATCTCTCATTCCTTGATGTAAGACATTATATCAGCAGCATCTTGATACTATATTAACTCCAATATTATGCAACACTTTATCCACTGGGATTTTAGATTTTCACATCGTCCATAGAAAGAAATATACCTTGAATGTCATTCTTTTAACCCACATTTACATATATACCTCAGAAGGATAGGATCTTTATCTCAACAAATCTCATACACTTGGCACAGTAAATTTACTAAAACTTGTCATTATCCACCAAGGATTATCCACAGGGTATATACCAAGTATGTAGTGACATGTGAGACAATGTCATCTGGTAGATACTGTCCTAGATTTGACAAATCTCATCAATCCCCACATAGCAGTTCTTTTGAAATCTTCCACCTTTTCATCAATAAGAAACTCTGATAGTAGTATGTAGTGTAATGTTTCCAATTTGGTACGATTATCAAATCAAATGTTAGCGGTCCCACTCTTTGTTTCCCACCATATTTCTTGTTCAATGTTATCATTTACCTCAACACCCATTTCCAAGGCCTGAGAATCACCTTCCCGTTGCACATATTGAGGGTAATGCTTCAAAGTACATGTTCCCTAGAAAGTTAACCCATAGAGAGTTGGTGGTCTTAGATTTCCATCAAGCTTTTTACACAATGCATTTAATATATCCAAAATGAGGTCTGAATCTCAATCCACTATCATCCTTAGGCAAGTACATTTTAACCATGTAAACCAATGCTTAGTCTTAAAATCATCCTCACTATACACCAGAAGAAAATTACAACTATTTGTATGTATATATTTGATCACACATTTTGCAAGTCTTATAGCATGCAGTATGCGTATAGGCACACTTGTGACACACTAATAATCAACACTGCTTTACCTCATGGTGACAATAATTTTTCTTCCCAAGCATGTAACTTGTCTTTAATCTTCTTAACTAATTCAGCATAACTATCTTCCTCTTTCTAACATGTAGTACTGGACATCCTAAATACATGAATGGAAATGTTCCATTTGTGAAACCATCAATACATTTTCCTTGCTGAATCAAGTTACTAGGAGTCTTAGCATGCATATAAATAGAACTCTCCTTTTATTGATCAAATGACCAGAAGCTTCTTCATACTCTTTCAAAGTCTGCCTTAACTCCTTGTAAAATCATTCCATTTACTTCTGTTGGAAATTCTTCAAACAACTCCTCTTTAAATCTAACAATATCCTCCCTAAAACTTAGTTTCTTAAAAACATCTCCAAAAGTTTCCTTACTCCGTAATAATAGGGAGGTCTTGACATTCTTCAGTTTCGGTATAAAAGAAACGAAATCATCTTAATCAACAACAGTGTTCCAATTTTGATTTAGCGCCTAAAAAATGCTTCATATTCTGTCCAACCCAAGCTAGAATAAATGTTTGCCAACATCCTATCGAACCTCTTAAAAGTACAGTCACTATCGGTTCTTTCATTCCATTACTTAAAAGGACTTCCTTTAAATTCAATTTCAAACATTTCACATGAATTAGTTCAAAATGCAAAAATCCTCACGCTCTGCAGGATATATATGGAGATCGTCTATTATCTCCCTTCCATTTATAATAACATTGAAATCCCCACTAACTAGCCAAGGATCCTGCATATCGTCGACAATATAGTATAAACTATCTCAGAGACAACCTTCCCAATACATCACTCTTTGCATATACCATAGTATATCTACCTAGTTCATGTAACTCCTTCACCAGTTAGTCCTTAAGTTTGTCATGTTAATCATCCCTCATATTATCTCTGATTAAGTTTCTCTGCTGATTACTATATTTAGGATAGACATAGCCGCTTCCACTGCCATATTCTGCTCCACATTAGATATCATTATCCCATCTTCCTTTAATATTACTGCGTTACTATTATTAGAGTTGTTACCATTGGTACACACCTCCTGACTCTTGTCAACATTCCGCTCCTCAATAACTTTTGCTGCTACAAAAGCTCCTTCAACCTATTTTTTAGTAGTAAGAGTTGCTTTTGATTCTTCTATCAATTGTGGGTCCTTAATGAGCTGTTTTACTTCTACCACCTTACCATCATCATCTTCCTTATTCTATTTATTACCATATTCTTCCCCAGTATCTCCTTGTTCCTCCTTATTTGCATTATTACCGTTTGTCTCCTCAAGTGACATTTGGTTTATCCTTTCGTTGGACTTACTAACTCAGTGGTGTCTTTGGCTGCGTCAACATTTGTCACTTTGGCTACATCACACTGAATATCTATTATCACTTCGTTGAATTCATCTATATCTTTGTACCTCTCTTATCTGTCTTCCATCCTTAGATTATGGTCTGTAGAAATTCAGGATTCAACCTTCACCTATTAAAGTATCTGAACTTATACTACGTCTTTATGCCTACTTCTCATCCAATTAACCCAAGAGAATGTTCATATAGACCTGGTTTCTTGAAAACACCTAAGAAGCATGTAGGTTATCAACTCATTCTTGATTAGTAAGTGTTGTTATACACCTTGCATGCCACTCATTTCACCATAATCTGCTACATACTGCTTAAAACCCCTTACACAAATTAAGCGAGGTATTATGAGCTTCTTCTATCTCTTAACATTTGGTTCCACTAGACCAAATAGCCTCATCTTAGCATTCTGCGTGAACTAATGCGTTGAAACTGTGCACAAATACATACCTCGATTACCAATCCTTCAAATAACTTCTTAACTGAAAATATGAACTCCAAAGGTTACAATATTTAAAGTGCTTGACACAACTATACACTAATAGGATGCTCATCATTCCCAAGTTCTAAGTCATTTGCGAAAGAAATTCAATTAATCCATATGTCCAATACTTCCCAGCATTCGGTCCAAAATAAGAAAATGCTTTCATTCTTATATTAATCTTATTATTCCGGAAGTAATAACCTCTTCTTATTCTTACTTGAGAACAATGTTCTTTTGCATTTTCCTACCTTCACATAGTCCAGCAACATGGTATATCATAAAATCGTCACAGATTCTAACAATTAGAGCTCAACATTTAATTAAAGGTATGAAGGAGAAAATAGTAGGTAAGCTTCATTTTCTATCTTTGGAAGGAAAAAATTCAATCTCCATAACTATAGAGCAGATAACGTAGCATAACGGAATACCAATTCGTAAGATAGAGACAACTACAATTCATTTCACAAGTCGACACCTCATTCATGGTCTGGAAGGGATCTCTTCGCTACTCGTAATTGTAAGCAAATCCACTTCTTTTAACACTTATTCACTTATTTCTTACTTGTCGTACTTTTCATAATTTCAACATATTCTAGTATATATACGTAACCTCGGACATTGCTCCTGGTCCCAATCCTTGACGATATCATCCCTTATTCAGTATATAGACGATTCTGAAGAGTTTCCTTACCTGACGTGGACCTAGTACCTCCAAACATAGTCATCATACTTCTACTCAAACTCTTTCACTTCCCTTATGGCTTGACGCACCAAGTCAAGTCTGATTTACTCTAATTTTCCCCTTCCGAGCCACTGTCGCTGTCTTTTGGAACATAACTGCAACCACAATAATTATTAGGAAGAGGGGGGGGGGGGTTATCCTAATGACATAGCTCTATTGCACAATCTACGAGATGAAAGAGTAGAAACCAATCCTAAATGTCCGACAGCCTCCTGCGTATAAGTATGGTGCACAACATACCCATACACAAGACTCTACTAGACACGGTCTGCAGACATTCCGAGGACTAACTGCTCTGATACCACTTTGTCACGACCCGACCCGATGGGCCGCGATTAACGTCCTAATTGGACGTCATTACTGACCTGTCACTCTTAATGCATTTAATACAGATGTCTACATAAATTTCGGCAGCACAACACTGCTTTTACAACATATCCCTTAAAAACGGCAGCCGACAAGTGTCGCCAAAACAATCAACAAGCATAACAATATTATAGGCTACCGACTCAGCCGCCACCAACCACATCACGCGCACAAAGGCATAAGTCAAAATACGCAAGCCGGCAAGGCTGCTACTAAATAACGACATCAAAACCCAAAACGAAGTACAAACATCCAACCCACAATCGCTTCACGCACTTCAAGAGAGTAATACTGACATGTGACGGGACAGGACCCCGTCGTGCCCAAATATATGCATAAGTCTGAAAATAAAGGTCTGTACCAAAAATAGCTGGCTCCGGAACAAAGGAGCTCTCCAACTGTTGTACAGAAATACTAGACTAGAGGGTCACCTATCTGAACTCCTGAACTTGCGGGCATGAACGCAGCCCCCCGAGGAAGGGGGGTCAGTACGAGATAATGTACTGAGTATGTAAAACATAAAATACTGTAAAACTGATTAACAACTGTACCAAGTAAAACAGAGAGTCATAAAACTGAGAATCATGTCTGAAAGCATGTCATGTATACTGAATCATAAAACATCGTGCTCATGTCTGTATATAAAAACTGTAAAACATGTCTCGGCCCTCTATGGAGGGACTCGATGGAATCTGCATCTGCGCGCGTAACATGTCTCGGCCCTCTAAGGAGGGACTCGATGAAATCTGTATATATATATCGTGTTTCGGCCCTCTAGTGAGGGACTCGATGAATGATGCATGACTGTGCACGAACATGATCTGGCCCGGGACTCAGTGGAATGAAATAGTAACACTTAGCACGAGTAGATATCATGAGCAACTGTATGCAGCTAAAATCATTATGTGACTCTCAATAATATTACTACATAAACTTTGTTACTGAATCATAATCATTAGTAAATAATCATTTTTAAAACTGAACTGGTAGGAGTTAAGTACGTCCGCCGTACTTTACCAAAAATCATGCCAAAAGAAAGAAAGAAAGGTCTTACATACCTTTTAAGCGAGCAAATCAACTAAATGCTAAGATAGGCCTCATCCAATATGTCAACCTATAATAATGACAATACGTTTGTCAATTCTACGGTCTCTAACGTAATTTATTCAGATAGCGGCTTCTTATTTCTATAAAAATTTGGGCAGCACTTCCTTTGTTTATGTGCGTATCCACAATTTTACCAATAATCCAACTCAACCAACAATTCAACTCCAACTAACAATCCAATTCAAACCAACAATCTAAATCAACCCAATGATCCAAATTAAACTAATAACCACTACCGTTTCCATATGTAGTCAAAATTATCTAAACATTCAATTTATCAACTTCAATAACCAAGGGAATTTATACACTTACCTCTCATGTTAGTCAATCATTTAGTCACGTTAGAATTATCATGGGGCAATCCAATCTCTTAACGACATCGTCAATTCAAGAATGTGAATTTAACACTTTTCTATACTTTAATCCTTTCGAGGCATGTATAGATAATTGCCTCAATAAATATGCATGTAGTAACTTATATTCACACACTAATTCAGTCCGTAATACATTATCGAAATTTTCAACAATTTCTATCAACTTTCCGGTCATATCAACATTTTACAATTCCAAAGTTTTTTTCAAAATTCTTTACTTTCCAATTAATCTCCCAACAACTTCAATTAACAACTTTAAATTTAAACATCAAGGTTTCATCTAAATTTTCACATGCAATTAGTAATAACATACCAACACAATTACTCAATTCCAACGCACGCCAAGAATAGGTTCTAAATCGGTGTATATATTCTTAATACAATCACATGCATTTCATATTTCCATTTCCATCTTAACACCAATTCATATCTTCAACTACAACAACATGCAATGTCATTAAACTATAAAAGAAGAATTTTATACCTCGAATTCGTCCAAAACAGTCCCCAAAAACGTGACTGTCCAGATGTTTTTGTCACTGCTTCGTCGGCTGAACTTGTAACATCGATAACTATCTACTCCAGTGTCCTATCGATGAGCGGTTTGTTGCGTTGGAAACTAGACTCGACGAAATTCATTTTAGGCTTTTGAAACACCCAAAAACTCTTAATATGCTAGGATATATTCCCTTCCAAATTTGACTAAAAATCTGCCAGTAACCAGCGATTTTCTGCCCCATTTTTCTTTCACAAAATTCGATTTTTCTTCGTCAATCTTCACTTCTTCAACCCCAATCCAACATGCAATAATTCTACTATGTTAACCCAACATTCTTACACCTTTTCCTTCAAGAAAACTTGTCCAAAATTTAAGAACTCCCAGCCCTAAAAATCGGCCAGATTTGCCGAGAACCCCACTGTTTTGGGGTGATTAATTTCGCCTCAAATGGTGGGACAATTTAACCCAAGAATATGGAGTAGTAAGCTTAATTTTCTTGCAAAATGTGGGGGAATTTTCGATCAAGTAGGGGGGGGGGGGGAAGGAGAGGAATAGTTTTGCTCTTGGTTGTAGAAGGAAATGGAAGACTTAGAGTAGTTTATAAGAATTTTCAGATTTTTAATCATACACTTAGACCCCCCTAGATGCCACACTTTGCCCCCTCTAAGTATTTATTTAACTAAATCAACCCCACTTCTTTTAATCTAATTTCCCATTGCCTTAATTTCTTATCATCGTACCTTATATACCTTACTAACTCATAACGGAAAAATATATATTTATTTATACCACCATTTCTAAAGAGATTTCCGGCGTCACATTCGTCATTGCCAAAAATTAATCCGTATTAACACGTAAAATATATGTAATTTCGAAAATTGGAAATCTCAATCCTTAATGACGTTCTAAATCTTTGTCTTAACTTACGAGGTGTAACAAAGTGGGGCTCAATGGAGTTGCTTGTATGTTGTGTGTATTCTCGTTATTTTCAGAACGAAGGAAAAGTTTCCTAATGGTGTGACCGAAGCCGATTTAGGCCGCCTACGTATCCCCATGAGGGAATCAGGTCATGACGTAGTTCATTACAAGCGAAATTGGGTAAAATTCTAAAGGTGAGACCGAAGCCGATATGGCCGCCTACGTATCCGCCAAGGGAATCAGGTTGAACGTAGTTCCAATTACAATGAAAACTTAAGCAAAACATTATGAAAACTTAAATATGAGTCTTAAATTATTCTGCTAAATTAAATTGCTTTTTCTTATCCGGGCTCTAGGCGGACCAGAACAAGGGTACAAATCCAACCAATACGCCTTCTTGCTCTGCATCATGGCTGGCTGGGTCTTCATGCTCTGCTATCAGTATCTCCTTCTTTTGACTTCTGCGCGGTGCACGCTTGGATAAATGACCGATTCAGGCGGGGCGAATTCTGGCCAGGGAATACCTCTCTTCCTTTGGGGTTCATTGTGCTCGTTGGGGGAGGCATCCTCCACCTGAATGACTCCCTCTTTGATCAGATCCCTTACTTTGTCTCTGAGCGTGTAACACCTTCCCATGTCGTGTCCGATGGCTCCAGAATGGTATGCACAACTTTTGTTCTCATCATGAGCTTTGGACTTGGGATTGGGCACATTCTTTGGAATTGGCTGGAGTATCCCTGCAACTCTCAACCTCTCGTACAACTGCGACAAAGGCTCGGCTAGATGGGTGTATATTCTGGCTGGCCTTTCTATGGCATTTAGGCGGGGTGTGAAGATGTTTAGCGGGCGGGCTTTTGGTCGTGGCGTATACACGGGTGGGTATCGCAAGGGGTTGTCGTACGCATTGCGAAAGTAGGTTTGTGGTGGACTTTGGTTTATGTTTGGCTGGAGTATGGTAGGTATTTGGTTTTGTGTGGGATATATGGGTGCATTGTATATTAGCTGAATGAGATATGTAGTAAGAGGGTACTGGTAATAATTTGGAGGATTTTGATTGTTTTGATTATTTGCAGTGACGAGTGCTCTAGTGAGGTTTCGGAGCCTTTTGATTTCGGCTTGCTGGGTTGCCATTTGCTGCGGTAATTGGGCGAGGTGTTCGATCGGATCTACGCTGTTTTTCTTTCCTGAGACCTCTGCTTTGCCTATAGGAACCAAGACGGGTTCCGACTCGTTCTGCTCAAATGCTCTTGAATCAGTCTTGTCGCTGGACCGTGCCTTTGATCTTGTGAATATCGATGCTCTGTCATTACTTAGTCAAATACAAATCGACCTTTGGGGAGATGATAAATTCTTTTAGGCAAAATGTAGCAAACTGCGTTAGTGTAAAACACGTAATTTTACAAAAGTGTAAAACATTTAGCAAGTACATGTTGCACATAAATTGTCAAATTGCAAGCGAGTCCTAATATGCACGGGGACCCCTTTATGCCAGAGGTAGGCCTAAACGTCACATATGCGAGGTTATGATGGATTTGTCCAAGTCGTCCAACTGTAATGCTTTTGTTGGAAATGGCGACCAAATGACGGTGCACTTTTTCCAATTTCAGCATGTCATGTTTAGGCTTGGATTTGTCTGTCATTGTCACGCTACATAATATGCTGGTTGGTCGTTGGGTTGAGAAACCCGTCGACAAGTTTGGTGTTTTTCCTAATTGCGGTGTCGATGTCAAAGACCGACCCACCTAAGGTAAATGCATGCATGTCTTAAAATAAAAGGTGGTATAGCTCTATCCTGAGTTTCTAAGATTTGGCTTTACTAGACGCAAGGTTCCCGAGCGGACAACTCGAGTGAGAAGGCTACGCGGCCACCGGTTAGACCGGACACTCCACGTATATTACCAACTCTCCTAAATTTGGGTTTTGAAGAAAGATTTTGCTGATGCACCAAGCGCACCTCGCATGTGGTGTGTGATAGTGTGAATTTTCCAGAGTAGAAGAAATATGAGCGGAATGCCAGTTTAAGGAAAGCAAGTAAGCAAATAGCAATTAAAGCAAATAAACAAAGTATAGTACATAAAAATTAAATGCAAAATAGTGCCAAATAATAACCCTAGGTCTGTTGTGGTTAAGAGCATTAATTCCCCAGCGGAGTCGCCATTCTGTCACGCCCTTTTTCGACCGCGACATTTATAAAAAACTCCTGCTTAATAAAATGTTAGGAAATAAAAAATGTGATAAATGTTTAACAGGGTGCTTAAATGCTAAAGGTGCAAAAGAATGCTAAAGACGTTTAAAAGGGGGGCGCTAAAAGGTTAAGGTGCTAAAATGCTAAAATCATGCAAAAGGGTTCGCGGAGTCGCCACCTAATTAATTTGGGTGAATTAGGACACCTAAATGTTAACTAGTTTAAAGTAAACATTAACTCCATTTTAATGGTCTGCAAAATTGTGAGATTCTGGGCAAGGGTTCTTTATTATCCTAAAGGGAAGGGGTTAGGCACCCTAAAGGATCCGCTAACTTGCGGTTGTCCGTTCAAACCTAGGGTTAATTATTATTGCTAAGAATGCATATTTGAAAGATATTTAATAAAAAGTATTTTTTTGATAAAGATTGATAAGATTAATGCTATAACACATATAAAGTTTAAAGCATGCCTTATATTATTTATAAAAAATGTAATGCATAATGGATTTATTGACTGAATGTATGCATTTATCTACTTGATTAATCTTGGTTATGATTTACCCAATGCTTAGGATGATTTTTATTATACATAATAGATTTCCTATATAATGTTAGATAAGAGTTCAAGGGAAAATTTGTTATGGATTTAGTAAGAAATAAAGTGTTGATTTTATGATGCAAGTTAAATTGTTTAGATTATTTTGGCAGAATTTAGACATGCCTAACAATCCTAAAAGACAAATAAGGTAGAAGTGCATTTCTAAGTTTAAATTACCTTCTCACCTCATATGTTCAAAGGCTAATTGCTCGAAGTTTCCTATTAATTACAAAGTTATATTACAACAACAAATAAGATATAAAAAATGAGATAAGGAGGTTAAGAGAGTGAAGGGATTGGAGCGGATGACTCCGTCGTATTTGTTTTTCTAGGAATTGCCGAAGAGGGAACTCGATGGATGTAGATGCAGACCTTTACGTTTGCCACGATGAGTTTCACTATGAGACTCTTTGTTGCTCCGGTGCGTTTCATGTAAAAATAAAGAAAGATAAGGATTAGTATATGCTCCGAATAATATAATAATAGAAGAAACATTACACACATGCATATGTTTATAATGTGTACTAAGCTTGCCGACCCGAAACAATCCATCTTTATTTAACCAGCATGTGATTTCAATTAAATCATAAGCCTCTGTGAACAGAAGATATAACTGAAATCCCACAATTTATCAGCATTATTTTTCCAGATTTCAAAGAGGCTACACTCGGCCATAAATACGCATGGGTAATAAGAGAAAATCCAAACAGGCAATGAACTGGGCCAACATTCAGTTGCAGAAAAAGAAATAACAAGGCCCTCCAAGATGCCTCAAAGTCCAGTTTCATTTATAGATAGCTAGACATGCAGAGGTTATCACAGCACGAGAGTTATGAGCATGTCTATAGGGACTGCTTTCATGCGCAATTCCTACACTACAAGACTGAAGACAACTGTATTTCATTTGACTGAACTTGAATAACCTTGAGAGTATAGGAAAAGCAGTAAATAGTGAAGCAATAGCAACTGGGTCACACATTATTCCACGCTCAATCTGACAGTGAATTAAGCGTATATCGGCAAAGCATACGACTTTCTGTTTCCAAGTTAATTCAGATGACTATTTAAACATAGATGTTGATATGCCCAATTAACAGGTTCTTGAAATAATCTATGGAGCATATCTACACTTTATAGTTTACCTAGACATGCTAGCATTCACATAGACAGAACCAATGCAGATTATATGAGGATCTATGGTGTAAATTGGACTGCTAGTGCACTGGTGGAAAGCTGGTAGTATTCAGATTCTCAACTAAAAGGGGGAGATCCATATGCCACAATATATAATCATACAGGGATTAACTTAGATATGCAAAACCATCTAAACCAGAATTTTGATATGCCTAATCTCCTTCCTGGTTATATTACCTGACAGTCGACCTTATAATGTAAACATGCAAATGCAACACACCCATGATTCAGACTTATTGCAGCATTCTGCTCATCCCACAACATCACATAAAACCACATAAACAGACACAGTATTTATTTTATCTATCTCGCAGTTTCCAAACATTATATTCAACATCTAACACATATTTAATACAAACTTCACACAGAAATACAGAAATGAGCCGACATCGAGAGAGAGTTGATTTTACCTTCTCCGGACAGCGAACCGAGGCAGCGTATCAAGTCGTCGAAGCCACTCGGAGATTTTTATGCTATGCTATTGAAAGCGACGCAGTTTGTGGTCGATTCTAGACTATTTTTGAAAGAAAGGTTTCGGCTAAAGGTTGCTAACAGGTTCCCTCAGGCTTCCCCTATGTTTTATGACAGTTGAGTCGATTTTTTGTTCGGGTCAGGGTTTTGAGAAGGTCTGGTTCCCCGATTGTCGTCCTTGCATATAAGGATTGCTTTGCTTATATAGTCTAACTTTAGGTCCTAAGTTTGGGTAAGGTTTATAGTGCTGATTTGGTGCGATTTGGTATTGATTTATGGGTTGATTCGTGCTTGATTCTGGTCGATTTCTTAAGGCAAGTTTATGACTATCGAATATTGGGGCTGATTTGTAGTTTTTGTGTTTATTGGGATGCGATTTTGTGAGATTTGGGTTCGATTCGCCGGATTCTCAGGCGAGAATCCCAGCATGGGCGAGGTGCGGCGACGAGCTTTTAGGTTTAGGGTTCGTTCGTTGTTTTTAGGGCTGTCGATGATGGGAGAAGGGGATAAGGCCAAGGGATGAGGGAAGTGGGCTGTGCGATGGGAAGGGAAATAAGGCTGGGATGTAATGGGCTTGCGGGTGTTGGGCTGGAGAGGTAAGGGGCCTGGGCTGCGTTGGGTTGGGTAGAAATTTAGGTGTTAAGTATTAGGTATTTAATTAGTGGTAAATTATTTAAATTGTGATTAAATTGTTTAGGTGCTTTATTAATCTAAGTTTGAGATTAAAAAATAAAGATGGGCGTGCTATTTAATTAGTGCTTAATTTTTATAATGCGATGCTGTTATTAAAACTTACTTATTATGTGTATTTTGTGATGTTAAATTAAAATTGAATTATTTAAATGCTACATGCAGGTATGACATTTAAGGACTGCTTAATATTTTTATGAATGCGACGCTTATTATTAAAACGCATCTATTAGATTGAAATTAATTTAAATTACGAATTATGAAATTGTCTTGCTATTAATAAATGTGAATATCTTATTTAACATGACGTCATTGTCAAATTATTTATTTTATGTATTTATTTAATTATTAAGAATCATGACATGACTTAAAATTAATTAATGCGGGCGCGGGACTCTAAGTGCTTAATTTTCTACGTAAGACGCGGTGCATTATTAAATTGTTTATTTATGCCTGTATTAATGTTTTATCGCTGCATTTTATTATTTAAAAATTATTTGAAAATTGGTGTAATTTCGTAGTTAATGACTGGGCGGGAGGGTCAAAATTGGGTGTCAACACAGGGGTGTGGTGGAGGAATTTTAGGAAAAATCGTCCCCCGATGTCACCACCAATGACTTGGGGAGGGTTCAGAGCGGCATTGATTGAGAAATTTATGCCTAATACGCGCAAGGATGCGCTCAGACGGGAGTTTGAACAGTTGAAGCAATGTGACCGCAGTGTACAAGAATATGATACACAGTTCGTGAGGTTATCGGCATAAAACACACATGTCGTCCCTACAGAAATGGATAGAGTCAAGTGATTTGTAAAGGGTTTAAACCCGAACATAGCAGAGAAGATGGTGGCGTTAGCCAACGATCGAACTTATCTTCAGATTGTCGATATGGCTTTGAGGGTAGAAGGTTTAGCTAAAGCAAAAAGAGAATATTCGCAGAAGAGATTTTGGACGTCAGGATCATTTAATCAGAGTCAAAATCAGAAGCAGGAGTTTAGTATAGGATCTTCAGGACCGAACCAATCTGTGGGTCAGTCTTATCTCAAGCCTATGGGGCACAGTTGGTCTAATTACCAAGGTAGCAAGGACAAGGCCACCAACCCTAACACAGGAGGTGACAAACCGATTTGTAAGATTTGTCAAAGGAAACACACTGGAGAATGTCGGCTCTTAACGAAGACATGTTATAATCGTGGAGAGTCGTGCCACTATGCCGGGGATTGCAGAAGAGGACCCAAACTCAATCTATTCAGGGAGGTCGAAGCAACCACAATCGCCACTGGGAAATCAGGGAAACCAACCCCGCCAGAGTCAGGGAGGTCAACAACCCAACAATTCTAACCGGCTCTACTCTTTGCCCAGAGGAATGAGGCAGAAACATCTAATGCGGTGGTCACAGGTATTTTGCTAGTCTAGAGTATTCCTGCATTTGTATTATACGATCCCGGCTCTACATTTTCATATGTGTCAATGGGCTTTGCTAAGAATTTACACGTAGAACCTTCTTATTTAAGTGAACCTTTTGAGGTTATGACACCAGTAGGGGCCTAAATTTAGGCCTCTCGGGTGGTAAATAATTTCCCATTAGAAGTGAATGACAGGGAAACAATGGTGAACCTAGTACTACTTAATATGGTAGACTTCGACGTCATTTTGGGTATGGATTGGTTGTCGGCATGTTATGTCATGTTAGATTGTCGGCGAAAGATAGTGAGATTAACTTTTTCCGGAGAACCAGAAGTTGTTATAAGGGGTAGGATTGGAATATCATCAGATCAGTTTATTTCCTACCTTGGGGCTCAAAAGTTATTGAGAAGTCACAGAGTGAAGTACGCATATCTGGCTAATATAGTGGATACCCAAAAAGAATCCCCAACAGTGAATGATGTTCCTATTGTTCAAAATTTTCCGGAGGTTTTTCCTGAAGATCTTCCAGGCCTTCCTCCGGATAGAGAAGTGGAGTTTGCTATAGAGTTAATTCCGGGTACAAGACCCATTTCTATTCCTCCATATCGAATGGCCCCAACTGAATTGAGGGAGTTAAAAGAACAATTGAAGGATCTTCTGGATAAAGGCTTTATAAGGCCTAGTGTTTCCCCTTGGGGTGCACCAGTCCTGTTTGTGAAAAAGAAAGACGGATCGCTCCGAATGTGCATCGATTATCGGCAGCTCAATAAGGTCACGATCAAGAACCGATACCCATTACCAAGAATCGATGATCTTTTTGACCAACTTCAGGGAGCTAGCTATTTTTCCAAGATTGATCTCCGTTCGGGATATCACCAGCTGAAAATAAATCCAGATGATATATCCAAAACAGCCTTTAGAACCCGATACGACCATTATGAGTTCTTGGTCATGTCTTTTGGGTTAACCAATGCCCCAACGACTTTTATGGATTTAATGAACAGAATCTTCAAACCATTCCTAGATTTGTTCGTGATCGTGTTCATAGATGATATCCTAATTTACAGTAAGAGTGTTGAAGAACATGAAGAGCATCTGAGGGTAGTGCTTCAAGTCTTGAAACAGGAGAAACTATATGCTAAATTTTCAAAGTGTGAATTTTGGTTGGAAAAGGTAGCCTTTTTGGGCCATGTTGTGTCAAGGGATGGAATTATGGTAGACCCCCAGAAGATAGAAGCAGTGAAGAACTGGCCAAAACCGACCACTCCGACATAGGTTAGAAGTTTTTTGGGTTTGGCTGGGTATTATAAAAGATTCGTAAAAGGTTTTTCTAGTCTTGCTGCTCCCCTGACCTGGTTGAATCAAAAAGCGGTTAAGTACCAGTGGTCAGAAGCATGTGAAGCAAGTTTTCAGAAACTAAAGGAATTGTTGACTACTGCACCAGTCCTAACCTTACCATCGGGACAAGAAGGGTTCACAGTCTATTGTGATGCCTCTAGAGTTGGGTTAGGATGTGTCTTGATGCAGTTTGGGAAGGTTATTGCGTATGCATCCAGACAGTTGAAGATACATGAGAAGAATTACCCAACTCATGACTTGGAATTAGTTGCGGTGGTGTTTGCCTTACGAATATGGAGACATTATTTGTATGGTGTGCATGTGGACATATTTACAGATCATAAGAGTTTGCAGTACATAACCACGCAGAAGGATTTGAATCTCCGACAAAGAAGATGGTTAGAGTTGCTTAAGGATTATGACCTTAGTATTCTTTACCATCCTGGAAAAGCCAACGTGGTGGCTGACGCACTCAGTAGGAGATCAATGGGCAGCTTGGCCCATTTGGCAATACAAAAGAGGGGTATTGTTCGTGAGGTACAAAGATTGGGAAACCTCGGGGTTAGTTTAACTGAGATCGGTGAAGGTAGGGTGGTGGTACATGATACCTCGCAGTCTGCCTTAGCTTCAGAAATAAAAGAAAGTCAGTTTGAGGATACGGAGTTTGTTGGATTTCGGGAGAGGATCCAACAGGGAAAACCTTCACAGTTTACATTGGGAGATAATGACGGAACCCTTCGGTATAAGGGTAGGTTATGTGTTCCTAAGGTAAAGGATCTAAGGAGGAAGATCTTAGATGAGGGTCACAACACAAGATATTCCATTAATCCAGGGTCAACAAAAATGTATCAGGACCTCAAGGCAAATTACTGGTAGGACGGGATGAAGAAAGACGTTGCGGAGTTTGTCGGGAGGTGTTTTATATGTCAGCAGGTGAAAGCTGAACATCAAAAACCTGGCGGATTACTTCAGGACATTGGAGTCCCCATGTGGAAATGAGAGGCGATTCATATGAATTTTGTAACTGGTCTACCGAAAACTCGAGAAGGGTATGATTCTATTTGGGTGATTGTTAATCGGCTTACAAAGTCATCCCATTTCTTACCGGTCAAGACTACGTATCGCGCACCACAGTACGCCCAGATTTATTTGAAGGAGATTGTGCGGTTACACGGGATTCCTTTACAAATTATTTCAGATAGGGGTTCCCAGTTCACCTCACACTTTTTGGTAAAGTTTCCAGCAGGGTCTCGGGACAAAAGTTAAGTTAAGCACGACTTTCCACCCGCAAACAGATGGGCAGACTGAGCAAATAATTCAAACGCTTGAGGACATGTTGCGATCTTGTGTGTTAGATTTTCAGGGAAGCTGGTTGGACCATCTATGTCTAATTGAGTTCGCCTACAATAATAGTTTTCACTCTAGCATACAAATGGCCCCGTTTGAAACATTATATGGACGAAAAATGTAGGTCTCCACTTGGATGGTTCGAGTGGAGACGAATCGTTTCGGACTGAAGTCATTCAGAAACAAATGATAAGGTACAGATGATTCGAGCGGATCAAAATAGCTCATAGTCATAAGTCCTATGCGGTCATCGGAAAAGAGATCTTGAATTCCAAGAGGGAGAAAGTATTCTTAAAAGTGTCCCCAATGGCGGAGTGATGCGCTTTGGTAAGAAAGGGAAATTGAGCCCAAGGTTTATTGGGCCATATGAGATCTTGCGAGAGTGGGAATGTGGCTTACGAATTAGCACTTCCACAAGAGTGGAAGCAAGGCATCCCAGATTTCATGTGTCAATGTTACGAAAATACTTGCACGATCCAAGTCACGTCATCCTTCCCCAGGAGATAATTCTTAATGAGGAGCTTCAATATGAAGAAGTTCCGGTGGAAATACTTGATAGGAAGGTTAAGCGCCTTAGGAATAAAGATATTGCTTCCGTGAAGGTCCTATGGAGGAACCACTCCACCGATGAAGCCACCTGGGAAGCTGAGGACGCGATAAAAGTCAAATATTCATTCCTATTTGACTAAGGTAAAAAAAAAAGTGTTACATAGTACTTCATATGTATGTCATTTGCGTGTCTATATGCATGTGTTACAACCTTATTCTCATTCGAGGACGAATGTTTCTTAAGGAAGAGAGAATGTGAAGCCCCAAATTAGTGTTACAATAATAATAAACATTATTGTGTCTATGTGATTATGATTACGACCTTATTCACATTCGAGGACGAATGTTGCTTAAGTAAGAGAGAATGTAAAGTCCGAAAAAAATAAAAAATAATAGTTGTTGGTTGGTTTAAGAAATATATATATATATATATATAAGAAAACAAAGAATAAATTGCATGGGATGGAGTTAGTGTTAAAGTTGGATAAATAGATAGATAAAAATGAAAATAAGAAAGAAAAAAAAAAGGGCAGATGCATGTGCACGTCCCCCTCCCCTCCCCTTTTCATTTCTCTTCCAACTCTTGTCATTCCACCTCCCATAATTTATACAAACACATCAACTCACCTCAACTTATATAGTGTATTTGACACAAAATAAAGTACCTAGTACAAGGAATATAAATCAGGAAAAAAATCAAGTGAACAAGAAGGAAAAAAATCAGGAAAATATCAAGGGAGGAAGGAGAACAAGAAAATTAGGGAACACTAAGGAGCAAGGACCACTTGTAGCAACCGAACCACAATCATTTTTTACACTTACAAAGTGAGTTTTCTCACTCAGAAATTCTTGGTAACATCCTTTATTTTAAGTTCAATACATGTTAGAATAATAATTGAGTGTTGAAAAGAAATAACGAGCTTATGATTGTTTAGACAACTAGTTGCGTCACGAACTTTACGAACTGGTTTCACTGAGTTATAATGGTTAGAATTTGATGAAATTAGAAAGAATGTTACACCTCTCTATTATGATCATATAGAACCAAAAATGAGGTAAAATGGACATACGGTTTGAAAGTTATCAAAGTTCCTGCCTTAGATTTGGCTGAAATTCGGAAAGGAATAATTACGGACTATTTTTATTGAGTTTTACCTATTAGAATTATATAAAAATTTACATGGTTGTAAATCTCTCTGTTACGGACAGATATAGCTAAAGAAAGGTTAAAACGGACTTACGAGTTGAGAGTTATTGTAGTTTGAAGTTGCTGCCTCGGATTCATTGGAATCCAGAAGGGCAGGACGCTGAAACATAAAACTGTACTAATCCGTGGGAAATATGAAAATTGGTGTTAAATTAAAGTTCTAGATCTCTCTGTTGTGGACATTTTGAGACCTTACGATGGTCTATCAGACTTACGGATTGAGAGTTATCGCTGTTTAAAGTTTCTGTCTCGGATCTATCGAGATCCAGAAAGGGCAGCGAGTAAAAGTGTAAAAATGTACCAAATGGTACAGAATATGAAAGGATGGTTCACACGGAGACGTGTAGCTCTCTGTTCTCGTCGTTTTGAGATTTTATGGGGCTTGAACGGGTTTACAGATTAGGAGTTATGATTATTCTAAGATTTGGTTATGTTTAATAAAAATTCTGCCGAAACAAATTTCATGTGGATGTTTTGAGGATAAATTTGTGTTAGTTACCCAAAGTAGTTTTAAATGAAATTTAGTACAGTGAAAGATCCCCGTCTTACCTTAGTTTCCGCTTGAGAAACACCTTAGTTGGAGTTATGGTTAAAAAGTTATAATCGTTACAAGTATGAATGACAGAATGCTGGAAAAGAGAATAGTATTTATTCGATCTTCTGAAAAATATGAAAAGTGAATACGTGTTCACATAAATATATAGATATATAATGGATCGGGTTGCAAGCCGCAACAAAACGTAAAGTGAATACGCGTTCACAAATACGTAAACATAATGGATCGGGTTGCACGCCGCAACAAAACGTAAAGTGAATATGAGTTCACAAATACGTAAACATAATGGTTCGGGTTGCACGCCGCAACAAAACGTAAAGTGAATACGTGTTCACAAATACGTAAATATAATGGATCGGGTTGCACGCCGCAACAAATATGAAAGATGAATACATGTTCACCTATATATAAATATGAAAAATGAATACGCGTTCACAAATATATAAATGTAATAAACATGTGGAAATGCATGGGAATGTCTTAACGTATAATACGAGATAAAATGAAGTGTTAGTTAAACCGAGAATTTCCTATGAGGAGTTGTTGCATATTTAAAAATGTTGTAACCTGATATGTTTTTGCAATATGCTTATTACGTTATAATGTGATTGCACTTGGAATATTGTGGTGCTACTTTGAATTGCAGGGTAAGGTTCTCACTCAGCCCCAGGTGGTAGGGCTGACTCTTTATTTAACATATTTCAGGAAAGCATGATAGAGGAAAGACTCCACGCCAAGGCTAGCGATCGTCCCGCAGCCTCTTGTCATACCAAGTCCATTGCTTCGGGCTTGGTACTGTCGAGTTCGAGATGTCGATTCTGATGTCTCGGAAAATGCCCGTGTGGAATTGTCTCCCTTCCAACTTAGAATAATCTTTGTCAGTATGTCTATGTAGAAACAATATTTGCACGAGCATGGGCTCGCGTTATGTTTTCAATAAATTCATAAACAGATTTCTTTATTGTTATTTTTATTAATAGCTCCGTATTTGAATATAAATTTAAATTTATAAATAAAGAGAATTAGATGGTGCTCCTGGTGGGAAATAATTGTCCAGGTGCCATCACGCCCTAAGTAAAGGCTTACGAAAAGTCGAGGCGTGACAGGCCACACACTAACTCCACCACCGCAACCCCAATTCTCCATTAAAAATGTCATATATGCTCATACCATTATCAAGAACCTCATCTCTGTTAGAAAATTTACCACTGATAATGTTGTATCCATTAATTTTAACCCGTTTGGTTTTTCTGTTACGGACCTACGTACCGGAAAACTTCTTACGAGATGCAATAGTGAGGGGACATCTATCCTTTCCTACCCACATCCGCTGTCAGTGTCAATCCTCCCACATCTCTAACTGTCATCTCCTCGTCAACGTGACATAGTAGACTTGGACATTCTGGAACTCATATTTTTTATTTTCTTAGAAACCACAATTTAATTAAATGTTATAAAGAGAACCTTGCCGATAATTGCTTCTCTTGTCATGTAGAAAAATATGTTAGACTTCCGTTTACGTCTTCTTTAAGTGTTACTTTCTCTCTCTTTGATATTATTCATGTGGATTTATGGACATATCCTATAACTAGAAATCTAGGTCATAAATATTATTTGATATTTTTAGATGACTTCTCTCACTTCCTTTGGGTCTATCCTCTTAAACTTAAGTCTCGAGTATACTCCAAATTTCTTGAATTTCGTACATTGGTTAAAACGCAATTTGAAAAAGACATCAAAACATTTCAATGTGATAATGATCGTGGGTTCAATAGCTTCCACTTTCATAATTTTTGTGCGGCTAATGACATGATTTTACATTAATGTGATAAAAGAGTGAGGTTATGGTGATTTCGAGTCCGGATGAACCCATGAGAAACAGTCTAAGCTTGAAATGTGTTGAATTCAACGTGATTAATGATGTAACTGATCTTCTTGATTAGTAAGCTCTGTCAATTTTTTATGTTCTCAATAGGTTTATGTTTTAGATAAGAATTAAGCTGAAATGATTGTTATTGTAAAGTAGACACAATTTTTATGTGCTTTAAATATTTTCTGTTGTTGTCGGCCTATGATGCCTACAGGGATATGTTGTGTACTTATACTACACTTGTTGCATCTTTTATTTCGATGCAGATGTAGTTTATTATTCCAGCCCTGACCCCCTGAGCGGTCTTTGGAGTTTCAGAGGGAGTTATCCGTCCCATCAGCAACCCTTAGCCCCCTCTATTTTATTGTTCTATTCTCACTTTCCAAGACAAATATTGTTGTTCAGTTCTTTCTAAGTTATAATAATTATAGACGCTATTGTACGAGTCAGATCAAGTTTTAAAAAGTATATTGTTTATGTACTTCGTGTTCTTAAAAGGTGAGAAAAGGTCCAATATCCTTCCCATGGATAGCAGTTGACCGCTTGTGCTTGTTTGATAATTGTTAAACTGCAACATAACAATTACAACAACTAGAAGATACAATAGAGGTCCCATGACCCAAACAAATAAATATAGCATACAATCTTGATAGAGGAGAAGATGATTCAATTGGTGTAATTAGAATGTGAGTGGAGGTTGCCAGTCAATGACATCGATTTTCGGTCAGCGAAAATAAGGCGGCAAACGATTCAATTGGTGTAATTAGAATGTGAGTGGAGGTTGGAGAAGTGCTACTGATTTGTAAACTTTATTAATTTGTAAATTTTATTAAATGTGTGCACCCAATTTGAAAATTTTCTGTGTCCGCCACTAGCCTTAGGTATCCCAATTAATAATGCAAAGATTAATTCTTGTTCAATGGTTTTGTTTTCAATTTGTTGAATGCTTAATTTGATATATTACATATTTGTATACATTATGTAGTTTAATATATTATATATTATTACTATTATGAGGATTATTTTGGTGGTTTTAGTATCTTAATTCATATATTATTCATATTTGTATTTTTAGTGTCCAGGAGATATGAAAGAAGTTGGTGGCGATGGGGGCTTGGAAAGCAGTGGGGATTCAAGCAGTATGTCGGATAAGACTGTGAGTTGCATCAGGGAAGCAACAATAAAGGTGTTGGGGGTCTCCAGAGGCGGATTTGGTAGGCATAAAGGGGATTGATGGTGAAATGGTGAAGTCCAAGGGAAGGTGGAGGCAAAGAAGGTGGCATATGCACAATTGGTATAAAGTAAATATGAAGAATAAAAGCGGATGAATACAGAAAGATATAGGACTGCGAGAAAGGAGATAAAGTTAGCGATTACGACGACAAAAATGGCAGTGATGAACGATTGTATGCCAAATTAGAGGACAAAAAAAGAATAAGAAGTTGTACATGCTAGCCAATGTGAGAGAGAGGAGTGTTACACCCCGTATTTCCGGCAGTTGAGATAAGAACGTACGTAAGAATTTGGGAATTGAATTTTAGAAGGAATGAAAGATTCTGAAAACTTCTCCGAACCTTGTAAAGGAAAAAGGTTTATTAGTTGAATTTAATTCTCGCATTCGGTATTTGGGACTTTTAGAATTTATCGGAATTTTGGAATTTAATTTTGAAATTTGGTCACGTGGGACCACCCGAGAAATTTTGTATATGTTGGGGAGTTTGGGAAGGCAACGCAGAACAAAAAAAATACCAAAACGAGTATGAACAGTGAAAACCCGTCTGCGGAACAGTGTTGTTCGATGAACGATGTTCTAAGAACGCCATTTCCGCCAAACGAGAATCACGGGCAGACATATACCAAAAGCTTCATCTCGCCGAGCCCGTCACGCCCATACCAACCGCCACCGTCGATTCTCCCGAATCGCCAGCTTCAGATCGTTTCGGCCATCGCTCATCCATCTTCCCGTTCGGTTTTTCGATTTTTCGACCAACCGAGGTGCAATCGACGAGTGGAGTATACCATCGTAACCACCATCTCCTTGCCGTCATTTCCATGTAAACCAGACCTCGATTCTTGCTCAAACTCGCCGTCGACGGATCGATTTTCGTCGAAACCCTAGGTCGCCGACGAGCATTTTCTCGCCACCACAGTAGAGTCGACGGCCGTGGCTAGTGTAGAAATATTCGTGGTGGAAAGGCCGACATTTTGGCACCACCCACGACTCCAATTCAACCTGCATCGTCGTCAACCAAAACATTTTCTTCGATCGGAAGTTGGAAGATTCCGATCGATTCTGGTACAGTTGAGGGCTAAGGCGTATACCGGTGTGTGCATATTCATCTTAGCTACGTTTTGCACCCAATCCCGAGCCTCACTTCTCGGATTTTGAATCCGCCATTGATGCCTTGAAGCCTTGCGGCGCGCAGTGCCAGCAGACCACCGCAGACCTCCAAAAATTGATTTTCAAGGCTATGGACGATTGTGGCCATTTTAGGTTGAAGTACTTTGGAGCGTTTTGCTAATTGTCGATAATCGTCGCGAGGTATGTGAACCTCTTCCTTCTTTAGACATGGTTCTATGTATGGAATATACATGTGGTATTATTTCATGATTCCTTCTACTCTTAGAAGTTAAGAAGTATGTATGTTGATTTACTCTATGTAAGGGTTATGTCTAAGTTATCCTAAGTTAAAAGTATGTTAAATTGTCCTAAGTCCTTACCAAGTCTTATGGGAGATGTTGGTAAGAATGGTTAGGAAAATATGAGATTTGATTTAAAGCTATGTGTCTTGATTTATTTAAAGTAAGTAAGTGGATTTTACGTTCAAAAATGACTTGAATTTATATGTGAAAAGGATCGATTTTAAAAGTGGATGTTATATGGTTTTAAGAGAATAAGTTACTTGGTTTTGGAAGTGTATGGAACTTTGTATATTTGTTTATAAGTATAAGTAAGTGGATCAGAAAGAATGTACGTTATAAGGTTTTAAGACTATGAACTTTGGTTGTCTTCTAAGGATTATGAAACTTTATTTTTTCAAGTTGTGGACTTGATTTCTAAAAGTAATTGATGACATGATTTTAAAGAGTATGTGACTTGAGTTTTAAAAAGAAAGAAGTTTATGATTCTTTTAAGTGCGTATGTCGTAGTATTTTAGGTCTAGTTTCCTAATGTTGTAAGAATAAAAGTGTCTTAAGTTCTCTAAATGAAAGGTTGTTATAATACTTTATGGGAAGTTGTTATGACGACTTAAGAAGTAATAAGATGGTTTAAAAATGTTATGTAAGGAAAATTACACCGAGCCTACACATAGGCGGACACGTTATGAAATACACCGAGCCTACAAATAGGCCGGACACGTTATGAAATACACCGAGCCTACAAATAGGCGGATTATGCCATATTACCCCGAGCCTACACATAGCCGGTTACGTCATCTTACACCGAGCCCCACAAAGTGGCGGATTATGTTATATGATTCCACAAGACACCGAGCCCCACAAAGCGGCCGGATTACGTTATATGATTCCACAGTACACCGAGCCCCACAGGCGGGCCGGATTATGTTATATGATTCCACAGTACACCGAGCCCCACAGGCGGGCCGGATTATGTTATATGATTCCACAGTACACCGAACCCCACAGCGGGCGGATTATGTCACATGATTCATCAAGACACCGTGTCCCGCAAATGGGCGGATTATGTTATGAAAGATATGTAAGTTATGTGGAAAACCGGATTAAACTCTTAAGTATGTATGTAAGAATATGTTGTTAAATCTTATTGAAAGAAGGAAAGGAACGATTAATATATGATTGATTTCGGGAGTTAAAAATGGCATTCTTTTGTACGCTTATGATTTGATTCTTGACGTTATTTCGCTCCATATTCGGTACTGTTATCGACTTCTTCGGCCGCGTTAAATGTCCGCAGTTTAGGTATTACAGTGTGGATCCGCGAGCTTAGGATCCTGGTTCAAGATTTTTAGATGGCTCGATGTTCGGAGTTGTCATGGCTATGTATATCCAGGGTATGGCGGGCCCCGTCCCGCCACGATTGAAATTCTTAAGTGCGTAGTCACATATTGTGGAGTCCGCTTGTAAAGAAAGCGAGGCAACCGCTTCATTTATGTATGACGTCCGCGAAGGTAGCCACATCGGCTAATCATTGTTTTACTTCCGTTGTTTTATTTATAAATTACATGTATGTTCCGCTGATTATCTCTGATGTTTACCTGTAAGGGTGCCCAGGTAGGGCACCAGTCGCGATCCCGGGGTCGGGTCGTGACAAAAGTGGTATCGAGCGATTAGTCCTCGGAAAGTGTCTACGCATCGCGTGTCTAGTAGAGTCTTGATTATCGGTGTGTTGTGCACCACATCTATAATCGTGAGGTCGCAGGACATTTAGGATAGTTTCATTCTTCTCACTCTGAGATCGTGCGATAGAGTCAGTATTGTTAGGTCGTCCTCCCTAACGAGTTATGTTGATTGCAGCTACGAGAAAGCGCGATGACCCAAGAAAGACTATGTGGATTGCGTATCCGTGTTGGTAATGATTGTAGTATAGTTGGTATTGTGATATACATCTATACGGAGTTATGTACGAGTGGTCGACGTGTTGCCTAGAATAATTTTAGATTACCGGAATTGGTAAAGACTAACTAGATACCGGAAGGTATGAAATAGTTAATGAATTTTCGCCAAGGTTTTGTGTTTTATTTCAAATAATTGGGAAAGGATGAGGTATGCGATAGGGTAGTGAACCCCAGAAGCCATGTTAAGGAACTTAACTAATGTCATGTTAATAGATTAAGTGCATAGTAGGCTTAAGAGAATATTGTACGGATGAGGTCCGTATAGAGTAAGTAATGGTTGTTGTGATCGAGACAACATGGTTTTGGTTTTATGAGAAGTTTTGTACCGTTCTTGGGGATGGTAAGGTAGGCTTGGAGCATGGAAATTGCGAGCCTAAGAATGTTGATTATCGCGAGACCTTAGGTATATAAGGCTTTCTCTGCAATAAGATTTTAAGTCGACTCAAGGATAAGAGTTAAGTGTGACGCTGAGTCGGGTTGAGGACTGTACGGGTCTCCCATGGCCCGGAATAGAGTGGGATCGGTTGGTAGTAGTTCCGCTACGTGGCGGGTCACGAGGTGCAAGGCCCAAGTCTAGTTAATTGTTTTACGGTTCGTGGACACGTTCCACCGAACCAGGCCGTGAAAGCCGGAAATGGTCGTATATTGTTTTATAGAGTGACTCCAAAGATTAGAGGCCAGAGTCGGTATGGAAGTTATGTATGTATGCTAGTAAGAGTTGGAAGTACGGAAAGAGTATGCAGTCGATGAAGATAGCAACCAAGTGTAAAGGAATAGAGCCTGAATCTATAAGAACATTTCGGGGTAACTACACCCGTGAGTGTTTGGGGTGGTAGCTGAGCGGGTATATGAGATTGCCCGGTGATGATACAGTCGTCAGACCCTAGTAGACCTAGTAGAGATGGTTACGACAGGCTTTGTGGTCATTATGAGTATGGGCTAGTTGGCTTCGTGAGTGCCAAGGTTGACATTGTAGTATAAGTATTGTTATGTGGCCATGGGTGGCATATGTTGTAAGAAGGGTGTAGTAAAAGGAGACTATGTCGCTATCTAATTAGATGGGACTCCGAAAGAACATTCGAGGACGAATGTTTCTAAGGGAGGAAGGATGTTACACCCCGTATTTCCGGCAGTTGAGATAAGAACGTACGTAAGAATTTGGGAATTGAATTTTAGAAGGAATGAAAGATTCTGAAAACTTCTCCGAACCTTGTAAAGGAAAAAGGTTTATTAGTTGAATTTAATTCTCGCATTCGGTATTTGGGACTTTTAGAATTTATCGGAATTTTGGAATTTAATTTTGAAATTTGGTCACGTGGGACCACCCGAGAAATTTTGTATATGTTGGGGAGTTTGGGAAGGCAACGCAGAACAAAAAATACCAAAACGAGTATGAGCAGTGAAAACCCGTCTGCGGAATGTTGTTCGATGAACGTGTTCTAAGAACGCCATTTCCGCCAAACCAGAATCACGGGCGAGACATATACCAAAAGCTTCATCTCGTCGAGCCCGTCACGTCCATACCAACCGCCACCGTCGATTCTCCCGGAATCGCCGGCGATTCAGATCGGGTTTTGGCCATCGCTCATCCATCTTCCCCGTTCGTTTTTCGATTTTCCGACCAACCGAGGTGCAATCGACGGAGTGGAGTATACCATCAGAACCACCATCTCGCCGTCATTTCCATGTAAACCAGACCTCGATTCTTGCTCAAACTCGCCGTCGATCGGATCGATTTTCGCCGAAACCCTAGGTCGCCGACGAGCATTTTCTCGCCACCACAGTGCAGTCGACGGGCCGCGTGGCTAGTGTAGAAATATTCAGGTGGAAAGGCCGACATTTTGGCACCACCCACGACTCCAATTCAACCCGCATCGTCGTCAACTAAAACATTTTCTTCGATCGGAAGTTGGAAGATTCCGATCGATTACTGATTGAGGGCTAAGGCGTATACCGTTGTGTTCGTATTGATCTTAGCTACGTTTTGCAACCAATCCGAGCCTCAATTCTCGGTATTTTGAATCCGCCATTGATGCCGTCTTGAGCTCGCCGGCGGCGGCGGTGCCGCAGGACCACCAGCAGACCTCCAAAAAAATTGATTTTCAAGGCTATGGACGTATTGTGGCCATTTTAGGTTGAAGTACTTTGGAGCGTTTTGCTAATTGTCGATAATCGTCGCGAGGTATGTGAACCTCTTCCTTCTTTAGACATGGTTCTATGTATGGAATATACATGTGGTATTATTTCATGATTCCTTCTACTATTAGAAGTTAAGAAGTATGTATGTTGATTTACTCTATGTAAGGGTTATGTCTAAGTTATCCTAAGTTAAAAGTATGTTAAATTGTCCTAAGTCCTTACCAAGTCTTATGGGAGATGTTGGTAAGAATGGTTAGGAAAATATGAGATTTGATTTAAAGCTATGTGTCTTGATTTATTTAAAGTAAGTAAGTGGATTTTACGTTCAAAAATGACTTGAATTTATATGTGAAAAGGGGATCGATTTTAAAAGTGGATGTTATATGGTTTTAAGAGAATAAGTTACTTGGTTTTGGAAGTGTATGGAACTTTGTATATTTGTTTATAAGTATAAGTAAGTGGACTGTAAAGAATGTACATTATAAGGTTTTAAGACTATGAACTTTGGTTGTCTTCTAAGGATTATGAAACTTTATTTTTTCAAGTTGTGGACTTGATTTCTAAAAGTAATTGATGACATGATTTTAAAGAGTATGTGACTTGAGTTTTAAAAAGAAAGAAGTTTATGATTCTTTTAAGTACGTATGTACGTAGTATTTTAGGTCTAGTTTCCTAATGTTGTAAGAATAAAAGTGTCTTAAGTTCTCTAAATGAAAGGTTGTTATAACGACTTTATGGGAAGTTGTTATGACGACTTAAGTTAAGTAATAAGATGGTTTAAAAATGTTATGTAAGGAAAATTACACCGAGCCTACACATAGGCCGGACACGTTATGAAATACACCGAGCCTACAAATAGGCGGACACGTTATGAAATACACCGAGCCTACAAATAGGCGGATTATGCCATATTACCCCGAGCCTACACATAGGCCGTTACGTCATCTTACACCGAGCCCCACAAAGGGCCGGATTATGTTATATGATTCCACAAGACACCGAGCCCCACAAAGCGGCCGGACACGTTATATGATTCCACAAGACACCGAGCCCCACAGCGGCCGGATTATGTTATATGATTCCACAAGACACCGAGCCCCACAAAGCGGCGGATTATGTTATATGATTCCACAAGACACCAAACCCCACAGCGGGCGGATTATGTCACATGATTCATCAAGACACCGTGTCCCGCAAATGGGCGGATTATGTTATGAAAGATATGTAAGTTATGTGGAAAACCGGATTAAACTCTTAAGTATGTATGTAAGAATATGTTGTTAAATCTTATTGAAAGAAGGAAAGGAACGATTAATATATGATTGATTTGGGAGTTAAAAATGGCATTCTTTTATGCGCTTATGATTTGATTCTTGCACGTTATTTCGCTCCATATTCGGTACTGTTATCGACTTCTTCCGGCCGCGTTCATGTCCGCAGGTTTAGGTACACAGTGTGGATCCGCGAGCTTAGGATCCTGGTTCAGCATTTTTAGATGGCTCCGATGTTCCGGAGTTGTCATGGCTATGTATATCCAGGGGTATGGCGGGGCCCTGTCCCGCCACAGTTGAAATTCTTAGAGGTCTGTAGTCACATATTGTGGGTCTGTTTGTAAAGAAAGGAGGCAACTGCTTCATTTATGTATGTACGTCCAGGAAGGTAGCCCTATCGGCTAATCTGTTGTTTTACTTCCGTTGTTTTATTTATAAATTTCATGTATGTTCCGCTGATTATCTCTGATGTTTACCTGTAAGGGTGCCCAGGTAGGGCACCAGTCGCGATCCCGGGGTCGGGTCGTGACAAGGAGAGCACGTGACCTGGACCAACTGAAGTGCATTAAGGACAAAGAAGACAAATTATTGGTGGAGGAGACACTCATTAGATGGAGATGACAGTCATACTTTCATAAACTCTTAAATGAAGAAGGGGCAAGAGACATTATACTAGGGGGTTTGGAACTCTCAGAAAGGCATCGTGATTTTGGATATTGTAGGCGTATATATGTTGATGAGGGTTGAGGGGCTATCTGTAGGATGCATAGGGGAAGAGCGATCGGGCCATACGAGATTCCAATGGATTTTTGAAAGAGCGGAGGTAGGGCAGGTCTAGAGTAGCTAACAAGACTGCTCAATGTCATTTTTAAGACGACAAAAAATCCTAAATAATGGAGGCAGAATACGATGATTACATTATACAAGAATAAAGGTGACATTCAGAGTTGCAACAACTATAAGGGTATCAAGCGGTTAAGTTATAGAATGAAAGTGTGGGAGCGAGTGGTGAAGTTGCAAGTGAGGAAGGATGTGTCTATTTTTTAGAACCAGTTTGGATTCATATCTGGATGCTCGAACACAGAATTCACCTATCTTGTTAGAAGGATTGTGGAGAAATACAAGGAGATAAAGAAGGATATTCACATGGTGTTCATCAATTTAGAAAAAACATATGATAAATTCTCAAGAGAGGTTATATGGAGATGCTTAGAGGCTAAATGACTATCGGTGGCATATATTAGGATGGTCAAAGATATGTATGATGGATCCAAGACCTAGGTAAGGACGGCGGGAGGAGACTCAGAGTACTTTCTAATTGAGATGGGGTTACACCAGAGATCAGCCCTTAGTCCGTTTTTATTTGCCTTGGTGATAGATGAATTGATGCGGAAAATCCAAGGTGAGGTGACATGGTGTATGTTATTTGCAGAAGACATAGTTCTAATTGAAGAGACCCCGACAAAGTTAATAGTAAGTTGGAGGTATGGAGATAGACCCTGAAATACAAAGGGTTCAAGTTGAGCAGGACCAAGACGAAATACTTGAAATAAAAGTTCAGCGATGTTGCACATGAGGCAGGCGTGAAAGTGAAGCTTGAGACCGGGTCATCCAAAAGTGGGGGAATTTTAAGTATCTCAGATCTATTATTCAATAAAATAGAGAGATTGGCGATAATATCGCATGTCGTATTGGAGTAGGGTGGATGACTTTTTCTAAGTAATGGGTAGGAGGACCGAAACGTGCCACTGAAAGACTCTACTGAGACAAAAATGGGCTGTCAAGAACGTAGAGGAGGTAGGATGGGCAGTTGGTCAGATCTAGTATGGATCGTACATGGACGGTAGTTGGAGTCGGCGGCTCTCCCAGGGTTCCCTCATCTGAGATCTCTGGGGAAGAGGATCAAGTTGGCCCTTGCGAACAGCTTGATGCACTATCTCCCTTCAACCCTTTTAGCGAAATGCGACAAAAGAAAAGGAAGGAAAATCCATGGACCGACCCCATCATCTCAACCCCGTAGGAACTACGAGATCATCCAAGGACGCCTTTGGCATCCAGGGGTCACAGACTGACCATAGAACCCTGTTCAATAATTCAATAAGTGGAACGCATTAGCTGTCCGCCTCGTGAAGCGATCGTGGTCGGAGAAGGGCAATGACTCATTAAGTTTTGAGTGAGTTTTTGAGTAGAGTTGCTATTTGGAGAGCACAAAGACGATGAAAGTTGTAAGTCGTGTTCGGGAGTTATTGTCTATCGTTGGCCTCTATGGTAGAATCGGGGACACGAGAGGCGGTGGTTTACCACAGCGGATGTCGGTTCGAGTCCGCTTATCTCCAACTCGTGAACTTAGCCGATACAAAGCTTTATGATAGCACTCAATTTTTCCGATTCGGCGGTTCGATCTATAATTTATCATTCATGGACGTTGATAAGATCCATCCATTTAGTAGCACCTTAGGATGGCATAGCCTTAAAAGTGAATGACGAGGTTCAAACGAGGAAAGGCTTACGGTGGATACCTAGGCACCCAGAGACGAGGAAGGGCGTAGTAATCGACGAAATGCTTCGGGGAGTTGAAAATAAGCATAGATCCGGAGATTCGAATAGGGCAACCTTCGAATCACACTGAATCCATGGGCGCAAAGAGACAACTGCGAATCAAACATCTTAGTAGCGGAGGAAAAGAAAGCAAAGCGATTCCGTAGTAGCGGCGAGCGAAATGAGAGCGGCTAAACCGTGAAAACGGGGTTGTGGGAGAGCAATACAAGCGTCATGTCGCTAGGCGAAGCTGAATGTTGTACCCTAGATGGTGAAATTCCGAGGCGAAAGCATCACTAGCTTACGCTCGACCCGAGTAGCATGGGGCACGTGGAATCCGTGTGAATCGCCAGGACCACCTTGCAAGGCTAAATACTCTGGGTGACCGATAGCAAAGTAGTACCAGTGAGGAAGGGTGAAAAGAACCCCATCGGAGTGAAATAGAACATGAAACCGTAAGCTCCCAAGCGATGGGAGGAGCGTGGCTCGACCGCGCGTGCTGAAGAATGAGCCGCGACTCATAGGCAGTGGCTTGGTTAAGGGAACCCACCGGAGCCGTAGCGAAAGCGAGTCTTCATAGGGCAATTGTCACTGCTTATGGACCCGAACCTGGGTGATCTATCCATGACCAGGATGAAGCTTGGGTGAATCTAAGTGAAGGTCTGAACCGACTGATGTTGAAGAATCAGCGGATGAGTTGTGGTTAGAGGTGAAATGTCACTCGAACCCAGAGCTAGCTGGTTCTCCCCGAAATGCGTTGAGGAGCAGCAGTTGACTGGACATCTAGGGGTAAAGCACTGTTTCGGTGCAGGTCGCGAGAGCGGTACCAAATCGAGATGGAAGTTCTCCTCCGGAGTCTGGTGTGATAAAAAGGTGCCACCAAAATTTAAAGACAACTTCTACAGAGTGGTAGTTAGACCAACTATGTTGTATGAGGCGGAATGTTGGTTAGTCAAGAAATCTCACATCCAGAAGATGAAAGTGGCGGAGATGAGGATATTGCGATGGATGTGTGAACATACTAGGAAATATAGGATTAGAAATTAAGTTATTTGGGACAAGGTAGGAGTGGCCTCGATGGAGGATAAGATGCGGAAAGCGAAACTGAGATGATTCGGTCATGTGTAGAGGAAATCCACGAAGGGCCAAATACGGAGGTGTGAGAGCCCGATTATGGACCGTTTCAGGAGAGGTAGAGGTAGACCGAAGAAGTACTGGAGAGAAGTGATGAGACAAGAGATGACACAGTTACAGCTTACCGAGGACATGACCTTAGATAGGAGATTGTGACAGACACAGATTAGGGTAGAAGGTTAGTAGGTAGTAGAACGTCGTCTCGTGTATTATTCCATACTAGTAAGAATAGTAGTATCCTTGCAACTTTTTATCATTTTATTTATGTTATTATCTGCTCTCGCTTGCACTTGATTATCGTATTAATTTGTTGAAGTTACTGTTACTTTTCTTCATAATGTTTATCTATAATATTTTGTTTTACTTTCACCAATTTTGTCTGACATCCTTTATTGTGTTTTCTCTTGAGCCGAGGGTCTTTCGAAAATGGCCTATTTACCTCCCAAGGTAGGGGTAAGGCCGCGTTCACTCTATTTTTCCAGACTCCACTTATGAGATTACATTAGGTAAGTTGTTGTTGTTATTGTATCTGTATTTTTATTGCACATTCTATCTCGTATAAGATAATATATAAATTTTCGCATAATGTTATACAAATATTACTTATGAAAGAAAAAAAATGAGAAATCAAACATTGTGTTAATTATTTCTGATTTTTATGGGAAGATTAAATTTCCTTAAATCTCAAGTGACATCTGAAATACCTAAATTTTGTCGATGTCAGCACATAAATCCACGACAAAGTAAAAGAGCTGAACAAATTGTTTTGCTTCATTATTAATTGAAAGTAAATGTTAGCATCATAGTGTAAGATCATAATTTTGCAAAGTTGGCATGAACAATCCATCCTCTGTGATAGAACGTTTAAATATTGTATGTATTTCTCTTAATCGTGAGATTTCATTACAAGATTTAGGGTAATTATTTCCATTTTAAAAAGTTACTATATATAGGCATAGAATTTATTTGATTTTAAAGTTTAAATTTACGAATTCTAAGAGATTCAGACTTCGGTTTCAGCGAGTATGTTTAGTCAAATGATTTTGCATAACTAAAATTAGCTTACGATAGAATATTACCATATTTTGTATATCTTTTATATTAGGTATATTTATATTCCAATTGTAATTAGAAAGATTTAGTTACGTAATTTGTAATTATGTAATACAATATATATATTGTCAATAAAAGGCAAGGAACATATTCCTACATGGTTTCAGAAGCCAAACTCTAACTTCTTTTTCTCTCTAAGTCGTCGCCCCTCCCCTCCCCCCCGACAACCCTCTTCCTCGGCATCCATCTCCCTTCTTTCTTCAACTTTTCTCTCTTCCTCTCCAATTTTCAATGGTTGAACAACCTAAATTTCATATTTCTCTTGCAGTTAACAACATCAATAATTTCATTCCTATAACTCTTGAGATGGAAAAAGTTCAGTATTCGTCTTGGTCGGAATTATTTAAGATTCATTATCGTGTATACAAAGCCATCGACCATATTATCCCTCCAAAATCAAAGCCCCTTAAAAGACCTGTGATTCTGACGATGAACTTTGGTCTCACTTAGATGATCTATTGCATACAATTATTGAAACTGATATCACTACACTCCAAACGTGGAAAAATATATTTTATGATAATAAGACACAACATGTCTTGTATCTGGAAAATCAATTTCAGACCATTCAGCAGGACGATTTTCCTAATGCGTCGTCCTATTGTGAAGAACTTAAGATGATTGTCAATCAACTCTCCAACGTCTGTGCACCGGTCACTAATCAACGATTGGTGATGCAACTTATTGCGAGTTTGAATAAAAATTATGACAGCGTCGCTATCATCCTCCAACAAAGAACGACATTGCCTCTATTTTATGAGGCTTGTTCGAGACTCATTCTTGAAGAAATCCGAAAAATAAAGCGGGCAATGACTAATGTCAGCACAACCGGCGCTTCCCTCATAGCCAACCATTGACTATTCAAACCGTTCTCAGTATTACTTTGTCCAAGTCTAGGTCTATTCATCAGCTTAACGTCAAAAATGTTTTTTTTTTTTGCATGGAGACCTTCATGAAACCGTATATATGCATCAGCCTATGAGATTCAGGGATTCGAATCATCCAGATTATGTGTGTCTTTTGAAGAAATCACTATATGAACTGAAATAGACTCCTCGTGCATGGTACCAACGGTTTGCTAATTTTGTATCCTCTATCGGATTTTCACATAGCAAATCTGACCATTCACTGTTCATCTATAGCAAGGGTAATGACATGGCATACATCTTAATATATGTTGATGATATCATGCTCACCACATCTTCTAATGCACTTTGTCAATATATTATGTCACTCCTTGCCTCTGAGTTTGTTATGAAGGATTTGGGTACATAAGCTATTTTATGAGCATTGTTGTTGCGAGACATGCATGTGGCTTATTTTTTTGTCAAAGGAAGTACGCTGAAGAGATCCTTGACCGAGCAGACATGACGTCTTGCAAACCAGCCCACATACCGATGGACACTAATTCCAAACTCAGTGCCTCTTCAGGTTCTCTGTATGCCGACCCGACTCACTATCGCAGTTTAGCAGGAGAGTTGCAGTATCTCACTTTCACACCACCACATATATATATCATATGTCGTGCAACAAATATGCTTACATATGCACAGCCCGACGGATGAACATATGAATGCCCTCAAACATATTTTACGATATGTACAAGGTACTTTTCCTTTCGGCTTACACTTCTACAAGTCCTCACTCTCTGGTCTCACATCTTATTCTGATGCTGAATGGGGTGGATGTCCTGACATTCATCGATCCACGTCGGTTTACTGTGTGTTCCTCGAAGATAACTTACTTTCTTGGTCTTCTAAAAGACAACCTACTCTATCTCGATCCAGTGTTGAAGCTGATGTGTGGCAAATGTTGTTTCTGAGTCTTGTTGGATACACAACCTTCTACTTGAGCTTCACTGGCCACTCCATAAGGCTACAATGGTTTACTGTGATAATGTAGGTGCGATATATCTTTCCTGCAATCCCGTTCAACATCAGCGGACTAAACATATTGAAATGGATATTCACTTTGTACGTGAGAAAGTTGCTCGTGAATAAGTTTGTGTTCTTCATGTTCCTTCCCGATATCAGATTGCTGACATATTCATTAAAGGACTTTCACGCATACTCTTTGATGACTTCCGAGTCAGTCTCATCGTACGAGAACCTCCTGCTTTAACCGCGTGGATGTGATAGAATATTACCATATCTTGTATTACCATTGATAGAATATTATCATATTTTGTATATGTTTTATATTAGGTAAATTTATATTCCAATTATAATTAGAAAAATTTAGTTATCTAATTTGTAATTATGTAACACTATATATATTGTACACAATAATTAATAAAAAACAAGAAACATATTTCTATCGTTTATATAAATTATTGTATTGATTAATTTTCTAACTGAGAAACACCTTTTTAGCAACATGGTAGGATAAATGATCAAAGCCACACACAAAAAAATGTGGTATTACCATAGGAGAAAACAGACAATTAGTAATTTACACACAAATTGAAATTCTTTATTCCTTTGTATAAAAATATCCGTTCTCAATAGAGCAGCTCAATGGACAAAAAATTATAATTGGAACCGCATATCACAAGTTTACTTGCGGTGACATCCTAGTCTGCTATTCTAGTAGACATATGTGACCACAATATGTTGAGAAAAGTAGGATAATATTATTCAAAGCTCACAAGTCCTAAGCGGTTAAGCGGTAAAGTGAGAATGTGTATTAATTAACTACTTTCCATTATTAGAGTGATATGTGAAGATCAGGGTTGTCTTTAGGCATGTGCGAACTGTGTTACCATATAGAGTTCAAAGATTTTAGGACCCCCAAAAAGTTATAACAGCCCATATATACTATACCCACAAACCAGCTCACAACTCCCCACTAAAAAATAAAAATCATTCCAGCGTCCAACCCAAAATAATGCATTAACCAGAGCATCAGCAGCCCAAAATCAAAATCTGCAACCCAAAAATCAGTGGCTTGCTCATGAACCAAAAAAAGTCCCTAACAACTTAACCCAAGATTCAAGAAGTCAAGAACCATAGCATCAGCGCCTTGCTCTAAATCTGCAGCCCTAAAACACTGCTCTCGCCTCTCTGTCTTAAATCTGCGCCTTGCCCAAAACCATCCCTAAATCATAGCATCAGTTGCCCAAAATCAGCCCTAAATCTGAGCCTCACAGTACCGTAGTTTGAATCGGAAGATAAAAAAACAAATGGCCGACGAACCTGTGTTGACTCGCTGGACCTTCACGGTAAATTTAATTTTCCTATACAGCACTTTGAAATATTATTGTTTATCATATTTCAATTGTTTACTAATTTTTTATTGAACAAAAATAGTAGGTGTTCCGTCCGATATTCAGCTTGAAAGCTTCGATTCATGTTTGACAAATTGTGAGAGTGGCCAAGTGGATGTTCTAACAAATTGGAGCATTACATATTTACATAAAATTATCAGCTTTTTTCGGTCTTTTTTGCATTTCAATTACATATTATGCCTCCTAGAAAGTATGAATCTGGATATGAGAAGCGTAAGAAGAAGAAAAAAATTGAGGAATTAACTAAATCTCAAAGAGGAGCTCTTGATAAGTTTGTTATAAAAGAGACACAAGTTCAGGTTGAAGATCAAAATGTTAATGAGAATATTAATATAGAGAATCAAGCCGTTCCGGAGAATAGAGATGTTTCCATTGAAAATGATAATGTGGACAATCAAATCGATGCTGAAAATGGTGATGATAATTTGAATAATACATATGAGGATTTGGTTGATGAATTTGCTTCAAAAAGTGTTAGAAGGATAACTCTTTTAAAGTAGGGGTTGATTAACTTGCAGTTGTATTGAGTTGTTATTTACAATTTAAAATAATTTTAATTATTAAAATCGTATATTTACTTATATTAAGGGCCCACTTTTACGAATTAGAACAGGGGCCCCAAAATATTTGAGACGGTCCTGGTGAAGACATGTGAGATAAGTGTGGTATCTAAGCCTTAAAATGAGAAGGTGTATTAATTAACTAGTCCAATATTAGACTGATATATGAAGACGTGTGAGATGGGTGTGATATCTTCTCCCGATCGTCATAAAATAGGTTAAGGAATATGTTAATTAGTCCAAGATCAAATTGAAAGTATATTTATGTCTTAGAGACAATCAGTATTATGACAAATGTACTTTATACATATTCATATTTATACTAATGAAGATTAATATTATGACATTTGCAGCTATTGAATTGTTTGTTGATTGTCTATAATATTCTATAATTGCATCCATAGAGGTTACGTGGTTATTAATAATGTGAGAGATTAATATTATAGTGTAACTCTTAAACTGCCTCGACTAATGATCATCGAGAATGGGATATCGATGATATATGATACGTCGAGATGTGGTCTGCATCATATCCTTAGGGATGTAGTATGTCTCACCTGCTAAGAGTTATAGCAACTCGTGATGGACACATGAATACTCGTGGAAGTATTCGTATACTCTGCTGATGTACTGTTTGTTATAGATGTCTAAAGTATCATCAGCGTGTGGAAAAATAGAAGTCCTTAGACTTGAGATCTATACACGCCTTGTTTACAGTGTAATATACTTTGATCTTATTCTAAGCTCAAATGCCTTGAAGGTTGACGTTACACCTCGTAAGTTAAGACAAAGATTTAGAACGTCATTAAGGATTGGGGTTTCCAATTTTCGAAATTTCATATATTTTACGTGCTAATACGGATTAATTTTTGGCAATGACGAATGTGACGCCGGAAATCTCTTTAGAAATGGTGGTATAAATAAATATATATTTTTCCGTTATGAGTTAGTAGGGTATATGAGGTACGATGATAAGAAATTAAGGCAATGGGAAATTAGATTAAAAGAAGTGGGGTTGATTTAGTTAAATAAATACTAAGAGGGAGCAAAGTGTTGCATTTAAAGGGGCTAAGTGTATACAAAAAAAATCTGAAAATTCCTAAATAACTATCCTAAATAAGTTCTTTTTTCTTCCACACAAGAACACACTTATTCATCTCCTCTCCTTCCCCCTAGTTGCTCGAAAATCCCCACTTTTTTTTGCAAGAAAATTTAGCTTACTACTCCATCCTTCTTGGGTTAAATTGTCCCACCATTTTGAGGCGAAATTAATCACCCCAAAACAGTGGGGTTCTCGGCAAACCTGGCCGATTTTTAGGGCTGAGAGTTCTTAAATTTTAGACAAGTTTTCTTGAAGGAAAAGGTGTAAGAATGAGGTATTAACATGGTAGAATGGTTGCATGTTCGATTGAAGATGAAAAAGTGAAGGGTGGACATGAAATTGATGAGAAATTTGGGGCTTAAAAATCGGCAAAGTGAGCAGTTTTTTTTAGCATTCCTAAGGTAAAATTCCTCTTTTTTTTTTGATATAAATGAAATGCTTATTTTCAGAATTAAGGAGATGATTTTGGGTTAATAAAACAAGCCTAAATCATGATGGAACGTGAATAAGAATCACATGTAGTTGTTGTTAGAATTGGTTGGCAAATTTCGAACTAAATTAGGTAGACATTGGCTTCACTAGTTGAATTGTTATCTTGCTTACCACTTGCATGTTGAGAATTAAGATGTAGCCTTGATGATTAAGAGATAATTATTTGTATGAAGGAATTACAAGATGAATTGAAATGTTTTAAGAATTTAAAAGGAAAAGTTTGGAATTTATAACCTGTTGATACGACCGGAAAATTGATAGAAATTATTGAACATTATGGTAATGTATTACGGGCTGAATTAGTATGTAAATAAGCTACAAACATGCATATGTATTGAAATAAGTTACCTATACATGCCTCGAAAGGATTAAGGTGTAGAAATGTGTTAATTTTATATTCTGGAATAAGGGGGATTGTTGGTTTGAACTGGATTGTTGGTTTGAATTGGATTGTTGGTTTGAATTGGATTGTTGGTTTGAACTGGATTGTTGGTTTGATTGGATTGTAGTTGGAGTTGAATTGTTGGTTGATTTGGATTATTGGAAAATTGTGGATACACACATAAACAAAGGAAATGCTGCCCAAATTTTTGTAGAAATAAGGGAACCTTTAATCATATGACTTACATTAGGAATCGTAGGATTGACGAGCATATTGTTCCTTATCTTAGGTTGAAGTACTAGACGAGGAATACCTTAATACCAAGCTGATTAGTTCGCCTAAGAGGTATGTGAGACCTTTCCTTCTTTCTTTTGGCATGATTTTTGGGAAAGTACGACGGACGTACTTAACTCCTACCAGTTCAGTTTTAAAAAAATGATTATTTACTAATGATTATGATTTCAGTAACAGAGTTTATGGTAGTAATTTTATTGAGAGTCACATAATGATTAGTTTGAGGGTTAGAGATTTCTTGAGTTGCAGTCCGCCGGAGTTTTACGGGTCCAGGCCTGAGGATGATCCACATGAGTTCATCCGCCAGACGCAGAGGACAATGAGGGTGATCCGGCTTGAGATCGAAGTCGATTATATTGGCGTCATACCGGCCGCGACGTAGCGCCAACCTGTTTGAGGCCCGGAGTCTAGGGGCGAGGGTGCTCCTCCTGCAGTATGGGATGAGTTTTCATAAGCATTCCTTGGCCACTATCTGCCTACAGACATGAGACGTGCAAGAGTCGATGTGTTTCTGCCATTGCGGCGAGAATGGGAGGACTACGAGAGTATAGCTTGAGTTCGACTCATCGCCCTGCGACGCACCCACTATGGTAGCGCATACGACGGATAGGTGCACCGTTATTTGATTGGATTGGACCATTATCTTATTGTTGGGTGCTTGACAGCCGCACTTCAGCCGTCCATGGATATTGCCGATACAAGCTTTGCGCGGGATCGGCGAGGCGACATGTAGGAGACGACCGGAAAGCGGATCAGATAGAGATCACCAAGAGGCCGGGGACGATAGGGTTTTCAGCGACGCCCGGCAGCGCCTATCGTGTATTCCTCCCAGCCAGCACAGAGTACACCTCACTGCACTTACGGTAGACGATTTGATCGCCGACATTCGTGAGCCGGGTCGTGGCTCCCGGCAGCGGTCACAGACGCACAGGGTTCGGGCGGGAGACCATCTCTCCTCGTCCACAGGGCAGCGCCATCCGGAGTGTCGATTGATATCGGTACTTGTTTTTCTTGCGCCATCCGTGCCATTTGATGAGAGTGTCCGTATAGAGATGGCACAGTGCTATGGCTCACCACGTTCTATCACGGTTCATCGTCGACTACAGTTATGCGCCCCATCGGGCAGGGTACTCAGACATCAGCTGGCCGTGGCAGGGGTTCCAGTTCTGGCGGTCCTTCGAACCGCATTTATGCCATGGCCAGTAGACGCGACCAGGAGGCGTCACCAGATGTTGTCACAGGTACATTATCGGTCTTTTTCTATGATGTGTATGCTTTGATTGATCCAGGTTCCACCTTGTCCTATATATCCCCTCTTGTTGCTAGTAGGATAGGGATAGAACCTGAGCCTATAGAACCATTCGAGGTAGCTACACCGGTGGGAGATTCGGTTATAGCTAGGCGTGTGTATAAGAATTGCTCGGTGGTGATATATAGCCGTCGTACCTCAGCAGATTTGATAGAGTTGGATATGATCGACTTCGACGTTATTATGGGTATGGATTGGTTGGCCTCTTGTTTTGCCAACGTTGATTGTCGAGAGAAGTTGGTTCGATTCCAGTTTCCAGACGAACCGGTTATTGAATGGAAAGGGAATACCGCATCGCCGAGGGGTAAGTTTATTTCATACCTCAAGGCAAGGAAGATAGTTCGAAAGGGGTGTATTTATCACTTAGTTCGGGTACATGATACGGAGGCCGAGGTACCGGCCCTTCAGTCAGTTCCAATAGTCAATGAGTTTCCGGATGTTTTCCCAGATGATTTCCCAGGTCTTCCTCCAGAGCGGGAGATAGATTTCAGTATAGATATATTGCCAGGTACCCAACCTATATCCATTCCCCCTTATAGAATGGCACCTGCAGAGTTGAAGAAGTTAAAGGAACAATGAGAGACCTATTGCAGGCGGCTTCATTAGGCCTAGTGCATCTCCATGGGGTGCGCCGGTATTATTTGGCAAGAAGAAGGATGGTTCGCTGCGGATGTGCATTGACTATAGGCAGCTGAATAAGGTGACCATCAAGAATAGGTATCCCCTTCCCAGGATGGATGACTTGTTCGATCAGTTGCAGGGCGCTAAGTATTTCTCGAAGATAGACCCGCGGTCCGGTTATCATCAGGTATGGATTAGAGAGGCGGATATCCCGAAGACTGCGTTCAGGACCCGGTACGGACATTACGAGTTCAGGGTAATGTCGTTTGGGTTGACTAATGCTCCAGCAGTGTTCATGGACCTAATGAACCGGGTGTTCAAACCATTCTTGGATACATTTGTTATAGTATTCATTGATGACATCCTGGTATATTCTCGCTCAGAGCAGGAGCACGCGATCACTGAGGACAAGATTGAGTCCTCCCAAGACCGCAACATTGTATGCTAAATTTTTGACATGTGAGTTTTGGTTGTCCTCAGTGGCATTCTTGGTGCATATTGTCTTGGCAGATTGTATTCGGGTGGATACTCAGAAGATCGAGGCGGTGAAGACATGGCCGTGCCCACTACACCTACCGAGTGCACGCAGCTCGGGTCTAGCAGGTATTATAGGAGGTTTGTGGAAAATTTTGCCTCGATCTCAGCACCCTTGACTAGGCTAACCCAGAAGGTAGCTAAGTTCCAGTGGACCGATGCTTTTGAGCACAGTTTTCAGTTGTTGAAGGATAAGTTAACTTCGGCCCCAGTTTTGACGCTCCCGAAAGGGTTAGACGGGTATGTGATTTATTGTGATGCTTCAGGTATCGGGTTAGGGTGTGTGTTGATGCAGCATGGCAAAGTTATAGTTTATGCCTCCCGACAACTCAGAAAACATGAAAAGAATTATCCCACTCATGATTTAGAGCTAGCAGCGGTGATTCTTGCTTTGAAAATATGGAGACATTACTTGTATGGTGTTCATGTTGATATTTACACAGATCATAAGAGTCTTCAATACATATTTAAACAAAAGGAACTGAATCTGAGACAAAAGCGGCGGCTTGAGTTGCTAAAGGATTATGATGTTGATATTCTGTACCACCTAGGGAAGGCCAACGTTGTGGCAGATGCTCTCAGCCGTAGATCCATGGGTAGTTTGTCGGATGTGCAGCCGGACAGGAAAGAGATGATTCGAGAGATTCACATGCTAGCCAGCCTTGGAGTCCGGTTGGCGGATTCTGGAGATAGTGGTATTCTTGTTCGAGGAGTTGCTGAGTCCTCTATCATAGAAGAGGTAAAGAGATGCCAGTATGATGATCCTGCTCGCACAAGATGTAGATGCAGCTCTCCGGAAGGAGAAGGCTTTATTTGAGGTGACCTCTGATGGTGTGCTACGGTATGATGGTAGGTTATGTGTACCCAACATTGCAGGACTGCGTCAGCAGGTTATGGGTGAGGCACACAATGCCCGTTATTCTATTCATCCAGGGTCGACGAAAATGTATCATGACCTTAGGAGCTTGTATTGGTGGGATGGCATGAAGAGAGATGTGGCAGAGTTTGTTGCTCAGTGCCCGAATTGTCAACATGTTAAGGTCGAGCATCAGAAGCCTGGTGGGCTACTACAGGCGATAGAGATCCCGACTTGGAAGTGGGAGGTAATTAATATGGATTTTATTACGCATTGCTCGCATCACGGAAGTGTGATTCCATCCGGTTATCAGAGACAGGCTGACAAAATCAGCCCATTTTCTTCCAGTCCGAACTACTTATTCAGCTGAGGACTATGCTAGATTATACATCAGGGAGATAGTGAGGATGCATGGGGTTCCTATATCTATCATATCTGACCGAGGAGCCCAGTTCACGACTAACTTCTGGAGATCTTTTCAGAAAGGATTGGGAACGCAAGTGAGTCTCAAAGATTTACATTTCATCCTCGCACGGACGGGCGTGCAGAGCGTACCATACGCATAATCGGAGGATATGTTGAGGGCTTGTATTATTGATTTTAGAGGTAGCTGGGATGATCACTTACCGCTTATTGAGTTTGCTTACAATAACAGCTACCACTCTAGCATTCAGATGGCCCCGTATGAGGCTTTGTATGGGAGGAAGTGCAGGTCGCCCATTGGTTGGTTTGATGTAGGTGAGGCTCAGTTGATTGGTCCAGACATAGTTCAGCAGGCTGTCGACAAGGTGAAACTTATACAAGAAAGATTACTAGCAGCTCAGAGTCGGCAGAAGTCATATGCTGATAATCGGCGATGGCACCTAGAGTTTCAGATCGACGACTGGGTATTCTTGAAGGTATCACCCATGAAGGGTGTGATGAGATTTGGAAAGAGGGGAAAACTTAGCCCGAGGTATATTAGGCCTTATCAGATCATTCGCAGAGTAGGCCAAGTTGCCTATGAGTTGGACCTACCCACAGACTTGGAAGCAGTACATCCAGTTTTTCATGTATCCATGTTGCGGAAATGTATTGGTGACCCTTCCAGAGTTTTCCCTGTGGACGATGTCCAGGTGACTGAGGGGTTGTCCTATGAGGAGAGTCCCGTGGCCATATTGGATCGCCAAGTCAGGAGGTTGCGGACTAAGGATGTTGCATCCGTCAAGGTGCTATGGCGGAACAATAATAGAGAGGAAATGACTTGGGAGGCTGGGGACGAGATGAAGAGGAAGTATCCTCACTTATTCCCTATACCCCCAGGTAATTCAATCTAACTCCTTTAATTGATTATGGTATTGGTGAACTATATATGTGTTTTTTTGTGTGGCCCTGTGTGGCATCTGCTGGGTTGCTGGATATAGATGGATAGTCACTATTATAAGGGAGGCTCTGCCGAAATTTCTAGAACTTGAGACTTGTTATGAACATTCGAGGACGAATTTTTCTAAGGGGGGAAGAATGTTACACCTCGTAAGTTAAGACAAAGATTTAGAACGTCATTAAGGATTGGGGTTTCCAATTTTCGAAATTTTATATATTTTACGTGCTAATACGGATTAATTTTTGGCAATGACGAATGTGACGCCGGAAATCTCTTTAGAAATGGTGGTATAAATAAATATATATATTTCCGTTATGAGTTAGTAGGGTATATGAGGCACGATGATAAGAAATTAAGGCAATGGGAAATTAGATTAAAAGAAGTGGGGTTGATTTAGTTAAATAAATACTTAGAGGGGGCAAAGTGTGGCATTTAAAGGGGCTAAGTGTATAAAAAAAATCTGAAAATTCCTAAATAACTATCCTAACTAAGTTCTTTTTTCTTCCACACAAGAACACACTTATTCATCTCCTCTCCTTCCCCCTAGTTGCTCGAAAATCCCCACTTTTTTTGCAAGAAAATTTAGCTTACTACTCCATCCTTCTTGGGTTAAATTGTCCCACCATTTTGAGGCGAAATTAATCACCCCAAAACAGTGGGGTTCTCGGCAAACCTGGCCGATTTTTAGGGCTGGGAGTTCTTAAATTTTGGACAAGTTTTCTTGAAGGAAAAGGTGTAAGAATGAGGGATTAACATGGTAGCTTGGTTGCATGTTGGATTGAAGATGAAAAAGTGAAGGGTGGACATGAAATTGATGAGAAATTTGGGGCTTAAAAATCGGCAAAGTGAGCAGTTTTTTTTTAGCATTCCTAAGGTAAAATTCCTCTTTTTTTTTTGATAAAAATGAAATGCTTATTTTCAGAATTAAGGAGATGATTTTGGGTTAATAAAACAAGCCTAAATCATGATGGAACGTGAATAAGAATCACATGTAGTTGTTGTTAGAATTGGTTGGCAAATTTCGAACTAAATTAGGTAGACATTGGCTTCACTGGTTGAATTGTTATCTTGCTTACCACTTGCATGTTGAGAATTGAGATGTAGCCTTGATGATTAAGAGATAATTATTTGTATGAAGGAATTACAAGATGAATTGAAATGTTTTAAGAATTTAAAAGGAAAAGTTTGGAATTTATAACCTGTTGATACGGCCGGAAAATTGATAGAAATTATTGAACATTATGGTAATGTACTATGGGCTGAATTAGTATGTAAATAAGCTACAAACATGCATATGTATTGAAATAAGTTACCTATACATGCCTCGAAAGGATTAAGGTGTAGAAATGTTTTAATTTTATATTCTGGAATAAGGGGGATTGTTGGTTTGAACTGGATTGTTGGTTTGAATTGGATTGTTGGTTTGAATTGGATTGTTGGTTTGAACTGGATTGTTGGTTTGATTGGATTGTAGTTGGAGTTGAATTGTTGGTTGATTTGGATTATTGGAAAATTGTGGATACACACATAAACAAAGGAAATGCTGCCCAAATTTTTGTAGAAATAAGGGAACCTTTAATCATATGACTTACATTAGGAATCGTAGGATTGACGAGCATATTGTTCCTTATCTTAGGTTGAAGTACTAGACGAGGAATACCTTAATACCAAGCTGATTAGTTCGCCTAAGAGGTATGTGAGACCTTTCCTTCTTTCTTTTGGCATGATTTTTGGGAAAGTACGGCGGACGTACTTAACTCCTACCAGTTCAGTTTTAAAAAAATGATTATTTACTAATGATTATGATTTCAGTAACAGAGTTTATGGTAGTAATTTTATTGAGAGTCACATAATGATTTTAGCTGCATACAGTTGCTCATGATATCTACTCGTGCTAAGTGTTACTATTTCATTCCACTAAGTCCCGGGCCAGATCATGTTCGCGTACACCACGCATCATTCATCGAGTCCTCACTGTAGGCCGAGACACGTTATATATATACAGATTACATCGAGTCCCTCCTTAGAGGGCCGAGACATGTTACGCGCGCAGATACAGATTTCATCGAGTCCCTCCATAGAGGGCCGAGACATGTTATACAGTTTTATATACAGACATGAGCATGATGTTTTATGATTCAGCATACATGATATGATTTTCAGACATGATTCTCAGTTTATGAAAGTTTGATGACTCTCTGTTTTACTTGGTACAATTGTTATTCAGTTTTACAGTATTTTATGTTTTACATACTCAGTACATTATCTCGTACTGACCCCCCTTTCCTCGGGGGGCTGCGTTCATGCCCGCAGGTTCAGGTGTTCAGATAGGTGACCCTCCAGTCTAGGATTTCAGACAATACTGAGAGCTCCTTTGATCCGAGCTACCATTTTGCATGCACCTTTATTTTTCAGACTTATGCATATTTTGGGCATGACGGGGTCCTGTCCCGTCATATGTCAGTATTACTCTCTTAGAGGTTTGTAGACAGTTGTGGGTTGGATGTTTGTACTTTGTTTTGGGTTTTGATGTCGTTATCTAGTAGCAGCCTTGCCGGCTCGCGTATTTTGATTTATGCCTTTGTGCGCGTGATGTGGTTGGTGGCAGCCTTGTCGCTAGCCTGTTATATTGTGTTGGTTAGTTTTGACTCCTCAGGAGGCAGGTACACCCTTATATAAGGCAGCCTTGACGGCTCGCCCATTTTGGGGAGATGTTGTAAAAGCAGTGTTGTGCTGCCGAAATTTCTATAAGATCTCGGTATTAAATGTATTAAGAGTGACAGGTCAGTAATGACGTCCAGTTAGGACGTTTAGTCGCGGCCCGTCGGGTCGGGTCATGACAGTTGAGATGCGACTTGTATTGGGTATAATCGAGACATTAGAATAAATAATAATTATTTAATTAAATTGAGATGATGTTTTAGCTTTAATTAAAATAGAAACGAGGCAGAATTGGACCAGGGCTGCGACTCATGGGACTCAAGGCCCCGGCGTCTCAACGCCGCGATGCCAGATGTCCAGTAGGTCCGAAGTGACCCACTCTGTCTCGGTTTTTGGGCCTGGCCCACTTGGAAACCCTAGCTGATTTTTTCGACTATAATTAGAGGGTTCAATCATTATTTTAACACACTCAATTCAATAGAATTATTCTCTGCTGAAACTCTGCTAGATTTTCTAGCTTTACTAAAGAGTGATTACATCGGAGTCTTTGACTTGCAATCGAGGAACAGTTGTGTGCTCACTATTAGGCGTATTTTGTATAAGCCTTTTGAGTAATTTTTAGTTGGTATTTCACTCGTTTTTGTTGTGTTTAGTATAGTAGTAGGTTTGTTTTTCTTTCTTTTGAGTCACAGCGGTGCAAAAAAGCAAAATGACAAAAAAGAACGAGAAATAGAAAGAAAAAGGTGCTCCCGAGGCGAAAAGGACGAAAGTTGGCAACTCAGAGCGAAAGAAGGCAGTACCGTGGTGACACTATGCTGAACCGCGGTGCCATATTTATCGAGGAGCCACATTTATCGAGGAGCCACAGGAATTTCAGCACCGCGATGCCATCGGGCGATCTGCGTGCCATTTGTCCGAGAAGTCGCAGAGTTTCTGACCGCGCGTATGTAGAATCATGGCGAAACGGGAAATTTCAATTCCGAAGGTAAATTGGCTAAGGGCAGATTGGTCCATAGGACACAAAAATTAGAGGATATTTAAGCCCTAGGAATTAATGCTATGAAGGAGGTTGGTCATTCTACAACACAACACAACACAACACAAGGCGGATTTGGAGCTACAATTGGAGACTTTGTTCTACGTAATTTTCTTTCTTTCGTTTTTAATTCAGTTTATGTCTGGATATTGTGTTAGTTCTTAGCGTGACTATAACTAGGAGCTAAACACTCTATTATGGCTTCCCTTATGAATCTCTTGAAACTTTTATTCATGAATTAATGCAGTAGTTTGATGTCTTCTTCACTTGATTAAGATTTAGTCAATATTTGGTATGAGTTTTTGATAATTAATTGATCACTAATTATCATAACCTATATTATTTCAAATCAAAAGTCGAAAGGAGGGATTTAGATATGCTGTAATTGACTAGACATAGGTTAAAATCGCGGACGAAAGTACCCCGATACTTGTGTAGCATTATAGGTTACTGTTCTTAATCATCCTATGTGGTAAATCCTATCATAGAAATATAGAAGGGTTCTGCACTGAGGTTGAGTGATTATATGTCCTAACCAGAATATAAGACAGTCTAGTTAACCGTTATCTTAACGAAGAAGAAGAATCATTCTAGTCGCATTAAAGATTGAATAAAGTGGATAGTCGAGGATTTTGGAAGCTCCAATTCATTCATAACTAATTACAAATTTATTGGTTTAAATCTTGCAATTATTCTAGTAGTTAAATAAAAACCCCAATCAAATATCGATTGCCAAATAGATAACATAAAATAGATGAACGGTACTTAGAAACCAGTCTCTGTGGACGATATTCGGTATTACAGACTATATTACTTGTGAACGATACATACGCTTGCGTGAGCATTTGAAATATCGTTAACAATTTTTGGTGTTGTTGCCGGGTACTGGCGTACATCTAATATCAAATCATTTGTTTTTATTTCTACTTTGGCTTTATTTTTATTTTTATTTTTACTGTCAGAACCGTGTGCCTTGATTTGTTTGTTGATTTTGATATATTTCAGGAATCTAGCGTATGCGAAGAATGAGAGGAGCAGATACACTTGTTCCCTTTAATTAAAATTGAGAAAACCTGCAAACAAAACAGGTGCAACAAAAGGATATCTGAGTCAGTGACCATGAACAACGAACAAAATCAGAATGGGGCAGACAATGAGGTTCCTGAGGATGCAGGGGAGCCAATACAGGTCCCAGCAGAGAGAAGTTTGGGGGACTATGTTCTTCCCACGGTCACAGGTGCACAAACTTTCATCAGACTCCCAGCTATAGGGGCCAACAACTTTGAGATCAAGTCAGCCATCCTGAGCATGGTCCAGAACACAATACAATTTGGGGGAATGCCATCTGAAGATCCCCACATGCACATTGCAAACTTTCTGGAGCTGTGTGCCACTTTCAAATACAATGGTGTTACTGACGATGCCATTAGATTGATCCATTCTCACTGAGGGATAGATCCAAAAGCTGGTTGAACTCACTGCCTGCCAACTCCGTCATTACCTGGCAGGACCTGGCCCAAAGTTTCTAGCAAAGTTCTTCCCTGCTTCCAAGGCTGCAAAGTTAAGGGGAGAGCTGAACAATTACTACCAGGTGGATGGTGAGTCGCTCTATGATGCATGAGAGCGATTCAAGGATTTGCAAAGGAAGTGCCCACATCATGGCATAGAGAAGTGGATGCTGGTCCACATTTTTTTTATAATGGATTGAGTGGTACTACTCGTACCATCATTGATGTTGTAGCAGGTGGAGCGTTCATGAGAAAGAGTGTCAATGAGGCATATGATTTACTAGAAGACATCGCTACCAACAATCATCAAGGGGCAGATGACAGGTCAGTGAATAGCAGGAAGACTATTGGCATACATGAAATAGATGTCATCACTGCCTTGAATGCACAGGTGGACCTTCTGACGAAGCAACTGCAGCAGAACACCATGTCTGTGAATGCAGTCCAGATACCAGTGAATTGCGAGATTTATGGTGGACCGCATTCCTTTGACAGATGCACAACGGTGGACCCTAATAATGTGATAATGGAGCAAGTACAGGCAGTGGAGAACTTTCAGAGGCCTTATAATTCCAACACATACAACCAGGGTGGAGAAATCACCCTAACTTTTCGTAGAGGAACGATCAGCCTCAACATCAACCATATCAAGGTGGTTACCAGAACCAACAGGTGCAAAATCAGTCCACTTCATCCCATTAGTTTAGACCACCTACACAGGTTCATGAATCGAGAGTCGATTGCCGACACTCACCAATTCGCACTAGTTCATATCTCAAACTGTGTCCGCCTCAGAACTCCGGAAACGCAGGTTGGACAACTGGCAAACATGAAAACCAACAGGTCACAGTACACTCTCCCAAGCAATATAGAGGTAAATCCTAGAGAGTAGTGTCAAGCAGTGTTGTTGAGGAGTGAAAATCAGTTGGAGCAGGTTGCTCCCCAGCCCGCAGAGGAGTATGAGAAGGAGTGTGAGAAAGCAGATGAGGTGGAGAATGAGGGGGTCACTGGGGACCGCCCTACAGTTGAGACAGCTCCACGAACACCTTTGAGGGAGTACGTTGATAGAATCTCTTACCCTCAGAGGTTACAAAAGAAGACAATTGACAAGCAGTTCTCCAAGGCTTTGGAGGTGTTTAAGAAGCTTCACATAAATATCCCCTTCATTGAAACACTAGAACAGATGCCAGTATACTTTAAATGCATGAAGGAGATACTTGGAAAAAAGAGAAGGCTAGCGGATTATGAGACAATATCTTTGACAGAGGAGTGTAGTGTCATCCTGCAAAAGAAACTTCCTCCTAAGCTGAAGGATCCAGGGAGCTTCACCTTGCCCTGCACTATTGGTAAGGTGACATGCAACAAGACGTTGTGTGATCTAGGGGCCAGTATCAATCTCATGCCTCTGTCTGACTTCAAGAGATTGGGTTTGGGAGAAGCCAAACCAACCATAGTGAATTTGCAGTTGGCCGACCGAACCGTAGTGCACCCCAGAGGCATAATAGAAGATGTGCTGGTCAAGGTGGGAAAGTTCTTCTTCCCAGCAGACTTCCTCATTCTTGATATGGATGAAGATGATGAAATACCCATCATTTTTGGGAGACCATTCCTTACAATTGGGAGAGCCCTGAATGATATAGAAAAGGGAGAACTGAGACTAAGGGTTCAGGAGGAAGAGATGGTGTTCAAAGTGTTCAATTCCACCATTGAATCCCAAGTCATCAACAAGTATTTCACAGTCAACACAGCTGACACAACAGTTCAGCTGCACAGGCCAAATCTAGGGAGATCATTCATACAACGGTGAACCCACAGATCAGCAAGAATGCTGAAACAAAAATGAATGTCATGGAAACCGTCGAACAAGTAAGTCTTACTGAACCCCCTCCTGTGAAAAAGAAAAACATTATGAGAAAGAGGATGATGATTTTTAAATGGATAGATAGTGGGGTTAAAATACCCCAATGAGTTAATGAGTAACCTGCGTCCGGCTACAAGACGTTAAATACAACGCTACTTGGGAGGAAACCCAATTTTTAAATTATGCAATTTAATTTAATAGAACAGTCTCACTTTTGGTATATTTTAGTTGTGCTGTGAAGCCAGGTGAAGGAATGGGACACTAAGCATGAAGACAAGGATGGAAAATACGAAATCGGGGAAGCACCGCAGTGCCATTGTACAGGACCGCGGTGCATAATGTTCAGATAGGCCGCAGGAGTTTATGCACCGCGGTGCCATGATGCAATACCGCGGTGCCGCATGAGCAGAGGGGCCATAGTACTTTTGGCACCGTGGTACCGTCAGGCAGTACTGCGGTGCCCGAACGGGATTCAGAATTAAAAAGCCCTAAATCCCTAAATCCTTTCCCACACAAACCCTTCATCTATCTACAAATTCCGAAATTCATCTCCTTCTATCCACAAATATTCCCACAAACTCCACCAAATTCTTCACAAATTCCTACACACCACCCCATTGAAAATACCCTTATATCTTACACCATTATCATTCCCTCCATTTGGGTCAAGAAATTGGTGAAGAACAACTCTTCAAACAAGTAATCTTCATCATTGTGCTTGAAATTTCAAGGCTAGTAGGGAAAGTAACTTGCATGTTTGGGGGTTGTACGTACTGTGGTGGTAGGGCGTTGTGTGATTGTGGGTGTGTGCTGGGTATTGTTGTGATGTGTTGTTGTGTGGATTAAGGCTTATTGTGGTATAATTGTTGTGTATTGCTGATGTGGTCCGATTTTTGCTTGGTTATTGCTGTTGTGTGGTGGGAGAATTGTTGGTAACCTCGAGGAAACAAAGGAAACGTCGCCAAAAAAATTCCCAACAACCTTCACTATGGCCTCTAGGAAACGAACTTCAAGAGCTTCAACATCTTCATCCGCCCCAGAATATGATGTGACTTGATTCACCAACAAACAGGCGGAGCATCGATACAACAAGATTAGCACTAGGGCATTGATACCAGAAAGAGGCATGAATTATCAGGCCAGACCATTTGATGATGATGATGACTACGAGCCTATTAGGGCCATGATCGAGGCAAATGGGTGGAGAAGGTTCACCAATCCAGAAAGGATCCCACTTCAAAAGAGCCTTATGAGGGAGTTCTATGCGAACTACCCCGAGTAAAAGGATGGGCGGTTCTTTGTTGGAGGGAAATATATGTCTGTCAGTTCCGAAACAGTGAATGCGATACTAAGGACCTATGATATGGAGGACTGAGGCGATAATCCAAACCACTTCAGAAGTTGGTCAAGAGACACCAACCACATCCTGTGGGACATAGTAGCGCAGACATTATGCTACCCAAGCGCTGAGTTTAGTTTTGCCCGCAACGGATCCATGAGACTTGTCCGATGCCAATTCAATAGAACAACCAAAGGATGGCTATATTTCATAAGTGCACGCTTGATTCCGTCAACTTATTTTACAAATGTGCCCTCAGACAGAATCAAGCTCATTAATGACATCATGATGGGCATGACAATTGATGTGGGGAGGGAAATAGTGCAGAGCATAAGGGAGATTAGTAGGCTGACGACTACTGGAGGATTGAGACATGGTTCACTCATTACTGCCTTATGTGATAGGCATGGAGTCACAACATTCGCCACTGATATCCTAGAGAAGAGTCGGTCTGCTGTGACCTACAGTTTAGTGTACTCCTTCCTTGACCCCCACCTGCGAGCAAGAAGAAGGGAAGGGCCCGAAGCAGCAGACCCAACAACCATGTATGAGGAAGAGCCAGAGACACACAATGAAGCAGGCGAAAGCAGCCATCAGCCTCCCCTGTCCTTAGAGCCTCAAATGTCAATGATGAAGCAGATACTCTTGAACCAACAAAGGATGTTGCGGAATCAAGAGCAAATGATGCAACACCATCAACACCTGACCCATCGTGTTGATAATTTGAGTTCCATGTTCACCCAATGGACAATGCAGTATCCGCCGCCGCCACCATCATTTTGAGCTGCTGTATGTCTGTAAGTCGTCTCATTTTAATTTTTGAGTCTTTTACATATTTGAGACAATGTGTAGTTTAATATTGGGGGGGGGGGGAGAGTTTTTATTTTATTTTATTTTTGTGAGTCTTTTATTGTTTTTGTGTTTTATGTGAGTCAATTCTTTTTATATATCATGCATGTTGTGCTTATTTGGAATGCCTAGTGAACTAAGTGGGATAATGTAATGGAATGAGAAGCTAAAATCTGTGTGCTTAAGTTAGATATGCCAAAAATTCATGAAATATGATTATTTGATGCTTAGCCTATGTGTTGTCAATCGAAAAATGTATGTGAAGTCTGCTTGCTTGTTATTTGAGGCGAAATAGTTAAGATGTACATGTTAGGAAGATGATTCAGACATTTCTTTGTTAGCCTTTCTTACCATTCATTACCTACCTTGCAATAAATTGTATCACTAGTCAGCCCCTTTGAGCCTAAAATAAGTTATTTCTTTGACACCTTATGGTTCCCTTGTGTGCCATAAGCAGTAATTGAAAAAAATTGGAATGAAGAAGTGTGAAAAAGAAATACAAAAGAGAGTGAAAAAATGATGCACCCCAATAAATTCTAGATTGTTGAATTCATGTTATATCTGTTCATACATATTATCTCAACTGACGTTCATGTGTTTCTAAGTCTTTGTGCAACTGTTTGATTTGAGTCTTTGAGTCTTTTATTTTTGTTTTGATCTTTGCTCGAGGGCGAGCAAAGGTTAAGTTTGGGGGTGTTTATTAGACGTATTTTGTATACGTCTTTTGAGTCATTTTTTAGTTGGTATTTCACTCGTTTTTGTTGTGTTTAGTATAGTAGTAGATTTATTTTTCTTTTTTTTGAGTCACAGCAGTGCAAAAATACAAAATGGCAAAAATAAACGAGAAATTGGCAGAAAAGGTGCTCATGAGGCGACAAAGATGAAAGTTGGCAACTCAAAGAGAAAGAAGGCAGCACCGCGATGCCATATTTAGCGAGGAGTCACAGAACTTTCAAGATCGCGGTGCCATCGAGCGATCACGATGCCATTTGTCCGAGAAGTCGCAGGAGTTTCGCATCGCGGTGATGCGTAATCACATGGTCGACACGAGAAATTTCAGTTCCGAAGGCAAATTGGCTAAGGTCATATTGGTCCATAAAGCACAAAAATTAGAGGATATTTAAGCCCTAAGGATTAATGCTATGAAGGAGGTTGATTATTCTACAACACAATACAAGGTGGATTTGGAGCTACAATTGTAGACTTTGTTCTACGTAATTTTCTTTCTTTCGTTTTTAATTCAGTTTATGTATGGATATTGTGTTAGTTTCTTAGCGTGACTATGTCTAGGAGCTAAACACTCTATTAGGGCTTCCCTTATGAATCGCTTGAACTTTTATTCATGAATTAATGCAGTAGTTTGATGTTTTCTTCACTTGATTAAGATTTAGTCAATATTTGGTATGAATGTTTGATAATTAATTAATTACTAATTATCATAACCTATATGATTTCGAATCAAAAGTCGAAAGGAGAGATCTGGATATGATGTAATTGACTAGACATAGGTTAAAAATCGCGGATAAAAGTACCCCGATACTTGTGTAGCATTATAGGTTACTATTTTTAATCCTCCTATGTGGTAAATCCTATCATAGAAATATAGAAGGGTTCTGCACTTGGGTTGAGTGATTATATGTCCTAACCAGAATATAAGACAGCCTAGTTAACCGCTATCTTAACGAAGAAGAAGAATCATTCTAGTCGCATTAAGGATTGAATAAAGTGGATAGTCGAGTATTTTGGAAGCCCTAATTCATTTATAACTGATTACAACTTTATTGGTTTAAATCTTGCAATTATTCTAGTAGTAAATAAAAACCCCAATCAAATATCGATTTCCAAATAGATAACATAAAATAGATAAACGGTACTTAGAAACCAGTCTTTGTGGACGATATTCGATCTTACAGACTATATTACTTGTGAACGATGCGTACGCTTGCGTGAGCATTCGAAATATCCCTAACACTCACCATCGGATTACACACTTGAAGTTTGAAGATTACAGATTTGTTAAACTGTAAGTATTCGTTCGAAGTATTACAGTTATCTATGTGTTTTATATTATATAATCATCCATCAGTTTGACCGTCCGTCGGTTTTGAAATATAAATTTTTCAAATTCCGCTGTGTGTACGAACCCGACAAAACTCCTGCAGTGGTATCAGAGGCTGGGTTGTTTTGTGTGATAATATAATGAATATTAATGATTATATAGGTTAGGATTTGTTTAAATCTAATTTTATGTCATTAAGAAGCTTTAAAACTTTAAACCTCAAGAACACATAATCATTGGCTTTTAAACTATTGAACAATGATGTAATTGAGGAAGTTATTCTGATCTAACTCTTCTAAGTTGATATGTGTTACCGGTTCTTTCGAACATGGTGCATTGAGATGAAGAACGGGAAGTGATTGGATGATGGCCGATGAACGTGTTGTTTAATGGTGAAGGGGTACGAGGTTGAATCTGCAAATCTGACCTAAACCAGTTTTAGGGTTTCAGAATTGCAGGATTTTATGTTTCTGGGGAAGAGGCGTCGCGGCTCCACAATGGATCATCGCGGCGCTTGCTAGGGTTTCAACGGTGGTGCCGCGAATCCACGATGGAGCGCCGTGGCGCTGCCTGAGTTTGTCAGAAGGGTCGCGGCTCTGTTCTGGATCGCCGCCGCGCTGTTCATCCCGAAAGCTTAAAATTAATTTTTTTCGTCACTGCCTTCGAGGCGTCGCGTCGCGGCGCCGACGGTGTTTTAAAAAAATGGAATCATAAACTGATGTTTTTAAATATTCTGATTCTAAAGTTTAAAATATTCAGAATCTGAAATTAAAACTTTTTAATTAGACATATTTGGTCATTTCGGGCAATTTCGTAATTAAATAAAATTTCTGAAAATTGAATTTTCGAAATCTAGAAATTGAAAACAGGTCCCTTAAACCTGAGATATTTTCTGAAAATTAAAATTGGATTTTCAGAATTTAATAGGGTTCAAATTGAATTTTTAAATTCTTGAGGGACTAAACTATAAATACTGAAAGTTTACGGAGTTTCTGAAAATTGGAATTTTAAAATCATAAAATGTTTAGGTACGGTTTGACATAGACATAAATTTTAGAGTTTAGATAAATAGACTCATGATTATCATTAATAGTATATTATTGAATAATATACAAATGTGCTAAGTGTTTTAAATACGAGCATTTAATTATTAGCATAGTGTCCGCTATTATTTTCTGGGTAGGCGGCGCCCAGTAATTGATTTACATAAATGACCGCAATAACTGTTTGGGTAGGCGGCGCCCAGTAGTTGATTAAAACCATCTTATATCATGCCTATTGGGTTGATGGTTTCCCGTCTAAATGTGTTTTAGAAATTGCATGATAGGATGTTGTATGATATATGACATGAATGTTGATCTTGGTTGAAATCCCCAAAAACTGAAAATGTTTCCCAAACATTGAATACAAGTCTAAAATTAAAACGTGTCATCCATTATAATTGTTAGGGTGCAAAATCATTTTTGGCGATACGGGTATTTATGGTCAAGCATTTACTCTAAGTCTACGAGGACTCAGACCCTTTCATAGATGTGTTAAACGTAAAAGTAGATGATAAACTTTTGTGGGTATTTACACCCAAGTGTTTGCTCGCAAATGACAAGTTTACTTAGATACATAAACGCAGTCGTGTAATGGGGTTGGCTTGCTTAGACAAATCTTGGCGCTAAAGTGTCGGACTAATCTAAGGACGCATGATTAAAATGAATTATTTAATCAACCAAGAGTTGCAAATAAGTTTTGCAATTGGTTTTAAGACCTACCAAAATGTGTTATTGAAGTTATCAGCCCAAGCAAACACAGATATAGTATAGGTTTGGATCTTGGCCCATTATGATCTTAAAATGTTTTAGGTCCGTATTCTACCTTGGGGCCGTAGAAGTATGCTAAGATAGTGGGAGCTAATTAAACAAAAGGTCATGTTAAATTAGTTTAAAACGAATGTGTATAAAAGGGAGAATAAATTTTGATTGTATTTTCCTGTCTTTCTAATTCTTCAGATCTTCAGAATGTCGAATATATCACTTAAAATGTTAATGGACACGAACAAGCTCACTGGGCCGAATTATCTTGATTGGCTTAGGAATCTTAGGATTTTCCTAAGCCAAGAGAAAATTGAATATGTATTGGACAAGGTTTTTCCCATTGTGTCTGCTGAAGACTCCGTTGAGTATGTTGTTTTTGACAAGGTTGCTTATCAAAAGCATTTTGATGATGCCACATCTACACAATGTGTTATGTTATCTTCCATGTCTATGGAGCTACAAAGGCAATATGAGAACATGGGTTCTAACGAGATGCTAGGACATTTGAAGAGCCTCTATGACTCTCAGTCTCAGACATTGGAGTATGAGCTGCTTATAGAGCTTTTCAAATGTAAGTTGATTGAAGGGGGCCAAGTGTCTCAATACGTGCTGAAGATGGTAGGGTTAATCGAAAGGTTGACCTCAATTGGTATTAATCTGCAGAGTAGAGTGTCTTCCACGCTAATCCTAAATTCACTTCCTCGTTCGTTTGAGAGTTTTATCATTAACTACAACATGAATGGAACTAAAGTGGGTCTGTTGGAATTGCATAATATGTTAAAGACTTTTGAATCTTCGATCTCTAAGGGCAAAGTTGTGCTCATGGTAAGATCTTCTAGTCATCCCAAACCGAAAGGTAAGGAATGGCAGAAGAAGAAGGGCAAAGCTAATGCTGAGCCCGTAGCAATGAAACCCAAGGGAGGGGTGAAGAAGAAGAAAGTTATTCCGGCTAAGGATGTGTGCATGAACTGCAATAGGAAGGGGCATTGGAAGAAGACTGCAATGCTCCAAGAGGAGGAAAGGCACCTGGTGCTTCAGCCTCTAGTGGACAAGGTATGTTTGTAATTGAAATAAATCTATCTATTAATAATTGTCATTCCTGTGTACTAAATACCTCTTGTGGCTCACACATTTGTATAAATGTGCAGGGGCTAACTGACAGCAGGAAGGTCGGACCTCGAGAGGTGGACCTGCGCATTGGAAACGGAGCACGAGTTGATGCTGAGTGCGTGGGAACTTATAGATTAGATTTACCTTCTGGCAAATATTTAGTGTTGAACAATTGTTTTTATGCTCCCTCATTAACGAGGAACATCATTTCCATTCTTATTTTAGACGAAGATGGTTTTTCCTCAAACATATTTAATGTCAGTATGATTTTGTGTTTTAATGATGTTGTGTTTGGAAATGCGCCTCTTATGAATGGATTGTATACACTAAACCGTTGTCGAGAAATTTTCAATATATAAAACAAACGAGCTAAAATAAGTAAAAGAAATTCTACCTATATGTGGTATTGTAGACTTGGTCATATCAATCAAACAAGGATAGAACGGTTGAGGAAACTTAACTACCTTGAACCATTTGACTTAGAATCTTATAGTAACTTTGAATCCTGTTTGAAAGGTAAGATGACCAATAAGCCTCTTTCTGGAAAGGGGATACGAGACAAGGATGTGCTTGAGTTGGTACATACTGATGTATGTGGACCATTTTTTACTCAGGCTAGAAGAGGTTTCCCTTACTTCATCACCTTTATAGACGACTTGACAAGGTATGAATATGTGTATCTTATGAAACACAAATTCGAGGCTTTCAAAAAGTTTAGGGAGTACAAGTGTGAAGTGGAGAAATAACTCTCAAAGAGTATCAAGACTTTTCGATCTGATCGAGGAGGTGAATACTTAAGTAAAGAATTTATAGATTACTTGAAGCTACATGGAGTTCATTCAGAATGGACACCTCCTGGAATACCACAAATGAATGATGTTGCCGAGAGAAGAAACCAAACCCTACTTGATATGGTTCGTTCCATGATGAGCTTTTCAGCTTTACCAACATACCTTTGGGGATATGCTATACAAACCTCGATATATGTTCTGAACAGGGTTCCTTTCAAATCAGTTGAAAAGACGTCATATGAGATATGATGTGGCAAGATGCCAGCTCTTAGACATATGAGGTTCTGGGGGTGTCCTGTATATGTCAAGAAGATGCTCACTGATAAATTGGAATCTAAGAGTGAGAAATGTTACTTTGTAGGGTATCCAAAGGAAACTAGGAGATACTATTTCTATCTTCCTAGCGAACATAAGATCATTGTTTCTAGAAACGCAATTTTCCTTGAAGAAGAATATATCTACAAGAAAGGGAGTTGCATAGAGATAGAACTTGAAGAAATTCAAGAACAACAAAGTAACATAGAGGTTAAATCCTTGTCGAATGATCAAGGCAAGAATTCAGTGGGAGCTTTTGGCGAAGATTGGGTACTTAGGATACGCCCTTCGGCCAGTGGAAGTGTTACGAGGAATGATTCAAAAATGTAAGACCCTCCTACACAGACCTTGGGAGCAAGTGCAGTGACTGCACCTCCTCCCATTCAGGAAATACATGAAAATGGTATTCCTGAAAGCTCTCATGTTGGTGGGTCAGCCAACACATAAGAACCTTCTCACAGTCAGAACATACCTAGAACTGAACTGCAAGACAATCAACTCTGTAGGTCGACTAGAACTCATCGTCCTCCATATTGATTCGAATAGATGACAAGAAGCCATGAAATCCGAAATGGAATCTATGTATGTCAATAAAGTGTGGAATTTGGTTGATTTGCCAAATAGGGTTAAACCCATAGGATGCAAATGGTTCTTCAAGAAGAAGATTGTTATATTTGGCAAGGTTCAAACTTATAAAGCTAGACTAGTGACTAAAGGTTATAATCAGCGTCCTGGTATGGATTATGATGAAACCTTTTCACCAATTTCTAAGATAAAGTCTATTCAGATTTTGCTTGCTATAGTTGCACATTATGACTATGACATTTGGCAATGGACGTAAAAATTGCATTCCTCAATGGTAATCTAATTGAGGAAGTGTACATGAAATAACCCGAGGGTTTTTCATCCGAGTCCAAACCAAATAATGTGTGCAAGCTACAGAAGTCCATTTATGGAGTTAAGCAAGCCTCTAGGAGTTGGAATATTTGCTTTGACAAGGCTATCCGTCATTTGCTTTCGTCAGAAGCAAAGAAGATCCTTGTGTTTATATCAGTTACACCCCGTATTTCCATAGCTACTAAGTGAGAACATGATTATAGAATTAAGATTGGAATGTCGAAAGGAAAGGATTTTTACATTTCCTTATACGGAAAATTTTCGAGTTTAATGTGATGACAAGAATTAATTCTAGTAATGGAATTATTTTTCATTAGAATTATGGACTTAGTGGATTTATTAAGTCTTGGTATACTATGTTACATGTCCATCGAAACGGGATGAAAAATAACTAAGTGTGGATGAAATTTTTTGTGAAGAAATACTTGGCCAATAGGAGGTTAGCAAGTGCCCTCCCACTGGCTCTCACAAGACTCCACACACCTTTATATATATAAGTCTTGAAGACTTAGAACAAAAGATATTCATCCATACAAACCCTCATCTCTCCAAAAACCTAGAGCAATTCTAAATCCCCATATCCAAAGACAAGATCAAGATCAAAGTATTTTCTTTCCAAGATTAAGCACCCTTAACCCCTAAATCTAGGTTGGGCCGAAAATAGAATGAAACCCTAGGGGTTTTCCGTCGACTTTTTGGAAGCGAAACGTGAAGATAAGTTGATCCTAAGGTTGTAGGGGATACATATATGTGATTGGAACTTGAATAAGTGGAGCGAAACGAAAACTGCGGACCAATAAAGACCGGACTGTTTTGGGGCATTTTTGGGCAAAAATTGAGGTAAAAGTCCTTATTCTTTTAACGTAATTGGATATTACTTATTTTTATAATGTATGGATGAACTTGTGTTAAAAAGAATGAAGAATAAAAAGCGTTTGAGCCATTTTGGGGGCTAAAACCGATTTGGGACAGATTTGGTGTAAATGGAATTCGTTGGTTATTGTCGTTGTTATCTTCACCTATTGCCTGTTATAATGGATTAATATTGTTGTTAATAAGTTGTTATAACTTATGTAGAAGTTTTGGAACTCGAATTGGAATAAAATGGATTAAGGAAAGAGTTATCGAATTTTAGTTGTTGGCCGTAGAATCTATAAAACTGTTGGGTATTGTCGTGCAGTTTTAGGGACTGTTTTAGACGTGTTGTATGCTGGAAAATCAGCCCCTATATTTCATGTTTAATGTAGTAGATTGCTAATGAAACCCCCGAAGGAATAAGGGTGTGGAAAGGCGTTGAAAGGCCTCACATTCCACCCTTGTTATAGTAATTATGGACGGTTTTAGGGGCTGTTTTAGGGGCTGTTTTGGTATGGTTTTGGGGCAGAATTTTACACGTCCTGTTGGGCGTGTAATCCCCTTTGACTAGCTGAGTTGGTTGTGCCTTAAATGTGTCGTTTTGGTTGATGAATACGGGCCTTGGAAAAGGTGGAAAAGTACATAGAAACAAAGGAAGTGTTGCCCGAATTTCGGTAGAATTAGAGGGCATTATTTGGTATAAGTCTTATACTAAGTAACTATGATATTGATAGAAGTGCTATCGTCATTATAGGTTGAAGTACTACGTGTAGCATAGTCTACTTGGCTTAAGGAATAGCCGATGAGGTTAAAGTACTTCGGAGCATTTTGCTACTTGTCGATAATCGTCGCGAGGTATGTGAACCTCTTCCTTCTTTTGGCATGATTCTACGTATGAAATATACATGTGGTATTATTTTATGGTTCATTCTACTCTTAGAAGTTAAGAGGTACGTATGTTGATTTACTCTATGTAAAAGGTAGGTCTAAGTTATCCTAAGTTCTTACCAAGTCTTATGGGGGATGTTGGTAAGAGTCGTTAGGAAGTATTTGGAGTCGAGTTGACTTTGCTAATTTACTGCACGAATGAGAATAAGTATCGAACAAGCCATTGCAGCGTTAATAAAAGAAAATGTATCGACAATCAATTATATTAAAATGAGTAGAATTCTCCATCTGCATAGAAACTAAGATAAGACAAAATTGTATTACATTTTCTAGATCATGGCTGCTTTAATAAGATCGTTATAAACGAGTATAACCTATTCACAACTCATAAAAGTATATGCTACTTAAATTAAAAGAGTTTATGTTATGAAGTTTTAAGACTATGAACCTTGATTTCTTAAAAGGTTACGAGACTTTATTTTTCAAGTTATGGGACTTGATTCTTAAAGGAAGAAATGACTTGATTTAAAAAGTATGGTTTCTATGATTTATTTCAAAAGTTAAGAGGCTTGATTTCAAAAGAGAATGTAACTTGAGTTTTCAAAAGAAGAAGTTTATTGATTTAAAAAGAGAAGGAGTTTTAAGATTCTTTTTAAGTATGTATGTACGTAGTACTTTTGGGTTTAATTTTCCCTAAAGTAATAAAGAATAAAAGTGTCTTAAGTTCTCTAAAGTGAAAAAGTTGTTATAATAGCTTTATGGGAAGTTGTTATAAAGACTTAAGAAGAAGTGAAAAGAGGATTTAAAATGTTATGTAAAGATGACTTTATCGCGTCCCAGGAATGGGCCGGGCAATATACCTTTATGGGCAGACATTATCGCGTCCCAGGAATGGGCAGGGCAGTATACCTTTATGGGCAGACTATATGACATTATCGCGTCCTAGGAATGGGTCGGGCAGTATACCTTTATGGGCAGACTATATGACATTATCGCGTCCCAGGAATGGGTCGGGCAGTATACCTTTATGGGCAGACTATATGACATTATCGCGTCCCAGGAATGGGCCGAACAGTATACCTTTATGGGCAGACTATATGACATTATCACGTCCCAGGAATGGGCCGGGCAGTATACCTTTATGGGCAGACTTACATGACTTTATCGCGTCCCAGAATGGGTCGGGCAGTACACCTTCGTGGGAAGATTCTTATGAATTCGCCGTGTCCCGCAAATGGGTCGGGTTACATTATCACGTATGGACAATCAAATTGAACTCCAAAATAAGGCATCCCTCCAAAAAGGTTCGGATTATGTTATGCAAGATACGTAAGTTATACGCTTATGAACTAGATGATTTTTCTTAAGTATGTACGTAAGAATTTGACTATAACTCTTATTGAAAAATGGGAAAAGATAATAAAGTGCGATTAAGTTCACGAGATTGTAATGACATGGTAGGATATAGTATTTATTTTTATATACTTGCCCCTGTCATTCTTTTGTACAGTTATGATTTGTTTATCACCTTATTTACGCTTTCATACTCTGCACTGTTAGATCGAATTCCTTCGGGCTGCGTTCATGCCCGCAGGTTTTAGGTACACATGTTGGTGATCCTCGCTCTAGGATCTCTGTTCAATTTTGGGTAAAAGCTACATTCACTCCGGAGGCTTATCTTTGGTTCGGATCCCTGGTATTGTCGGTTGTTGTACATTCAGGGGTATGGCGAGGTCCTTTCCCGTCACAGTTGTTATGTCAAAACTCTTAGAGGTCTGTAGTCATATCTTGTGGGTCAGCTTGTAAAAGAAAAAAGATGTAACTGCTTTTGGCTATATATGTATATATATGTCCAGGGAGGTAGCCTTATCGGCAACATGTTGTTTATTTCTTGTTGAATTATTTTATAAGTTTGATGTATGTTCCGCTGATTATCTCTGATGTATACTTGTAAGGGTGCCCAGGTAGGGCACCAGTCGCGGCCCGGGGTCGGGTCGTGACAAAAGTGGTATCAGAGCAGTTAGTCCTCGGCATGTCTACAGACCGTGTATAGTAGAGTCTTGTTTATCGATGTGGTGTGCACCACTTCTATAAACAGGAGGCTATAGTACATTTAGGATTGGTTTCCCTTCTTCTCACTCTGTGATCGTGCAATAGAGCTGTGTCGTTAGGGTAGTCTCTCCCTAACGTATTATTGTGGTTGCATCTATGAGAAAGACAACAGTGACCCAAGAAGGATTATATGGATTGCGTATCCAGGTTGGTAAAAATTGTCGTATAGATGGTATTATGATGATGTATATTTGTACGAGCGTATTTACTTGGGTTCATATATGTGTTGCCTAGAATGACTATGAGTTACCATAAGTTGGTAAAGTCTTGATAAATACTTGGAGGGTGTGAAACAGTTTATTTAATCTACACCTAGGCTTTATGTATGTACTGACTTGGAATAGTCAGAAGGTAATAAACGGTCTGAGATTGTGATAGACTCTTAAAAGAGACCATGTTTTATTGATTTGAGAGCATACCATGTTGTTGGATTAAGCTGTGTTGTACGCTTGAGTGATTATGTGAATAATAATGTATGGAGTAATTAGAGTTGTTGTGAGTAAGACAACATGATTAGGAGATATTAAGAAGCTACATTTCCCGTATGTGGGGACTGATAATGTAGGCTTGGGGCATAGAAAAAATTGTGAGCCTTAGAATATTGATAACCGCGGAGACCTTAGATGTATAAGGCCTTCTCGGGTAATAAGATTTATTTCAGACAAAGAATGAGAATTAAGTGCGAAAATGGGTCGGGTTGTGGGCTGATTACGGGTCAACCCGTAGCCTGGAATGGAGTGTGATTAGTTGGAGGTGGTCCCGCTATGTGATAGGGTCACAAGGTGCAAGGTCCAAGTCTAGTCAATCGTTGTACGAGTTCGTGGATGCGTTCCACCATAACCGGGTCGCGAGAGCCAAAAATGGTCTTAATTTGTTGGATGTAGTAACTCCAAGGATTTGAAAACAGAAGCTATGATTGAAATTATGTACGTATACTAGAATAAGTTTGGAAGTACGAGAAGAGTACGACAAGTAAGAAAAGAAGCGAACAAGTGTTAAAAGAATTGAAGTGTTTATAGTTATGACTAAAGAATGTACGAAAGGAGAATCCTTTTAGGTCATAAATGAGAGTTAATAGTGGTGATACTCACCTTAGATTTGATTCCTCGTTGGCTTTGACTTAGGTATATTTATGTGTGATATATTGTGGCCATATGTGGCAAAATGGGTTTCGTAAGTATAGTAGTGAAGACTATACCGGTGCATGTGTAGTTGGAGACTTAGAAGGAACATTCGGGACGAATGTTTCTAAGGATGGGAGAATGTTACACCCCGTATTTCCATAGCTACTAAGTGAGAACATGATTATAGAATTAAGATTGGAATGTCGAAAGGAAAGAATTTTTACATTTCCTTATACGAAATTTTTTTGAGTTTAATGTGATGACAAGAATTAATTCTAGTAATGGAATTATTTTTCATTAGAATTATGGACTTAGTGGATTTATTAAGTCTTGGTATACTATGTTACATGTCCATCGAAATGGGATGAAAAATAACTAAGTGTGGATGAAAAAATTTGTGAAGAAATACTTGGCCAATAGGAGGTTAGCAAGTGTCCTCCCCACTTGTCTTGTGAAGATACCACACACCTTTATATAGATAAGTCTTGAAGACTTAGAACAAAATATATTCATCCATACAAACCCTCATCTCTCCAAAAACCTAGAGCAATTCGAAATCCCCATATCCAAAGACAAGATCAAGATCAAAGTATTTTCTTTCCAAGATTAAGCACCCTTAACCCCTAAATCTAGGTTGGGCCAAAAATAGAATGAAATCCTAGGGGTTTTTCGTCGACTTTTTAGAAGCGAAATGTGAAGAGAAGTTTATTCTAAGGTTGTAGGGGATACATATATGTGATTGGAACTTGAAGAAGTGGAGCGAAACGAAAACTGCGGACCAATAAAGACCGGACTGTTTTGGGGCGTTTTTGGGTAAAATATGAGGTAAAAGTCCTTCTTCTTTTAAAGTAATGGGATATTACTTATTGTTATAATGTATGGATGAACTTGTGTTAAAAATAATGAAGAATAAAAAGCGTTTGAGCCATTTTTGGGGCTAAAACCGATTTGGGACAGATTTAGTGTAAATGGAATTCGTTGGTTATTGTCGTTGTTATCTTCACCTATTGCCTGTTATAATGGATTAATATTGTTGTTAATAAGTTGTTATAACTTATGTAGAAGTTTTGGAACTCGAATTGGAATAAAAAGGATTAAGGAAAGAGTTATCGAATTTTAGTTGTTGGCCGTAGAATCTATAAAACTGTTGGGTATTGTCGTGCAGTTTTTAGGGACTGTTTTAGACGTGTTGTATGCTGGAAAATCAGCCCCTATATTTCATGTTTAATGTAGTAGATTGCTAATGAAAACCCCGAAGGAATAAGGGTGTGGAAAGGTGTTGAAAGGCCTCACATTCCACCCTCGTTATAGTAATTATGGACTGTTTTAGGGGATGTTTTGGTATGGTTTTGGGGCAGAATTTTACACGTCCTGTTGGGCGTGTAATCCCCTTTGATTAACTGAGTTGGTTGTGCCTTAAATGTGTCGTTTTGGTTGATGAATATGGGCCTTGGAAAAGGTGGAAAAGTACATAGAAACAAAGGAAGTGTTGCCCGAATTTCGATAGAATTAGAGGGCATTATTTGGTATAAGTCTTATACTAAGTAACTATGATATTGATAGAAGTGCTATCGTCATTATAGGTTGAAGTACTACGTATAGCATAGTCTACTTGGCTTAAGGAATAGCCGATGCGGTTAAAGTACTTCGGAGCATTTTGCTACTTGTCGATAATCGTCGCGAGGTATGTGAACCTCTTCCTTCTTTTGGCATGATTCTACGTATGAAATATACATGTGGTATTATTTTATGATTCATTCTACTCTTAGAAGTTAAGAGGTACGTATGGTGATTTACTCTATGTAAAAGGCAGGTCTAAGTTATCCTAAGTTCTTACCAAGTCTTATGGGGGATGTTGGTAAGAGTCGTTAGGAAGTATTTGGAGTCGAGTTGACTTTGCTAATTTACTGCACGAATTAGAATAAGTATCGAACAAGCCATTGCAGCGTTAATAAAAGAAAATGTATCGACAATCAATTATATTAAAATGAGTAGAATTCTCCATCTGCATAGAAACTAAGATAAGACAAAATTGTATTACATTTTCTAGATCATGGTTGCTTTAATAAGATCGTTATAAACGAGTATAACCTATTCACAACTCATAAAAGTATATGCTACTTAAATTAAAAGAGTTTATGTTATGAAGTTTTAAGACTATGAACCTTGATTTCTTAAAAGGTTACGAGACTTTATTTTTCAAGTTATGGGACTTGATTCTTAAAGGAAGAAATGACTTGATTTAAAAAGTATGGTTTCTATGATTTATTTCAAAAGTTAAGAGGCTTGATTTCAAAAGAGAACGTAACTTGAGTTTTCAAAAGAAGAAGTTTATTGATTTAAAAAGAGAAGGAGTTTTAAGATTCTTTTTAAGTATGTATGTACGTAGTACTTTTGGGTTTAATTTTCCCTAAAGTAATAAGGAATAAAAGTGTCTTAAGTTCTCTAAAGTGAAAATGTTGTTATAATAGCTTTATGGGAAGTTGTTATAAAGACTTAAGAAGAAGTGAAAAGAGGATTTAAAATGTTATGTAAAGATGACTTTATCGCGTCGAGAAATGCCGGCAAGATACCTTTACGGCGACTATATGACATTATCGCGTCGTGAATGGGCCGAAGTATACCTTTACGGGCGGACTATATGACATTATCGCGTCCGTGAATGGGTCGGCAAGATACCTTTATGGGCGACTATATGACATTATCGCGTCCCAGAATGGGCCGGCAAGATACCTTTATGGGCGAACTATATGACATTATCGCGCCCCGTGAATGGGTCGGGCGAGATACCTTTACGGGCGCACTATATGACATTATCGCGTTCGAGAATGGCCGGCGATACCTTTATGGGCAGACTATATGACATTATCACGTCCCAGGAATGGGCCGGGCAGTATACCTTTATGGGCAGACTTACATGACTTTATCGCGTCCCAGAATGGGCCGGGCAGTATACCTTCGTGGGAAGATTCTTATGAATTCGCCGTGTCCCGCAAATGGGCCGGGTTACATTATCACGTATGAATAATCAAATTGAACTCCAAAATAAGGCGTCCCTCAAAAAATGGTCGGATTATGTTATGCAAGATACGTAAGTTATACGTTTATGAACTCGATGATTTTTCTTAAGTATGTACGTAAGAATTTGACTATAACTCTTATTGAAAAATGGGAAAAGATAATAAAGTGCGATTAAGTTCACGAGATTGTAATGACACGGTAGGATCTGGTATTTATTTTTATATACTTGCCCCTGTCATTCTTTTGTACAGTTATGATTTGATTACTGTACCTTATTTTTGTTCCATACTCGGTACCTGTTGTACTGACCCCCTTCAGGGGGCTGCATTCATGCCCGCAGGTTTTAGGTACACAGGTTGGTGATCCTCGCTCTAGGATCTCTGTTCAGTTTTGGGTAAAAGCTCCATTCACTCCGGAGGCTTATCTTTGGTTCGGATCACTGGTATTGTCGGTTGTTGTACATTCAGGGGTATGGCGGGGCCCAGTCCCGTCACAGTTGTTATGTCAAAACTCTTAGAGGTCTGTAGTCATATCTTGTGGGTCAGCTTGTAAAAGAAAAAGGATGTAACTGCTTTTGGCTATATATGTATATATATGTCCATGGAGGTAGCCTTATCGGCTAACCTGTTGTTTATTTCTTGTTGAATTATTTTATAAGTTTGATGTATGTTCCGTTGTTTATCTCTGATGTATACTTGTAAGGGTGCCCAGGTAGGGCACCAGTCGCGGCCCGGGGTCGGGTCATGACAATATCAAACGCAAAGATGAGGGTATTGTCTTCATTGTTATATATTTTGATGACATATTGATAATGAGAGACAATAAGACTCTCATGCAGTCAATTAAGGAATGATTGTCCAATACCTTCATGATGAAGGACTTAGGTAAAACCTGCTACATTCTGGAAATTAGGATCTATAGAGATAGACCTAATAGATTGTTGGGGCTGTCACAGTCGGTCTACATAAATAAAGTTCTTAGACATTTTTCTATGGAGAATTCCAAGAAAGACGATCTTTCAATGGGTCAAGGCATCAAGTTATCTAATAAGGATTGTCATTCTAGTGCTGTAGAACTTGAGCGCATGAAGAGGATCCCATATGCTTCGGCTATAGGATCAATCATGTATGACATGACATGTACTAGGCCAGATGTGACATTTGCACTTAGTATGACTTGATAGTTCCAGTAGAATCCTGATGATGAACACTGGAAGGCAGTTAAAAGTATTCTTAAGTATCCAGACGTACTAAAGATTACTTCTTGGTCTATGGTGGTGATGAGAAGCTAGTTGCCACAGGTTACACTGATGCTAGCTTCCAGACAAATGTTGATGACTTCAAATTTCAGTCTGGTTACACGTTCATTTTTAATGGTGGAGCAGTGAGTTGGAAGAGTTTCAAACAAGCTACAACTGTTGATTCGACTACTGAAGCAAAGTACATTGCTGGATCAAAAGCTGGTAAAGAAGTTGTTGCGATTTCTGAGTTCCTGAAGGAGTTAAGGGTTGTTGCGATTTCTGAGTTCCTGAAGGAGTTAAGGGTTGTTCCAAACAGAAACAAGCATGTACCAATGAAGTACCACATACTCAGAGAGATGGTGGAGGCTGAAGATATTAGATTAGATTATGTTATCACAGACAATAATCTAGCAGACCCATTTACTAAACCATTAAGTTTGGTTAAGCATAATGGTCATTTTGAGAACATGGGTATTAGATATGTTGGTGATTGTCAGCTAATATAGATGAGATATAATGATCAAGCCATTTGGATTGACACTTGGGATATCCTAAGCTTGATCGAGTGTGTCGTGAATGAAAAGATTTTATCTACCCACATAGAGGTTCAGTTCACAGGTTTCGTATAACTATATTTCACATATTGAGTTCGTCTTCCGGCGCCGTCTAGGAGTTTCGTGTAGACCCTAATGATATTAGTGTCGATATATGAAGGTTTGTAGGGTAACACTAAGTTAGTTGTTTCGTCGATTCAAGGATATAATCAGAGAGAATATATATGTTCGGTTTATAATCGAGACATTAGAATAAATAATAATTATTTAATTAAATCGAGATGTTATTTCGTATTTAATTAAAATAGAAACGAGGCAGAATTGAACCAGAGTCGCGGCTCGTGGGACCCAGGGCCCCGACACTTCAGCGCCGCAGCGCCACGTGTCCAGTGGGTCCGAAGTGACCCACTCTGTCTCGGTTTTTGGGCCTGGCCCACTTGGAAACCCTAGCTGATTTTTTCGACTTTAAATAGAGGGTTCAATCATTATTTTAACACACTCAATTCAATAGAATTATTCTCTACTGAAATTCTGCTGGATTTCCTAGCTTTCCAAATGAGTGATTACATCGGAGTCTTTGACTAGCAATCGAGGAACAGTTGCGTGCTCACCCTCGGATTACACACTTGAAGTTTGAAGATTCCAGATTTGCTAAACTGTAAGTATTCTTTCAAAGTATTACCGTTATCTATGTGTTTTACATTATATAATCATCCATCAGTTTGACCGCCCGTCGGGTTTGAAACATAAATTTTTCAAATTCCGCTGCGTGTACGAACCCGACAAAACCCTTCACAAATAACATGATGCCACATGTCAATATTAACAGTAAACATGTACTTCTATCGTCTCAAATTATTTGTGGTTTTTTGCTTTACACACCTTAAGAAATATTAATTAGGAAGGGTGTTTGACTAATTTACTCTTATTTATGTTTAAGTTATACTATCTTTTCATTAAATATATACTCTATTTATCTGTTATCTTCATTAATGATAAAAATCTACTAAGGATAAAATGGGATATAACTAATTAGTTTTGCTTTAACTTCTAAAATGATAAATAATTGAGATAACTATTTTTAATAACCACAATAAATAATTTGAGACAGATAGAATAATTATTTACTCGCCGTATTATTCTCTTCATCCCACCAACTGAACCACTTTTGAAAAATAAAAGTATAGTCCCCGCAAACTGTGCGCTTCTTTTTTCTTAACCGCTCCACCCATTCTTAAATTCCATTAAAGCTCTTATTTACTCTTGTCTATACGATCTGTACATATTCCATCTGTAATTATAATTAATTATCATTGCATTTCAATATCTGGTATACATATTCAAGTTACTAACCGTAAGTATCATTGCGTTTGAATTTGGTATACATATTCAAGTACTAACCATAATTATCATTGCTCAAGAATTGATTAATTGCATTCGACATGGGAAGAAGTAGTGGAAATGAATCTGCAAAATGGAAATTGGTTTCACAAATTTGTGATATCTCAATTCCATGTTCCCATCAATATCCCACAGATTCGGCATTCATCGACTGGTATCTTCTTCTTGATGTACGCTTCTTTATTCACATGCCGTTCCATATTGTGTACGTTTCCTTCTTTCTTTCCATGTAGTCTACAACAAATTGTGGACAGCCTTAAACTGGGCATTCCCAAATTGGGACTATCAGATAAATTCAATATAATAGACGTTTGTTGGCAATCCAGTCTTTCTTCTCTTTTCAGGGCCTATCTCAAAGAAAATACAGAGTTGTTCAAGAATTCAGTGAGATCACTGGAATCATGACGCTGCAGTTCAAAATATGAAGTCTTGACAACTAATCTTTTTTCTTCTTTTTCACATAGTTAACAAGGAAGTAAGAGATGTTGAATTGGATGGTTGACCAAGAAATAGAAATTAACCCAATGTACATAGCAATTAGGCTAATTGAAGTTGAACTCTGTGACACTGTAATTATATTCTCATTGTAACTATGGTTATCTTGAGACTCATCTTACATTTATGTAATTGGATGAGTTTTTATGGTCTGATTTCTGAGTTCAGGTAGATGAGGATGCCGGAGTAGATGTGATTAAGCAACAATATCGTAAACTAGGTACTACTAATTTGCAACATAATTTGTATTTTATACCTTAAACTCCACAATATTTAATTAAATTTGATTGTAGCATTGCAGCTTCATCCTGATAAGAACAAACATCCTAAAGCTGAGATTGCATTCAAGTTGGTTTCCCAGGTAGACATATGAACTTTAGTTTCTCATTTAATTTATGTATTCCAACTTTTTCTTGCTCAGTCCGTGGCACTTTTGGCAATGGACTAAAGAGTGGTTTTAAAGTTTCTCTACTCCCCCTTGCTACGTTTCTCTTTTAGTAATTTCTTTTACCCCCTATATTCTTGGGAAGAGGATAAATTAAGCACTCTAAGATTTGGAATTTGACGTATTTTCTCCACAAAGTATGCTTAAGATGAAGTGCTCGTGTAAAGTATTGTATCTTACAAACTCTTTGATTAAGAAAGATTTGTATTACTCATCTACATGGAGAATGTGATTGTACAGTTTTGTGCCCCCTTAAGGAAAAAGCTTTCTTCCCAAAGTAGTCTTATAAATCGTAGCCCCTTCTCGTAAAGTCTTTGACTCCTCCATGTTTGTCCTTCATAGCTTACATTTTAAGGGAGTAACTTAGAATTTTAAAAGCATAACAGTAGGTAGTTGTAGTTTAGTTACACATGAATTTAGAGTGGGTAAACAAAACTGATGAATAGTCCTTGTTTCCTTATTTATCCTTTTGAATACTTAGCTATCATTACCGTTTTGATTTATTACCAAAAAGCTCGTCTTGTTTTGGTACAGGCATATGTTTGCCTGACAGATGAAGCAAGCAGAGAGGCTTTTGAAACAGACAGAAGAAGAAACCACATATGCCCAAAGTGTTCCATAAAATCAAGTGAAAAAGCTCCTAGACATGGAAATGTTGCAAAAGTGGCCAAAACATTTCCTCCTACAGACAAGGCGCAGCCAGTTTCCAGAAGCATTTCACGACGTGTTAAAGAACTTAAAGCCAGATTTATGGAAGAAGTTGCAGTTATAAACACATGTTTGAAGGCGAAGTCTTCAGCCTCTACTTACTCAGTGAACCAACCTGAGACTTTGACAAGACCAAATGAGATACCAATCTTCAACCCATCGAAGTATGAGTTACAAGGCTATCCTCATCCTAACAATTATAGGAAGTTGTTGCATAGATTTCAGGAAAGAAGCACTGACAAACATGCTTCTAGTAGTAGCAAGTGTAACTATCCAGTGTTTGAACCTAGATCAGAAAGGGAAGCCCATGTACATGGATTTTGTAGAACCAGCTCTAAGCATATGTTCTACAACTAACAGCTGATATGCTTCTATGATGCACTTTTCATATCCTTTAGGTTGTCTTCTAATTCATCAGTGTCTTCTCCTGGCACAGTGTTTGGATCATACTGCACTCAAAATAATATAAAACTTACAACTGGCAAAGGATGTTCCATTAAACTTTTCAACTTCTCCATGTCATAGGCAAATCAGGAGGACTTCAAATACCTCCAAAAGATGTGTTTTAATGACTAACAGATAAGGGCTTTACTGAATAGTAGGAACAATGCAACATTTCAACAGAACAAAAATGTTCCATATCTTTATATATGGTACAAAAAAAAAGCACTCTCTTGTTGTATCACCTATTCATTGACTTGATAGAAAACTTCATCATTTGAGTGTGAAGGCATTTGCCAGGAACTCGTTCAAAGCACTCCTTGATCAAATAATAACTTTGGATGCTTCATACTTAGATTGGAGTCCGCCAACATTTAACAGAAGTTCACCCTCATCGTTGGCTCAGTCTGCTATAGGAGATCATTTGGTGGCTAATTTGAGGATACCATCATCTACCAATGGCTGCACCTCCTTCTTCACAAGCTTGTGTACCATAGAACTTGAAGTTTCCAACAACACACTAAGTCAGAAAGAAGTTTTTCCCTGCAAATTTGCTTGAAAGGAGGAAATGAGTTCAACCAACCGACCTGTGGCCTTGAGCCCAAATTGAACATTTTCCTTTCAAAGCTTTTTCATATAAAGTGCAAGCAAAAGAAGGGGAGTCCAAGATCAGTTTTCTGATGGTTCTGCTAGAATGGAAGTGTTCAGATGTTGTTCATCTGATTCCTCCATTTTAGGATGTGCTGCCAGAGATGCTATAACACCATGTAAGGTTTCCAACTTTCCATCTAAAGTTGGACGAAGGATGCTGTCAGCACCTCCCATGGCAACCTATATCAAACCAAAATGAGTGAAACATCTTCATGATAGCAAAACAACAAAGCAGTCATATTTCCAAATTAATGTACAGTGTGAGTTTGAGATGAAGTGGGTCAACATGTAATGTGACAATCCAAAGTTTATTTTCTATAAAATTTAAAAATAAAATGAAAGGAGGCATAGCTCAGGAAAGACATCCAACATTTATTCAGGACATAGTGGTACCTAAAGGTTATGATACATTGAAAATGCAATAATCTTATTAAATCTACAGGGTAATACCGACCTCTTTACCAAAGTTTGATCTTAGCAATTCCTCCGCCATCTCACAACATGCATCGATGAGTTTCTGCATTATTGATCAGGAATGACTTGGTAAAGTGGATAAGGGTGAGTACGAAAAGTGAAATGGGCAAGGCGACAAGCTTGATAACTGAGAACAAAAAAGAGGAAAAAACTTAAATGGCCCCTTAACTATATATAGGGCGGAAAATAAAACTCCCTTGAGTATCCAAAAGTGGACAACTTTAGTCTAAGAGACACTCTATAACAACATTGGGGCAGTTTCAATTATACGGCATCATCGATGCGATTCTTCTCTCTTTTGGTGAAAAATATATTCTTTTGACAGAACAAGAGGTGTGTTGTCGTTAACTTTGTCTCTGTTAGAGGCAAGGACTAAAGCTGTCCACTTAAAGGGATGATTAATATTCCACCGGGATAAAAATATTCCTCCATTTATGTTTTTTCCTCGAATAAAAAACAGCTCTATAGATGTATGAATGAAAGTAGGAAATATTGACCAATAATTTTCGCCTTCTTGTAAGAGGATCCTTCTTTCCTCCACTCAAATGTGAACTAGGGTGGCATCAGCTGCAGCACCTTCATCTTCGTTACCAGCTTCACCAAGCGCTGAAGCTTCTGTTTCTTTACCCCATGCAACATTTACTTCTGAGGGGCTCTATCAAATTTAAGAAGAAACAATCATTAAATTTAGCTGCACTGCTTACAAGGCACTTTTAAGAATTTCATGAAAGCTCTTTTTATAAGATGATGGTGTAATTTCAAGAAAAGATTAATAAGTACCTTGGTAACAAGCGAAGGAACAGATGAACCAAGGGCTGTCATGGCTGAAATGGCGCGTGCTATTTGGATGCAGGAATTGCAAATATTCACAGGACACATGCCCAAAAGGGGAAGGGGGAGAAAAGGCCCAAAATAGTCCACTATCTTTGAATTTAGGCTCAAAATGATCCAATTTGACAACACCTCACTTGCTCAGGATTAAAGTAAAACTGCAGTAAATGTGCGCTATAAATTGTAAGTGCCATTTACCAATTACATTATAGAGTAAGTACCATTGTGTTCTTGTTCTATACGTTTTTCCTAAAAGTATATATGTCCTAGAAACAATCATTTTAGGAGCACATGTACTTGAACACATTCATATTATTAATAAGATTAATATATACTTGACATTTGCAATTATTGAATTATTGTTTATATTATTCATTAATGTGCATCCCTTGAACTTACATTGTCATTAATAATGTGAGATATTAATGATAGAGTGTAGTTCTTAAAATAGCCTAGACTAATGATCATTGAGAATGAGATATCAATGATATGTTATAAGTCCATTACGTATCCGCATCACATTCTTAGAGAATGTAGTATATCTCACTTCATCGCTAGCAATAGTTGCTAGTGATGGACACATGGATACTCTTAGAGGAGTATTGGCATACCCTGCTGATAAACTATTTGTTATACATGTCTAGAGTATTATCAGCATGTGGGAGATAGAGGTCCTTAGACTTGAGATCAATCTCGCCTTGTTTATGGAGCAATGCACTTTGATCCTGTCCTAAGCTCAAATGCCTTATAGGTTGAGACGCGGCTTGTATTGGGTGCATTACGAAGTAGATTGAAGGTGGTAGTTGAGCCAAGAATAGGATTCATTCCTCGATTGGAGTTTCGAGAACACTCACCGAGAAATGTTAGGTCGACCAAGTCATTGGCCAACGCAGAGACATATCTAGGATATGGTCTAGTTGTCGACTAATATAGATGAGATAAAGTGATCAAGTCATTTGGATAGACACGGCAAATCTTAAGCTTGATCGAGTGTCGCGAATGAAAGGAATTTATCATCTCACATGAGGTTTGTTTACTTGAGTCTTGTAAACGCATTTCACATATCGTCCGTCACCGGCCGTCTCAGAATTCGTGTGAACCTTGATTTGATCAAGTCTTGGGTGTGAAGGCCTAAAGGGTCACACTAAGTTGATTGTCTTTTCAGTCTAAGGGTATATTGAGAAAATGTAAAATATCGGATTTTGAATCAAGATATTTTATTTTATAATAAATTATGGGATAATTTTCATTTGATGAAAATTAATTAATTAAGTTAAAAGTAAGTCTTGGATTTAATTAGAACTAAAACGTGCAGAAAATAAATAAAGGAGCCGCATAACAGTGGGCCCGGTTGATCAAGCTCATCGCAATTTAGATTTGGGTCAGGTCTTGAAGCCTGATCCAAATCTGATTTGGTTTAGGGTTTCCTCCACTATATATTTGACACTTAACCCATAATTTCAATAGAACTCATTTTTTCCACTTTCTGAACTTAGAGTTCAGGAAATAAATTCTCTCAAACCTCTGCCAAGATTTCCTAGCTTTCTTGGGCAAAGGAATATACCGAAGCAAGGCTTGCACCCGGATTGACAATCGCGTGCGCACCTTTTAGTAGAGACTACATTAAAAGCGTAAACTGTAAGTTTTCTTTTATGTCTTTGCAGATTTGAATTATCATATAATCATACCAGAAACGTTTGTTGGAGCAAGTAAGTTTACTCAAAATTTTAAACTTCCGCAGTGCCTTACTTGTGTGTTTTACACCCAACAAATCCCTACAGTGGTATCAGAGCCCAGGCTGGTTTAATGATTATACGGTAATCTTTAATAACGATATGTGGGATAATTAATTGTTTTGATTTAAAACTGATTTTCAGAATTTAAAAAAAAAAAAAATTGGCAGTGAAGCGATGGCAGACTTATTCACGGCGAACAACGATGATCATGCATCGCTCACGACGTGAACAGTGGCGTTTCCGACGAAAATTTCGGCGATTCGACGTGTACTAACACCGTCTCCACTATTATCGAGAAATCCACTTCTTAAGATGGTCGATAAAGGTGTTGAGAGGTGGCGGAACGCGTTGAAGACGCCGGAAAAAGTCGCCGGAAACCGCCGACGGCGGGACTGTTTTCGGCCACCACAGGCGACGAAATCAGAAAGTAATAATACTATCGTGTTCGTCTCGACGAGAGGAATCTAATGGTGGTAGTGTTACACGACAACGATGACCGGAAAAGGAGCACCACCGACGGTTTTAGAACCCGCCGGCGGCGTCCCAGATTCCGGCCACCGTGGGCCACCAAATCGGTGGTGAAAACCACCGGTGAGTTCGTCCCGACGTGTGTCATCGCTTGGTGTGTTTTAATTCCGTCAATTTCTCCCCGAAATCTGAATCCCAAATTTGATTTGGAGTTGGAATTGGTTTTGAAAATTTGAAATAGTGTAAGGACCTTTTTGCAAATTAAAATTAGGGTTTTAAATTGTAGATTGGTCCTTTAACAAATCTGAAAATATTTTAAGTTCTGAAAATTACAAATTAGTCCCTGAGATATTTTCTGAAATTTTAAAAGTTTTTAAAATCAGCAGATTCACCCCAGGTCAATCAGTAAATTTTAAAAGCGATTTGGTCCTGGATAAATCAGTAAATATTTTAAGGTTCTGAAAATTGCGAAATACCCCGAAAATTAAATTTTAATTTACAATTGTTAAGGGATTCGTTTGGATGAAAGAGAAAATTTCAAAATTGAAAATTGAGTATAAATTTTGAATTTAAATATTTCCTAAATTGAAACAAAATTAATTAACCCACAATTATTGTTATTTAGCATATTATTTGATAATGTGTGCACAAATTAATTGTTTCTCCTAATTGTTTAATTGATTGTCATTTAAATAATTAGAATAGAGTCCGCAATTATTATGCAGGTAGCGCGCCAGAATTGTTTACTTTCAATGACCGCTATAATTGTCTGGGTAGACGGCACCCAGTATATGATTAAAATCATCTTATATCATGCTTATTGGGTTTGATGATTTCCCATCTAAATGTGTTTAGAAATTGCATGATAGGATGTCATATGATGTATGATATAATAGTTGATCTTGGTCATAACCCTGAATTAAAATGTTCCCCAAATTTAATACAAGTCTCATTTAAAATGAGCGTCGTCCGTTATAATTGATCAGTGCAAAATCCTTTCTACGAGATGAGTATTTATGCCTCAAAGATTTGCTCTAAGTCTACGAGAATCGCACTTTCATAGATGCATATAAATGTTGTAGTAGGTGATAAACCTTCGTGAGTATTTACACCCCAGTGTTTGCTTGATGGCTAAGCCCACTTAGATACATAATTGCGATGATAACGGTTGACTTGCTAGTCGCTTGGCGCCCAATGTCGGACAAATGAGGACGCAGATCGAATTGTTCAGAACATTCGGTCAACCAAGAGTTGCAAATTGTTTGCAATTGGTTTAGAGACCTAACAGATCGTGTTGTTGAAGTTATCAGCCTCAGCAAACGCGGAGACAAGATGAGTTTGGATCTTGGCCCATTATGACCGTATTTGATATGAGTCTGTATTCTTTATGGGGTAAAAGAGTATGTTAAAATAGTGGAGCTAATTAAACTAAAGACCATGTTAGTTAGTTAGTTAATGAATGTGTTCAATAGAAATTATATTAAAGTATTAATTTCAAGTCTATCTTTTCTTCGCCATAATGTCGAATGGCCACTTAAAATGTTGGTTGAAACGAACAAGTTGAATGGAGCCAATTTTCCTGACTGGTTAAGAAATCTTCGTTTGGTACTGCGATTAGAAAAGATTGAGTATGTATTGGATACATCACTCCCTACAGTCCCTGCTGAATATTCTGAAGAGTATGCTCTGTTTGACAAAGCAGCCTATCAGAAATATCTTGATGATGCTGTTGCAGCACAATGTGTTTTGCTATCTTCTATGACTCCAGAGTTACAAAGACAGCATGAAAATATGGGCCCCAACGAGATGCTAGAACACTTGAAGAGTCTCTATGACTCACGATCCGCATATGGAGTATGAACCGCTGAGAGATCTTTTAAGTGTAAGCTAAACGAAGGGGTCAAGTGTCACAACATGTTTTGAAGATGATTGGATTAATTGAGAGGTTGGCTTCGATTGGAACGAAGCTGCCTGTGAATGTTTCTGTTAATCTAATCTTGAACTCGCTTCATGGTTTCTTTGAGAACTTCATTGTGAATTACAACATGAATGGAACGAAAGAAAGTCTCCAAGAACTTCATAATATGTTGAGGACCTTCGAGTCGTCCACCTCCAAAGGAAAAGCTGTGCTCATGGTGGGCTCATCTAGCAAGTTCAAACCTAAGGGTAAGAATATGCAGAAAAAGAAGGGTAAGGCGGTTGCCGCCAAACCCACAGCTATGAAACCTAAAGGAGTTGTTCGAAAGAAGGCCAAGATAGCTGCTGATGTTTGCCTCAATTGTAAGAGAAATGGACATTGGAAGAAGGACTGTACAACCCCAGGGGGAGACAAGACACAAGGTGCTGGCCCTGCTGGACAAGGTATGTTTGTTATTGAAATAAATATGTCTATAACTAATTCTCACTGTTGGGTATTGGATACCGCTGTGGCTCACATTTGTAATAATGTGCGGGGCTAATTGTGTGAAAGGTTGGACCTTGGGAAGTAGATCTACGCGTTGGAAATGGAGCTAGAGTTGATGCGAGCAGCGTGGGGACTTATAGACTAGATTTACCTTCAGGCTTTTGTTTAGAACTTAATAATTGTTATTTTGTCCCGTCTTTGATGAGAAATATTATTTATATCCCTATGTTAGACATTGAGGGGTTTTCCTCACATATTACCAATGGAAACTATGTTTTATCTTATAAAGGTTTTATTTGTGGAAATGCTCCGCCATGGATGGATTGTATGTTCTAAATCAGAGCCATGAAATTTTCAATATACAAAATAAAAGAGCTAAAATAAGTAATCAAAGAAATCCCACCTACTTATGGCATTGCAGACTTGGTCACATCAATGAATCAAGGATAGCAAGATTGAGGAAATTAGATTACTTAGAACCATTTGACTTAGAGTCATATGGTGATTGCGAATCTTGCTTAAGAGGAAAGATGACAACCAAATCACTTCTTGGGAAAGGAGTGCGTGCAAAGAGGTGCTTGAGTTAGTCCATACCGATGTATGTGGGCCTTTTCCAACTCAAGCTAAGGGAGGCTTTCTTTATTTCATCACTTTTACGCACGATTTCTCAAGGTTTGGGCATGTGTATCTTATGAAACATAAGTCCAAGCTTTTGAGAAATTCATGGAGTACAAGTCAGTAGAGAAGCAACTTGAAACAAGTATTAAAACTCTTCGATCGGATCGAGGAGGTGAGTACTTAAGTAAAGAATTTCTAGATTACTTGAAGCTTCACGAGTCCATTCGAATGGACACCTCCTAACGCCACAAATGAATGGTGTTTTGAGAGGAGAAATCGTACTTATTAGATATGGTTAGATCCATGATGAGCTTCTCGATCTACCAACATACCTATGGGATATGCATTGCAAAGCTCAATCTACATTTTGAATAGAGTTCCATCAAAGTCGGTTGAGAAAACTCCATATGAGATATGGAATGGCAAGCAAAGACTTAAACACACGCGACCACAGGGTGCCTGCGTATGTAAAGAAGTTGCTCACCGACAAATTGGAATCTAAAAGTGAGAAGTATTATTTTGTAGGGTATCCTAAGGAAACAAGAGGTACTCATCGCTATCTTCCCGAGGAACATAAAGTAATTGTTTCAGAATGCAACTTTCTGAAGAAGACTATGTCTACAAGGAACAGAGTTGCAACAAGATAGAACTCAAGAAATTCAAGAAGTACAAAATAATGTAGAATGACCCACTTGTCAAATAACCTAGACAAGGATTCAAAGGAGTATTTGATGATGATTGGGTACTTAGAGTACGCCCTTCACAAATGAGAGTGTTGTGAGGATACCGCGAAATGTAAGACCTCATGCACAACCAATGATAGATGACACAATAGTTGTGCATCATCCTATTCAAAATGATATTCTGAAAGTTCTCAAGGTGGTGGATTGTCCAACACACAAACATCTTCTCAAAATCAAAATACAAAGAAACATCAAACGCAGAATGTTCAACTCGTAGGACTACTAGACTCATCGTGCACTGAAAGACTTAATCTCCTGTTGAAACACATAATGAGATAGATATTCACGATGATGATGAGCTCATTACCTACAACGAAGCAATGTTAGACATTGATTCACGAGATGGCAGAAGCCATAAAATCCGAAATGGAGTCTATGTACATAAACCAAGTATGGAACTTGGTTGACTTGCCAATGCGGTTAGACCATAGGATGCAAATGGGTCTTCAAGAAGATTGATGCATATGGCAAAATACGGACTTATAAAGCAAGATTGGTGGCTAAAGGTTATAATCAACTACCGGGTCGATTATGATGAAACATTTTCATTGCAAAGATTAAGTCCATTCGGATTTTGCTTGCTATAGCTGCATACTATGATTATCATATTTGGCAAATGGATGTTAAAACTGCCTTCCTCAATGGTAATCTAATTGAGGAGGTGTATATGATACAACCAGAGGGTTTTACATCTAAGACTCAACCCAAAGCAGTATGCAAACTACAAAAGTCCATTTATGGACTGAAGCAAGCCTCAAGGAATTGGAACATTTGTTTTGACAAAGCAATCAAATCGTTTGACTTTGTTAGAAGCAAGGAAGATCCGTGCGTTTATAGTAAACGCACAAATGAGAGCATTGTCTTCATTGTTATATATGTAGATGACATATTGATAATGGGAGACAATAAAGCTCTACGCAATCGATCAAAGAATGGTTATCCAGAACCTTCATGATGAAGGACTTGGGTGAAGCCTGCTACATTCTTGGAATTAGAATCTACAGAGATAGACCTAATAGATTGTTGGGGCTGTCACAGTCCGTATACATAGACAAAGTGCTAAAACGTTTCTCTATGGAAAATTCCAAGAAAGGGACTCTTCCTATGGGTCAAGGCATCAAGTTGTCGGAAGGATTGTCCTTCCACGCAGAACTTGAACGCATGAAGAGAATCCCATATGCTTCAGCTATAGGATCAATCATGTATGCCATGACATGTACAAGGCCAGATGTGGCCTATGCACTTAGCATGACTTGCAAATTCCAGCAGAATCCTGGGGAGGAACACTGGAAAGCAGTCAAGAGTATTCTTAAGTATCTTAGACGAACTAAAGAATACTTCTTAGTCTATGGCGGACAAGAAGAGCTAGTAGCTACTGGGTACACTGATGCTAGCTTCCAGACAGATCTTGATGACTTCAAATCTCAGTCTGGTTATGCCTTCATTTTAAATGGTGGAGTAGTTAGTTGGAAGAGTTCCAAGCAAGCTACAACTGCCGATTCGACAACGTGTTTGTACATCACTTTGGATCGGAAGTGGTAAAAGAAGTTCGTCGCGATATTCGAGTTCTTAAAGGAATTGTGGTTGTTCCAAGTACCAGTTGTCCAATAACGATTTATTGTGACAACACTGGTGCGATTGCTCAAGCTAAGGAACCAAGATCAACAAATAGAAACAAGCATGTACCAAGGAAATACCACATACTCAGGGAGATGGTGGAGACAGAAGAAATAAAGATAGACTATATTCCCACCGAAAATAATCTAGCAGACCCATTTACTAAACCATTAAGCTCGTCAAGCATAATGGTCATTTCAAAACATGGGCATTAGATACATCGTGATCGCTCTAGGCCGTGGGAGATTGAAAGTATATATGTCCTAGAAACAATCATTTTGGTGAGCACATGTACTTGAACACATTCATATTATTAATAAGATTAATATATACTTGGCATTTGCAATTATTGAATTATTATTTGATTGTTTATATTATTCATTAATATGCATCCTTTGAACTTACATTGTCATTAATAGTGTGAGATATTAATGATAGAGTGTAGTTCTTAAAATAGTCTAGACTAATGATCATTGAGAATGGGATATCAATGATATGTTATAAGTCGACACGCTGTAGTGCATCACATTCTTAGAGAATGTAGTATATCTCACTTACTGCTAGCAATAGTTGCTAGTGATGGACACATGGATACTCTTAGAGGAGTATTGGCATACCCTGCTGATAAACTATTTGTTATACATGTCTAGAGTATTATCAGCATGTGGGAGATAGAGGTCCTTAGACTTGAGATCAATATCGCCTTGTTTATGGAGCAATGCACTTTGATCCTGTCCTAAGCTCAAATGTCTTATAGGTTGAGACGCGGCTTGTATTGGGTGCATTACGAAGTAGATTGAAGGTGGTAGTTGAGCCAAGAATAGGATTCATTCCTCGATTGGAGTTTCGAGAGAACATTCAGCTTCTCAGAAATGTTAGGTCGACCAAGTCATTGGCCAATGCAAGATACATATCTAGGATATGGTCTAGTTGTCGACTAATATAGATGAGATAAAGTGATCAAGCCATTTGGATAGACACTTGGCAAATCTTAAGCTTGATCGAGTGTGTCGCGAATGAAAGGAATTTATCATCTCACATAGAGGTTTGTTTACTTGAGTCTTGTAAACGCGTCTTCACATATCGGAGTCCACACACGCTAGCCTGTGAGTTCCGTGTGAACCTTGATTTGATCAAGTGCCGATGTGTGAAGGCCTAAAGGGTCACACTAAGTCGATTGTCTTTTCAGTCTAAGGGTATATTGAGAAAATGTAAAATATCGGATTTTGAATCAAGATATTTTATTTTATAATAAATTATGGGATAATTTTCATTTGATGAAAATTAATTAATTAAGTTAAAATTAAGTCTTGGATTTAATTAGAACTAAAACGTGCAGAAAATAAATAAAGGAGTCAAGATAGTGAGCCCAGTTCGACTGGCCCACTGCAATTTGGATTTGGGTCAGGTCTTGAAGCCTGATCCAAATCTGATTTGGTTTAGGGTTTCCTCCACTATATATTTGACACTTAACCCATAATTTCAATAGAACTCATTTTTTCCACTTTCTGAACTTAGAGTTCAGGAAATAAATTCTCTCAAACCTCTGCCAAGATTTCCTAGCTTTCTTGGACAAAGGAATATACCGAAGCAAGGCTTGCACCCGGATTGACAATCGCGTGCGCACCTTTTAGTAGAGACTACATTAAAAGCGTAAACTGTAAGTTTTTCTTTTATGTCTTTGCAGATTTGAATTATCATATAATCATACCAGAAACGTTTGTTGGAGCAAGTAAGTTTACTCAAAATTTTAAACTTCCGTTGTGCCTTACTTGTGTGTTTTACGCCCAACAAATCCCTACATTTCCATCCCTAAAAAAGTTACTACCTGGTGAGCCATGACAAGCTCTAATCAATGGATCTTAAAGCCCCTACAAAAGAGTGAAAAATGAAGATAATAAAATAGTGTAAGCTGCAAAGAGTTTCATACACAGCATCTCCGCTAAATTACAACATAACAAAGAGGAGGCATAATTTTTAGGCTATATCCATAATTTGTAGGTTAATATCCGTGGAAAATAATTTTCTTAATTCATCTGCAGATCTTAGATTTAATGTCCAAACTACCATATGTTGATGGCAAAGGATAGCAATCAAATCTACTGTAATTATAACAATGATATGAATTAGATTGGGTATTTACAAGGTTCAACAGACAAACAATCTGCAAATCATTTTCCACTTTTTCCCTTATGAACTTCATCCTTAAAGATTTCCCAGTTTCATAGAATTAGAAATACTTTTGTCAAATCATTCTATCTTCCACTAAATGATTTTAGGGTTTCCTGTTACCCAATTGGTAGATTATATTCGCTGCCCCTCCAACATGACAACAAGAAGCCATGTTGGTTATAGACTTATAATGAACTTCGGGTCATTCAGCCAGAAACGTGTTTCTATACTAGAAGCAATTGTAGGTGAGAAGCTAACAGGTTCTCAACTATTTATGGAAGATCAAGAAGACCCATGTTAAACACCTAAAATCCAAGGATCGATGATACATAATTCTGTCAAAATTTCTCTAGGAAAAATTTGTTTGTTCCTTGGTTACACAGGTCTTAGCCCTTCAAGAAGTTCATGAAGACTGAACTGATTAAAAATCCATGATCTTATGGTATGAAATACTCCCTCCGGATAAAAAAGAATGTACACTTAGTCATTTGCACTACCCTTAAAAAAATACAAATTTCTAGACAAAAAGAAGTTGAATAAACTGGTTCTAATTAAATATGTATTGGAATTTGATCACATAATACTTAATAGAGACAAATTTGAAAAAATAAAAATTAATTTTTTCTTGATTTGATAAGTGGACACTCTTTTTTACTTAAAAACAAAGGCTTAGTGTACATGAGGTCATATCTCTGTTAAAGAATTACAATGGATAGGATTAGGACCAAAAGTGCACCACTTTATCAAAGAATGTGAACTATTAATGCTCCATGTGAAAGAAATAGGATCATTTGAGTCTAAGTCAAAAGATAGTGGACTTTTCGAGCTTTTTCTCTGGTTTCATGCACCAGGTGAAGGACTAACCTGATCTGAAAGAAGCTCCTTCAGAATTCCTTCAAGCTCAAGAATGATGACCTGCAAAGAGTTCAATGTGACCAGCTTTAAGAGTGGAACTCTTGATAACAGATTGCAGCCTAGATAAGTTAGGAAAAGCGGCTGGAACAAACCATTGATAGAAGTTTCGTGTCATCAACAATTGAAAGGATGGAAACAAGTGAAAGTATACGTATGTCCTAAAGACAATCTGTATTAGGACAAAATATACTTTATATACATTCGTATTTATATTAATGATGATTAATATTATGACAATTTGCATTTGTTGAATTATTAGTTGATTGTTTATAAAATTATATAAATGCATCCCTAGAGGTTACGTGTTTATTAATGATGTGAGAACTAATGTTATAACATAACTCTTAAATTACCTCGACTAATGATCATCGAAATTGAGATATCGATGATATGCGATACGTCGACATGTGGTCTGCATCATATCCTTAGTGGATGTAGTATGTCTCACTTTCTACGAATTATGACAACTCATGATGGACACATGAATACTTGTTGAAGTATTGGTACACCCTGCTGATGCATTATTTGTTATATGTCTTTAATGTCATCGGCATGTGGGAGATAAAAGTCCTTAGACTTGAGATCAATGTCATCTTGTTTATGGAGTAATGTCTTTGATCCTGTCATAAGCTCAAATGTCTTATAGATTGAGACGCGACTTGTTTTAGGTGCATTACGAAGTAGATTAAAGATGGTATGTGAGCTAAGAAAGAATTCATTCCTTGAATTTATATTCGAGTGAACACTCAGGTACTCATATGGTATTAGGTTGACTAAGTCATTGGTCAATGCATTGGACATGTATGTGACATGGTTCTGTTGTCAACTAATATAGATGAGTTATAATAATCAAGTCATTTAGATAGACACTTGACAGATCCTAAGTTTGATTGAGTGTGTCATGAATGAAGAGATTTTATCTTCTCACATATAGGTTCAGTTCACATATTTTGTGTAGCTAAACATTACATATTGGGTTCGTCTTCCGGCATAGTCTAGGAGTTCCGTGAAGATCCTAATGTTATTAGTGACGATATGTAAAGACCTGAATGGTAACACTAAGTCAAATGTTACGTCGATTGAAGGATGTAATTAGAAGGAGATTATACCTAAATATTCGGTTGATGACCGGGACATTAAAATGGGAAAATGGGCGTAAAATAGACGGACGCGGTGCGTGAACACGTGCAAAGACCGCGTGTCGAGCGTGGCCGGCAAATCCAATTTTTGCCCACCGCTTTGGCCTGATCCAACTAAAACCCTAAAGCTCCTATTCTCAACTATAAATAGGAAGATTACCTCCCATTTCAAAGACACCAAAAACCTAAGAGAGATAAATCTCTTCTAAAGCTCTGTTAGAATCCCTAGCATTCATGACTTAGCAAATTACATCACAGTTCTCTGAACTTACAAATTGAGGGACGTTTGCGTGGGCACCCTCGGACTGCACAAAGATTGAAGATTTAACTGTTTGGTTGACTGCTTCCAAATGTAAGTCTTCGTTCGAAGTTTTACATTTACTTTGTGTTTATATTTTACATTACATATCATACTGCAATTCGACCATCGTCGGGTTTGAAATATAAATTTTCAAATTCCGCTGCGTGTACGAACCCGACATAAACACCTACAGTGATATCAGAGCCTAGGTTGTTTTGTATGATTTTTAATGATATTAATGATAATATGTGTTAGAATTTGTTTAGATCTATGTTTTATGTATTTAAAAGCTTTAAAACCCTAAACATTTAGAACACATGGTCTCGTGACTGCACTGCAATTAATCACATTGTGTATTCGAACAAGTCAATCCAATATATAACTCTTCTAAGTTGAAATGTGTTATCCGACTTAAATCATGGTACATTGAAATGAAGAACTAGAAGACAATTGAATTTGATGGTTGATGAACATGTTGTTTTAATGGTGATGGTAATACAAGTGATATATCTGAAAGATCTGACCCTAAACCAGTTTTAGGGGTTCAGAAATTTAGAATTTTGTGATTCTGGAGGAGATGCACCGCGGTTCCCTGATGGAGCACCGCGGTGCCTGCTAGAATTTTGTGGTGGCGTCGGGATTCCACAATTGGAACACCGCAGTGCTGCCCAGATGAAACCAGAGGCACCGCGATCCTGTTCATGGGAGCCGCAGTGTTGTTCATCCAGAAGCTTAAAATTAATTTCGGACAATCTGCCTTTAAGGCACCTCGGTTCTACCTATTAGGACCGCGGTGCCTGTGACGAAAATTATGAGGCACCGCGGTGCCACTTGTTAGGACCGCGGTGCTAATTAATTTGCAGATTCTAGTGGCTTATCGCTCGTAGGTGATCATGTCGACGACCAATTTTAAAAAAAATCAAAAATCAGAAACAGAGACTTAAAAGTTTCAGATTCTGAATCTAAAGTTTTAGAAGTTTCAGTTTCTCAAAATAAAGTTTTGAATCGAACAGATTTGGTCCTTTCGGGCAAATATGTAATTAAAAGAAAGTTTTCTGAAAGTTGATTTTAGGTTCTGGAAATTGCAAACAGGTTCCAGAAGTTCGAAAATATTTTCTGAAGTTTATAATTGCACTTTTATGAATTTATAAGGGTTCAGAATTGAATTTTAAATTCCTAAAGGACTAAAGTGTAAATTCTAATAATTTACAGAATTCCGAAAATCAGAATTTTAAAATCAAAAAATGTTTAGGGATTGTTTGGCATTTACATAGATTATAGAGTTTAGACAAATAGACTCATAGTTATCCTTAATAGTATATTATTGAATAATATACAAATGTGCTAAGTGATTAAATGTGATGCATTTAAATTATTAGCATATCGTCCGCAATTATTGACTGGGTAGGCGGCGCCCAGTAATTGTTTAATTTCAAATGACCGTTGTAACTGTCTGGTTAGACGGCGCCCAGTATGTGATGTATGACTTGATTGTTGATCTTGAATGAATCTCCGAAAACTAAAAATGTTCCCCAAACATTAAATACAAGTCTAGTTATAACGTGTCGTCCATTATAATTGTTAGGGTGCTAAGTCCTTTTCGACGATAAAAGTATTTATGTCAAAGCATTTTCTCTAAGTCTAAGAGGGCCAAGGCCCTTTCATAGATGTGTTAAAATGAAAGTAGATAATAAACTTTTGTAGGTATTTACACCAAAGTGTTTGCTTGCAAAGGCTAAATTTACTTAGGCATTTTAAACGCAGTCGTGTAATGGGGTTGACTTGTTTAGATGAATCTTGGCACCAAAGTGTCGGACTAGTCTAAAGACGTAAGATTAAAATGAAAGATATTTAATCAAACCAAGATTTGTAGAGTTGCTTTACAATTGGTTGAAGACCTACCAAAGTGTTCTATTGAAGTTATCAGCCAAAGCAAACACGGATATAGCATATGTTTGGATCTTGGCCCATTATGACCTTTATATTGATTTAGGTCTGTATTCTATCTTGGGGTCGTAGAAGTATGTAAAATAGTGGGAGCTAAATAAACAAAAGACCATGTTAAATTAGTTTATTATGAATGTGTATAATTTAGGAGAATGAATTTTGATTGCATTTTCCTGTTTTATCTATTATCTTCAGATCTTCAGAAATGTCAAACTTTTCGTTGAAAATGCTGATGGAGTCAAACAGACTCACCGGACCCAACTTCATTGACTGTCTAAGAAATGTTAGAATTGTCAAACTTTTCGCTGAAAATGCTGATGGAGTCAAACAGACTCACCTCAGCTCAATGCTTAATGTTGTCTTCTATGTCACCTACATTGCAAAGACAGCATGAAATTATGGGCCCCAGCAAAATGTTAGCCCATTTGAAGTGTCTTTATGATTCGCAGAGTCAGACAATGGAGTATGACCTACTCATAGAACTTTTCAAGTGTAGGCTAAATAAAGGGGGTCAAGTTTCACCTCATGTGTTGAGGATGATTGAGTTGATTGTGAGGTTAGCTTCTATAGACATAAGGTTTCATGACAAAGTCGCCACCACCCTCATTCTGCACTCACTTCCTAGGTCGTTTAAGAGTTTAATTGTTAATTATAACATGAATGGGACTAAAGTGACATTGCCGGAGTTACATAATATGTTAAAGACTTTTGAATCTTTGACCTCTAAGACCAAGCCTATTCTGATGGTTGGCTCCTCTAGTCGCCTCAAACCGAAAGGTAAGGGATAATAGAATGGGAAGGGGAAAGATGTTGCTCTGGCAGCAGCAATGAAGCCCAAGGAAGGGGCGAAGAAGAAGAAACTGCCGGCATCGGATGTTTGCATGAATTACAACAGAAAGGGGCATTGGAGAAAGGATTGCACTGCTTCAGGCGGAGGAATGGCACCAGGTGCTAATGTGCAAGGTATGTTTGTAATTAAAATTAATCTATCTATAAATTATTCTCATTCCTGGGTACTTGATACCGCTTGTGGCTCACACATTTGTACAAATGTGCATGGGCTAACTGATAGCAGGAAGGTCGGGCCTCGCGAGGTGCACCTGCGCGTCGGAAATGGAGCACGAGTTGCTGCTGAGCGCGTGGGAACTTATAGGATAGAATTACCTTTTGGCAAAGTTTTAATGTTGAACAATTGTTTTTATGTTCCTTATTTGACAAGGAATATTATTTTCATTCCTGTACTTGATTCATAGGGTTTTTCCTCAAACACGTCTAATGGCAATATGGTTTTGACTTTAGATAATGTTGTGTATGGAATTGCGCCTCTTGTGAATGGATTGTATACATTAAACTGCCACAGGAAAATTTTCAATGTACAAAATAAAAGGGCTAAGTTAAATGAAAGAAATTCTACCTACTTATGGCATTGCAGACTTGGTCATATCAATCAAACAAAGATAAAACGGTTGAGAAAATTAAATTACCTCGAACCATTTGACTTACGATCTTATGTTAACTGTGAATCCTGTTTGAAAGGCAAGATGACCATTAAACCTCTTTTTGGAAAGGAGATCTGTGGCAAGGAGGTGTTTGAGTTGGTACATACGGACGTATGTGGACCATTTTCGACTCAATCTAGAGAGGGTTTCTCTTACTTCATCACTTTCACAAACGACTTATCAAGGTTTGGATATGTGTATCTTATGAGACACAAATCCGAGGCTTTTGAGAAGTTTAAGGAGTTTAAGTGTGAAGTTGAGAAACAACTCTCAAAGAGTATCAAGACTCTCCGATATGATCGTGGGGGTGAATACTTAAGTAAAGAATTCCTTGACTACTTAAAGCTTTATGAAGTTCATTCCGAATGGACACCTCCTGGAACACCACAGATGAATGGTGTTGCCGAGAGGAGAAACCGAACCTTGCTTGACATGGTTCGTTCCATGATGAGCTTTTCAGCTCTTCCTACATACCTTTGGGGATACGCTATTTTGACCTCAATATGTGTTCTAAACAGAGTTCCATCTAAATCAGTCGAAAAGATACCATATGAGGTATGGTGTGGCAAGAAGCCATCACTTAGACACATGAGGCCCTGGGGGTGTCTTGCATATGTCAAGAAGTTGATCACTGATAAGTTGAAATCTAAAAGTGAGAAATGTTACTTTGTTGGGTATCCGACGGAAACTAAGGGATACTATTTCTATCTTCCAGGAGAACATAAGATATTTGTTTCTAGGAACGCAACTTTCCTTGAAGATGAATATGTCTACAAGGATGAGAGTTGCACAGAGATAGAACTTGAAGAAATTTAAGAACAAGGTAACAAAGATGTTGGATCCTTGCCCGATGATAAAGGCAAGAATTCAGTGGGAGCTTCTGGCGAAGATTGGGTATTTAGGGTACTTCCTTCGGCCAGTGGGAGTGCTACGAGGAGTAATGCAGAAAGGCAAGATCTTCCGGCACAGACCTTGGGAGCAAGTGCACAAGTTGTATTTCCTCCCATTCAGGAAAAGACATGAAAATAATATTCCTGAAAGCTCTAATGTTGGTGGATTGACAAGCGCACAAGAACCTACTCACAGTCAGAACGTACCTGTAACTGAACTGCAAGACAATCAACTCCGTAGGTCTTCTAGATCTCATCGTCCTCCAAAAAGACTAAATCTACTTGTGGAAACACAAAGTGAGCTAGATATTCCAGATGATGACGAGCCTAGAACATATAACGAAGTAATGCTAGACATTGATTCGAAGAGATGGCAAGAAGCCATGAAATCCGAAATGGAATCTAAGTATATCAATCAAGTGTGGAACTTGGTTGATTTGCCAAATGGGTTTAAATCCATATGATGCAAATGGGTCTTCAAGAAGAATATTGATGCATCTGGCAAGGTTCAGACTTATAAAGCTAGACTAGTTACTAAAAGTTTTACTCAGCGTCCTGGTGTGGATTATGATGAAACCTTTTCACCGGTGGCTAAGATAAAGTCTATTCGAATTTTGCTTGCAATAGTTGCACACTATGATTATGACATTTGACATATGAACGTCAAAACTGCATTTCTCAATGGTAATCAAATTGAGAAAGTGTATATTGTTACATGATGCGCGTAATATGCACACACTTTTAAACGCAAGTGCACGTTATCGTATCAAGTAGTATAGTCTTAGATAAGACCGAATATCGTCCTCTAGGATTAGGGTTCAAGTACCAACTATCTATTTTCTAGTATCTATTTGGTGAATTAATGATGGATTGTTTTGTTTATAACTAAGAATTATTAAAGACAAGTAAATATAAAGAATTACTTCAGATGTGATGAGAATAGGGCTTCTATGTATCCTCACTATCCGCTTATGCTACTTACTAATGCATTACTTATGGTGTTCTTCTTTGGAGAAAGCAGTTTACGAAATCGCTTTATACTCCCGTTAGGGTTATATAAACACTCAACCCCAGATTGTTCCTTACCTAACTTTCACGATAAGTAACTCTATAGGAGGATTAAGAACGAAAACCTAGTTGACCGTCACGCACAATGCGCAAAATTAGGGTTGTTAAGCCTCTCATCAACGCTTACAAAACTAATTGAGGTATTTTCATCCCCAATTCAAGCTCTGCCTACCCAACTTACAAAGATATTCACAATCCCCTTTCGTAATTTGATTAGAAATCATATAGTGATAACTAGTTGTCAATTAGCTACCAAGAATTCAACTCAATTATTGGATAGATCTCTCAATAAGAAAAATAACCATAAGTACGCATTAATTTATAACATAAGTTTCAAGAAGTTCAACATAGAAAGCCTATAGAGAATTAGTTCCTAGTCATAAAGATGACAAGAACTAATTCCAAGTTCATCATGCAAAACCGAATTAAAGAAAAGAAAAAAGGAAAGAAATTACTAAGTTTAGGTCTCCAATCTCCTAGCAAGAAAATCTTGTGTTGTCAAGAAAGGGAACCTCAAAACCGCCTAGGTTCTCCTTATATAAGTTTAAAACGCCTCATTCTTTTCCCTCGCAGTTCGCCCAAAAATCCGTCAAAGACCTAATTTTTCCGCTGCGCGCCTCGCAGATAGCGCCATGCGCCGAAGTTCTGCGATCCGTTGCGTTTTACGCCGCGCCCCGATATTCGCTGCTCGGTAGCCGCGGCTGAATCTTCTGTAGCTTCTGATGTTTAGCGCGCCGCGCCCGCTTCGTCTTCGGTAGCCGCGCGCTGAAGTTTTCAGATTTCAGATAGTGGCGCCATGCCTCGCTTTTAGGCGCCGCGACGCTGGATCTTCTGCGCCTTCTCTGAATGATGGGCGCCGCGACCGCTTCGATCGCAGGAAGCCATGCGCTGGTCCGATTTCTGCCTTGTTCGCCACTTTCTCTGTTTTCATCTCTGGCATCTCCTCTTTTGCCCTTTTTTTGCTCCTTTTCCGCCATTTGGCCATTTTAACTACTTTGACTCAAAAGAAAGAAAAACTATCCTAATACGACACTTATATGTGCAAAATGGGACAAAAAACTAACTAAAACTGACTCAAAAGGTGTATGTAAAATACACCGATCAAATACCCCCAAACTTAACCTTTGCTCGCCCTCGAGCAAAGATCGAAAGAAATAAAATAAAAGATTCAAAGAATGAAAAATAAAAGACTCCCTGTCATTAATCACTTTTGCTGCATAAATGTTAACTAGAAAAACATGAAGGTTAGCAGAATAATATGCAGGAACATATAGCATGAAATTTTCAAAGACACTAAACACACGGCTAGATATTTCGCAAACTCATATTCATCATGCTTGATGGAAGTCAATATACTAAATCATGCGTATAAATTCAAGAATTCCTATGGCACGCTTACTTGCTATTCTCCACTAATTCTGGATATGCATAAAAGAGATCTTCAGGACTTTGAGGGTTGTAATGTAGGCTTAGGTAGGGGTTGGTAAAGATAGGCATTTAGGCTCATTTTTTTTTCTGTACCATAAGCTCTTTGGCTTTTCAATTTTTCCTTTTTTTCTTTTGATTCTTTTCTTTACTTCAATTCTATCTTTCCCCTCTTTTGTTTTGGGAGAGTGAAGTGTATTATACTAATAGACACCCCCAAACTTAGGCTTTTGCCTCTTTCTTATTACTTTTCCATTGGGGTGCATCAAACTTGTTCACTCTTTTTGTTTCTTCTTTTTAACACAATGCACTCCACTATTTCATATTTTCACTTATGGCACAATTTTGTGGGAATATGGGGTGTCAAAGAAGAAGTTTCAAATTTAGGCTCAAATTAATGACTAGGGATATTTTTAAAGTACGGGATAGAAAAGAATGGTAAGAATTGGCTATCAAAGAAATGCCTGAGTCATCTCCCTAACATGCATATCCTAATTATTTCGCCTCAAATAGCAAGTAATCGTACACATAAGCATTTATCATTTAGCATGCATAACTCAAGCAAGAAACTCCAAATAGACAGATTCTGTGAGTTTTTGGCATATCTAACCTAAGTGTTTAGATAGTTGCTTCAATTCCTTTACATTATTCCACCTTACTTCACTAGGTGTTTCGCAACTACAAAGATACATGATTTTTGACAGGCAATTATGACTCAAGAAAGAAAAATTTTTGGTGACTCAAAATAAACATAAAACAAATAAAAAGATTTAAATAAAACATAACATGACACACAAATAACAACTAAAACACAAAAACACACCCCCAAACTTAAATCACACATTGTCCCCAATGTGTGTTGAATCAAAGACAAGAAAGAAAATAAGACACTTACAAACTTTGGTTAAAATGGTGGTGGCGGATAATGATCGACTATCGTTGAACAAGGCACTCACTCGTCGATTTGTTTCCTTGTTTCTTTGTCCTTGTACTATCGCTTGCGCGTCCGCATCATCTCCTTCCGTGTTGGTACAATTGCCCCATTGTGGGCTCAAGGTTCTCGCTTCGTGGTTGGCCTGGCCGGGTCTCGCCATATCGAGCCCTTATTTCGTGCTCATCTTCATCCACGGGCGCCTCTGCCATTGCCGCTTCCGCGGTGCTCTCCGTCCGCCGGGCCGGGTCCAGGAAAGAGTGCACTATCCCATGTGACACGGCGGTTGGTTTCTTTCCAGTATCCGCGGTAGTTGTGGGACCGCACTCACGTGGCATAGATCGTAATAAGCGAGCCGTGTCCCAATCCACCGTTGTCACCAACTCGCTGATTTCTTCTATGCTCGCACTATCTCTTTCCCCACATCAATTGTCAACCCTCATAATTCCATAAATCAACTTAATCGCCTTACGGCACTCGTGAAGTGCGTAGATGGAATCACGCGGCATCGATTTAAATACAACAAGCCTTGGTCGCTTGTTGAATTGGCACCTACCAATGCTCTAGATCCATTTCTTCCAATCTCAAAAGCACTCCGTGGTAGCGGATGTTTGCAACGATCCCATTGATGTGTTTGCTCCTAGACCATGTTCTAAAATGGCTCCAATCACCAATTCCTCCTTCAACATCCATCGCTTTTAGAGTCGCGCTTATTGCTTCCGCCACATCGCATATAATTTCCCCTTACAAAGCACCCTTCTCGCCCTCTCCTGAAAGTTTGCATAAAATTCCCGCACTATTGTTGTATTCATCGTGTTATCTTCTCCGGATTGACAAATCTCTTCCACCCCCTTAGCTCTATCATAGCCCGGATGGGCTCATAAATGTCTTCCTCCCCATATGATCCCCTTTGGTAATCCATTCCCCTTTCTGGAATTACGGGCCTGGTCTCAAGCCTTTTGTATCTTTGGAAGGCCTGGTAACTCACAAATCTATTTTCATCGTATTGTGGGGTTGGGGTGGATGTGGATCCTCTTCTCTTTCTGGTGGCCATTTTTAAACAAAATCTGCAGCTTCTACTTTTTGTGGCACAATGTCTCCTACACACTCAACAACTAGCAGCGACAACACCCCCAAACTTCAACAATGCCCACAACATCTTTTTCTACTCTTTTCTCCACTTTCATAACCAACTTTTCAGTACCCAAACTACTCCAACTACAATACTCTTCCCAACTCCTACCTCCTATGACTTCAGTGAAAGGATTCAAGAACAAAGATAGGGATTACCTTTTGATGAGAAGATTCAAGCTTGTTCTTGTTTCAATTGGTGGGTTGAGGCTATGGAATGGAGCTTTGTTGTTTGAGATAGTTGGGGGTTTTTGGGAATTTAAGAGTTTAGGTTGTGGTTGGGTTGGATTTGTGGAGGATTTGTGGGAGAGTTTCTGAAAATTCGTGGGTTTTTGGAGAGGGAAGGTTAGGTTTTGGAAATTGGAATTGGGGAAAATCTGAGTGTTGGGCGTTTAAATTTCTCGATTCCCGCCGGCCATGTTCGCTTAGCCACGCGCCAAACATCTCAAGGCTCCCGGGACTTCTCAGCGGCCTAAATTCTGCAAACTTTACGAATTCTACCGCCGCCTCGCTCTGGTAGCCAAGGCGCTTAAACTTCAAAGACCTCTTCAGATATTTTGGCGCCGCGCTTCCCGTAGCCGCGGCTACCCGCTCGAAATCCCGCTGCTCAACTTCTTCGCCTTCGCCATTCCCTGCACTATCACTCACAACACAAACACAAGAATCCCAAGACCGTGAGATTGTTCTAGACAAAATAAACTAAAGACAGAAATTAAAATAACATAATTGAAAACGTTGGGTTGCCTCCCAAGTAGCGCTGTCTTTAACGTCTTTTAGCCGGACGCAAGTTCCTTAGTCTTAATAACCTTGGAGTGGATTAAGCCCCCAACCTATCCATTTCCTCCACATTTGGCGTTTCCTTTTTCTCCTTTTCTTTTTAGCATTATCGGTAATAGGGAGTTCAGGAACACTTACCTCCTTTAGTGGCATTTCGCAAACCATGCCCGCTTGGGCTCATCACTCTTTGGTTGACTTGTAATGGCTCGCATGGGGTTTGATGGTGCCGATTGCAAAGCACCTATTCATCAGTGGTGGTTCGATGACATGTTTAAACACTTTAAACACCATTTCTTCACTCTCCACCCTTAATGTCAACTCCCTTTTCAACATCAATCAAAGCTCTTCCCGTTGCTAGAACGCCTCCTAATATGATAGGGATTTCCGCATCTTCTTCCATATCAAGAATGAAATCTGCAGAAAGAAAAATTTCCTACCTTCACAATCACGCCCTCAATCTTGCCTCGTGGATGAATCCATCGTCCCGTGGCTAGTCGGACTCACAAATGGTTGGTTTAGCCTCTCCCAACTCCAATCTTTTGAAAACCGATAAGGCATCGATTTATACTTGCCCCTAAATCGCATGTAGCTCATTGCACGCCACCCGCCCATCTGTCGTGGTAGTGTAAAGCTTCCAGTCCTTTAGCTTTGGTGGCAATTTTTTTGTAAGATAGCACTACACTCTTCTCATAGTGCTACTATCTCATATTCGCCAATTTCCTCTTTTTCCCAAGATTTCTTTCATGAACTTGAAATAAGACAGATCTGCTCCAAAGCCTCTATAAATGGTATGTTGATGTGCAACTTCAATACCTCCAAGAATTTGGAAAATTGTTTATCGACCGCCTTCCTTTGTAATCTCCGGGAAAGGAATCTTTTCTCAGATACTCTTCTCCTGAGTTTTCTATCACCGGGCTAGGTTCAACCACCTTCTCTTTTCTAACTCGCTCTTCTCAACTATTGGTGAGGTCGTTGATCCAATTTTCTTCCACTTCTCAACCGCATCGCTTACATTGCTCCTCTGATTTACCTCGCATTGCTGGCAATGTCCCCGTGGCCTCGATGTTTGTCGCTTTACCGCCCTACTGTGTTTCCAAGTTCGAACGAGGATCTAGCTTCACATAAACCGCGTTGGGCGCTGGAAAGTGTCATAGCCGCTAAGCTCATCCGGTTTTTCACGACCGCGCATTGAATCGCTGAGGCCGCGGGCTTGAATAAAAGGTCACGATTCTCGTTCTGGTTCTAGCATCGACCCTGTATCGTTCTCGCGTTCTCGAGCATCGATTCGCCGCCTCGCATCGGTTCTGCCCTCGATATTTATTCTCGCCTGCTCCATCGTATATTGTTGGGATCCGCCGGCGGCATCTATCAAATGTATGTGGCCACCACATATCTCACGCCTTTTAGGCATCTGCATCGCGTTCACCGACATTGTATGTTGTCGCAATTGTTTCGCTGAAGGCGGCCACTGGGCATTTAAGGTAGCAATAGCATCTATCTCGTGGACTCACGCTTCTTCTCCCACTTGTCGCCTCTCTTCAAGGATACGGTTGTTAGTGGCCATATCTTCTAATAACTCATGAGCATCGCGGTCGCTTTCATGAATGCTCCTCATTGCCAGATCTATGATGGTCCCGTTGTCAGATCGCCACCCCGTTGTAGAAGATGTGGACCAAGTTCCACAACTCAACGCAACGTGTGGGCACTTTCTTTGAGATCCTCAACCTTTCCCACGCTCATATAAAGACTCTCCATCACTTGGTAGAAGTTGTTCAACTCCTCTCGCGCCACGCTTACAAGGCGGAAAGAACTTGGCTAGGAATTTCGTGCCACTGCGCTACGTGAATATCGAATCGGCCGGGCAGGAATTCAACCATACTTTTGCTCTATCCCCGAGTGAGAAGGAAAGAGCCTCAACCCGACGGCATCATCGTGAACGCCGTTATATTCCGAAAGCGCACATAGCTCCAAGAAATTAGCTATGTGCACGTGGATCCTCCATGGCGGTCCTCCGACCGCACAAACAGGCCGTACCATGCTCAAAATTGTTGGTTTTATCTCGAAGTTGTTAGCTCTATCGCAGTGAGCCTAACGCATGTCTGCTCCATTCACTCGGGCAAGACATAATCTCCCAAACTTCTTTCTCGGTTGGATTCGCACTCTATCCTCCACATCTATCGCACTTGATGAGGATCTTCCGGTTAGGTTGATTTTCACCTAACCCTTCTCTCATCCTGTTATTGTTTAGATTACCGTCCATCTCTATCAAAGTTGCAACCCGTTGATTCTTTCTGTTTTGTTTGCAGGTTTTCTCGATCTCTGGATTGAAGGGAACAAGAGTGTCTGCTCCTCTTCTCCTTCGCATAAACTAATTGCCTGAAATAGATCAAAAACAGAAAACAAATCACGGCAACCTGATTTTCCGAAAAATAGCGAAAAACTAAAAAAATTTAAAATAAAAATTAAAGACCAAATTAGAAATTAAAAATAGATAATTTTGATATTGAACTATGCCTAATCCCCGGCAACGGCGCCAAAACTTGATGCGCGTAATATGCACACACTTTTAAACGCAAGTGCACGTTATCGTATCAAGTAGTATAGTCTTAGATAAGACCGAATATCGCCCCTGTGATTAGGGTTCAAGTACCAACTATCTATTTTCTAGTATCTATTTGGTGAATTAATGATGGATTGTTTTGTTTATAACTAAGAATTATTAAAGACAAGTAAATATAAAGAATTACTTCAGATGTGATGAGAATAGGACTTCTATGTATCCTCACTATCCGCTTATGCTACTTACTAATGCATTACTTATGGTGTTCTTCTTTTGGAGAAAGCAGGTTTACGAAATCGTTTTATACTCCCGTTAGGGTTATATAAACACTCAACCCCAGTATTGTTCCTTACCTAACTTTCGCTGATAAGGGTAACTCTATAGGAGGATTAAGAACGAAAACCTAGTTGACCGTCACGCACAATGCGCAAAATTAGGGTTGTTAAGCCTCTCATCAACGCTACAAAACTAATTGAGGTATTTTCATCCCCAATTCAAGCCTGTCTACCCAACTTACAGCATATTCACAATCCCCCCTTTTCAGAATTTGATTAGAAATCATATAGTGATAACTAGTTGTCAATTAGCTACCAAGAATTCAACTCAATTATTGGATAGATCTCTCAATAAGAAAAATAACCATAAGCATGCATTAATTTATAACATAAGTTTCAAGAAGTTCAACATAGAAAGCCCTATAGGAGAATTAGTTCCTAGTCATAAAGATGACAAGAACTAATTCCAAGTTCATCATGCAAAAACTGAATTAAAGAAAAGAAAAAAAGGAAAGAAATTACTAAGTTTAGGTCTCCAATCTCCTAGCAAGAAAATCTTGTGTTGTCAAGCGGAACCTCAAAACCGCCTAGGGTTCTCCTTATATAAGTTTTAAAACGCTCCTTCTTTTTCTCGCAGTTCGCCCAAAATCCGTCAAAAGACTCTAATTTTTTCGCGCGCGTTCGCAGAGATAAGCGCCATGGAAGTTCTCGCGATCCGTCGGTGTTTTGGCGCCGCGCTCGATATTCGCTGTTCGGTAGCCGCGCTGAATCTGCTGTAGCTCGTCGGATGTTTAGGCGCCGCGCTCGCTTCGTCTTCGAGGGCGCGCGACGAAGCTTCGTATTTCGGATAGCGTGGCGCCGCGCTTTAGCCGCTACTGGATCTTCGCGCTTTCGAATGATGGCGCCGCGCCGTGCTTCGATCGCAGTAGCGCGCGCTACCGGTCCGATTTCGCCTTGTTCGCCACTTTCTCTGTTTTCATCTCTGGCATCTCCTCTTTTGCCCTCTTTTTGCTCCTTTTCCGCCATTTGGCCATTTTAACCACTTTGACTCAAAAGAAAGAAAAACTATCCTAATACGACACTTATATGTGCAAAATGGGACAAAACACTAACTAAACTGACTCAAAAGGTGTATATAAAATACACCGATCATTACACCCCGTGGTTCGGGTCATGCTTAGGGGGGACGTACGAAAGGAATTTACGGGCCAGTACGGCCATGCATACGGATCTGGCCGCGACAGAATATTCCGAGGGTTCGGCTGAGTCGCAGCGCCGCTACCGAGCAGGCCGCGCACAAGTTCTGATAATTGGCAGAGGTTTCAGCGCCGCGGCGCCGGATGCAGGGCCGAGGCGGAGTTTTTGGCGGAAACTGAGGAAAAATCAGATATTTTCTTTTAAAAAAGGCCACAGAGGGTGATGTGCCCCCATCTGATTTTTGCATGTCCTATTTATTGACCAAGTCTTGAAGACTTGGTCATTCTTCAAAGCTCATTCTTCTCTCTAAAAAGCTCTTCCTTCTCTCTAAAATTCCTCTCCATTCTCTCTAGAAATTCAAAAAGAAACCTAAGCCTAGAGAAATTCTGAAAAGGTGGCAAGAAGGAAACATGTTGACAAGCTTGTAGGAGGTTTGTGGAGGTGATTGTGGAAAGAAGACAAGTGGATTTTGTTGGACTATTTTGGGTAAGCTCTAAGGTAACAATCCTTCCTCTTTTACTAGTAAATTATGTTGCATGTGTGGAAGAAAGAACTTATAGTTGTCAATATTACCTTTAGAAGTATTGCATGTAGGAATTGGATAAGAAATTGGATTAAAAAGGAATTGAGTAAGAAGTTATGTGTTATACCTCAAAAATTGAAAAATTGGACCTTGTAGTTGTATTAGATGTTATGTATTGTGGTGCAGAATTTTACACGTCCAAGTTAGGCGTGTAATCCCCTTTGTATGGATTGGATTGTTGAGCCTAAAAGGTGGCGTGTTTGGTTATTGATTTCGGCCTTGAAAAAGGTGGCAAAGTATGTAGAAACAAAGGATGTGCTGCCCAATTTTCCGTAAGAATAAGAGACTTTTCAATTAGAATGTTCTACGTTGAAGATAGAGACTAATGGATATATTATGGTCATTATAGGTTGACATACTACGCGTGGTATATTGGACTTGCGAGTGGATTAACCCGAAGAGGTATGTGGAACTTTCCTATATCTTGAGCATGACTAGTTGCACTTATGTAGTACGGTAGACGTACAAGGTTTTGATATCCCTCACTTGTTTTAAGGATGGCCAAGTTTGGTGAGTAAGGGGATTAACTCATTTCTTTAAAAAGTATTAAGGATGTCTTGAGTTTTCAAAGTCAAGGGACTTGATGTGTTTTAAGTATATGATACTTGTTTCGTTTTAAAAGTATAAGTCCCTTGATTTTAGGGAAATGTATTTGACTAATGTATAACGTTAATATAATGACTTTATGGGAAGTTGGTTATATTAGCTTTATGGAAGGTTAACAAAGGAAGATTTACTCTAAGTAAAATAAGTACGGATAAGTGATTTGAATTTATGAAAGGCAAATTGGTTTTAAGGCATCAATTGCCTAAGGTTTCAAAAGAAAAGAAGTCACATGATTTAGAAGCCTATTATATTTCTAAAAGGAAATGTGACTTGTCTTGAAAAGTAGTCGGGACTTGATACTACGGTTATTAGTATCTTGGAAGTTTTATATAAAAATGAGTCATTTCTTAAAAGGTTAGAAGTACGTGGTACTTGGGTTGAATTTCCGGATTTTCTCTTAAATGACATGTTAGTGCCTTAAATAAACTAAAATGAGAGGATATATTAATAATGTTAATAACAAGTTAGAGAATTTCTTAACTTGCTTATGTTATGATAAGCCGGTAGCGCTTATGTTATGTTATGATAAGCCGGTAGCGCTTATGTTATGTTATGATAAGCCGGTAGCGCTTATGTTATGTATGATAGTCGGTTGTGCTAGGTTATGTATTCTTACGGGGTAGACCCCGGGTTATTCTTGTTATTTCCTTTGGACATACTGACACGATGGATGGTCCACGGGTATGCGTCCATTAGGATGGTTTACTACTTATGCCATGGATTTACTACCCATGATGCGAGTGCGGCGATTGTACTCATGCGGGCCCACCGGGTTCATGCGGGTGAAATAGTCTCATGCGAGGCGAATGACCTCATGCGGGTCCACAGGACCTATGCGGGTGAAATAGTCCCAAGAGTAAGATTGCTTAATGATACTACGGGCGAGGGACCCTGTTTTGATCATGAGCCTCATATTTTTATGCAGTAAAGTTTATACTTGTTACTCTCATTGTTAGTAAGGCACAGTGCAATGTAATTTGATTTTCATCCATGACTCCAGCGTTACTTTAGACTTATGATATTATTACAGTATTTTCCAGTTTTACATACTTGGTACATATCAGGTATCGACCCCTTCCTCGGGGGTTGCGTTCATGCCGCAGGTAGGGGTAAGCAGGTGGTGGATCCTCATTCATAGGATCTTTGCTCAGGTGTCAGAAGCTCCATTTCTCCGGAGGCTTGACTTTTGGTACGGTTCTCCCTGATGTTGTAGATGTTATGTGCATTCAGGGGTGTCACGACCCGACCTCGGGCTCGTGACTGGTGCCTTACCCCGGGCACCCTAGTGATACAATCATCAGAGAAAATCAGCGGAAATAAAAACCTTAAGCATGAAACAATACATAAAATAAGCAACAGGCTAACCAAAACGGTTACCTTCCTCAGATATGTAAATATCAACACGAGCTAAATCCCTTTACAACCCCGCCACAACAAGATTACATGCACTTAAGAATGTAATCACAACTATGACGGACAGGGCCCGTCATACCCTCAATGTACAAGTACCTACTATGACAGGATTATACGAAAGATAAGCCTCCGAGAAACGGAGCTTCCCAAAACGCTGAACTGCGGATCCTATGAGCGAGGATCAACAACCGTGTACTTACACGCGGCATGAACGCAGCCTTCAAGGAGGTCGACAACAGTACCAAGTATGTGAAATCAAAATATCAGAATGAAATCATAATAGTCTATATAAAGCAGGAGACATGTATGATAGTCAAACTACAGTACACAACATATAAGCAGTCAGGTCTAGTCGGGGACTCACGCCCTCAAGTCATCACTCATGCCCGTGGAATTCTTCCTCACTGTCGGCAGTCTATGACATAAATCATACACATGTGACGCGCTGTGGCATCCTACCTCACCGTCGGCGTACATATACAATACATATATATATACCTCCCGCCCGTGGAATCTCCATCACCGCCGGCACCGTAGGTGTAACATATAACCATGTGACCCGCCAGTGGCATCCTACCTCACTGTCGGCGTACACATATATAACACACCTATATATATATATAATACGCGGCCGCATGTCCCGGAATCTCTCATCGGTGTAACATGGCCATAACGCGCCCTCGGCGTCCTCATCGCAGTGCAGTCTTCACGGGAGCTAGCCCATGGAATAATGATCGCATATACCATGCCCCTAATCCTCATCGGTAGATGTGTCTTCAGGGAGCTAGCCCATGGAATAATAGTAATGGTCACATGCCCCTAATCCCTCATCGGTGTAGACATGCCCATGTGACAATAATAATATATCGGGAATTTAACCCGCTGCATGGCCGCATGCCCCCGGAATCCCTCATCGGTGTAGACATGTCCATGTGATACTAACAATGAAAGCATACCCGTGGAATCCTCCACATCGCCAGACATCCAATGAAACGACGCATCTAACCCGTCTTCGTCGCATGCCCCGTCTCTCATCCAGATAAGCATGGCCAAGATCAAACAAATGGAAGCATACCCGTGGAATCCTCCGTCACCGCCAGACGTCCAACAAATTCACAACAAGTCACCGCCCTCCAACCGAGACGCGTAACATAGTAATACCACCAAGGCTATCACAACTAGCATAGGTAAATTAACATACTCTTAGACTTCCATTTTATGACACAAATCCGGGTTTTAACCCCCAAAGTACTACATACGTTAATCCTTTCAAAAAGATCTCTTTTTACGAAAACACAACTCGATACTATTATCCGTAGTACCAAACACGTTTATGTTTAAATCAAGTACTTTACACTTTTTAAAACAACGTCAAGTATACTTTTTAAACTCAAGTTACTTCTCTTTTCCCAAAATCAAGTTACCATTTTAAATCCAATAATAAAACCATTATTTTGTTTTCATAAAATCGTTATAACTAACTTCTCATAAAGCTATTATAACACTTTATGTTTTAAACAAATTTAAGACAAAACCCTGCCTTTCTTTTAAACCAAAACACTTTAAATTCTTAAGTCTCTTTTCTTTTAGAAATCAAGTTCCTTACTTTGGAATTTTAAGAAAATCAAAACTTGATTATAATAATTCTTATTAGCAAATGATGATCTAGGAAATGTAATACAATTTTGTCTTATCTTAGCTTCTATGCAGATGGAGGTTTCTACTGGTTTTAATATAATTAATTGTCATTACATTTTCCTTTATTAACGCTGCAATGGCTTGTTCGATAGTTATTCCCATTTCCGAAATTAATATAACTTATTCCTTTTTCTAGACCAAGTACTCATTACTCACGAATGAGGTTTCACTACTTTAACACAATTCAAGTTCTCCACATTTCATACCAAGTCAAAATATAAGTCCAGTCTCTTATCTTTTTAAAATCAACCAAAATTCGTTTAGCACGCGTACGTCTACCGTACTACATAGTTCACAACATCATGCTAGAAAAGATAGGAAGAGGTTCACATACCTCGCGACGATTATCGACAATTAGCAAAACGCTCCAAAGTACTATAACCCAGCTAGCTTTTTCCACCCTTCAAGTAGAATACACTACTCGTAGTACTTCAACATATAAAGGTCACAAAACGTCTATCAACTTCTAGATCTCTTCGTAGAACATTTCAAAGTACAAGGTTCCTATTCTACGGAAATTTCGGCAGCACCTCCCCCTCACGTAACCACATAAATCTCCTCCTCTATCAAGGCCCGCTACCAAGCCAACAACTCTGCCGGTTACATCGCCTAACCTGACGTGTACAACATCGCCCCACAATAATACTACAAGTCTCATCAGAATACACCCAATGTAAATACAGTTCAATTCTTTATAATTATCCTTCCAATAAATCTTATACTCAATTCTAAACTACTACAATATGTAATATCCAATTACAATAGGGGGACAAAGATCATTACCTCGATAAGCCCAAAATTATCCAAGATTATAAGTCGATCCTGAGCAACGTTTAGCTCCAATTCCTTACGCTCCAACCCGCTCCAAGCAACCCTTAGAAGTTTCTAAACAACTTCTCTTAACACTTCATCTAAGATATGAAGATTTTTCTAGGGCTTCATTTTTCGACTATTGGAATAAAGTAGTATTTCCGGGCTCTTAGTATTGAAATAACTTTGGAATACTACTAGGAATACTAGGCTAAGGTATTTGGGATAATACAACAATACTTGAAGTATTTTCTACACAAAGTGGGGAGGGGTGGACGAGAACTACAAAGGAGGGAGTATTATTTTAGCCTTGGAAACTCTTAAGTGTGGATGAAGAATTAGTCTTGCACAAAGGGGTATTTATAGAGAAAACAATGGCTAGGATTTAGGCAAGTGTGTGGTGTATATTGGGGACATGTGGGTGTGGGTTCTACCAACCACATGTCCACCACAACTTTGGGACAAGTGGCTAGCCACTTGTCCACTCAAAAAAAAATGTCCAAGACACTTGTCTTTCTACCATTCGGCCAACATGGCCACGTGGGGGTGACACGTGTCTCCCCCCTACTCGTCCAAATTATTTCATCTTCCGAAAATATCCGTAATGCCAAAAATCCGAAAATAAAGTGGGCCCCACAAACCGTAAATTTCCCCCGTGGGCCCCACATGACCAATTCCGGAAATAAAATTCCATAATTCTCAAATATTCCAAAAAGTCCGAATACCAAATCTGGGAATCCAATTTCCATTAACGTACCTTTTTCCTTCACAAAATCCGGAAACTTTTCCGTCGAAAAATCATATCTTTCTTCCTTTCCAATTTTAATGTCGTATTCTCGTACGTACGTCCTTATATACATACTCTGGAACTACGGGGTGTAACATTCTTCCCCCTTAGAAACATTCGTCCCGAATGTTCCTTCTAAGTCTCCAAAACATACCGCGCTTGTGATAGTCTTCACTACTATACTTACAAAACCACTTATGCCACACCGCCATAATATAACACACGCAAAACTCAATCCAAGCCAACGAGGAATCACCTCTAACATCACAAAAGCTTCCACCTATGGTTTAAAGGATACTTCTTCGTGATCTTCACTTCACAACAAAATGATCCCTTTATTCTGGTAACACACGCTCACTCATTTCCTTACTCGTCATACCCTTCTCGTACACCCGAACTCTCTCTAGTATACGTACCATACTCCACCATCGCTCAGCTTCAAAACCTCGAGTCACTACCTCCAAACTTGGTCATTTTACTAGCCTCAAATTCCTTTAAGGCCCTTCCCGCCTTCACGATCCGACATGGTCGAACGCGTCCACGAACTCGCATAACGGTTACCTAAACTGGGCCTTGCACCCTCGTGATCCTACCACTGGCGGGACCACCTCGAATCGACCCCACCTCATTCCGGCCGCGGGTTGACTGCGATCCGCCTCAACCCGACTCCGCCATCGCGCTAAACTCTCTCGTTCTCGACACGAACAATCTTACTAATCCACGTCATGGAAGCTACCACTTCTATATCAAACTACCCATGGAATTATCACACAAAACTCCACGTATACTATGCACCGACAAAGATTAATCAGAAAGTCTTTTACTCAAGACGACCTTACATCTAAGGTCTCAACTCTCATAAATTCTAAGGTTCACAATTGTCTCATCCCCAGACTTACCCTTTTCACTAACCAGGCTTCTAAATCATATTTTATCACAATGCCATCCGAACATAACAATTAACACATCATCATAACATCAAAACAAACTAGTCTCTAGAGGGTTAAGGATATACCTGAAAATCAAATAGGCGGTTCAAAGGACCGCTAAAACTGGGAACTTCCACCGCGACCCCCGCCGTGGCCTGCCGGTGTATGAACATCCTGCATAGCTATGGAAGGTGAAGAACCCACAACTGATCCCGTAGTCTGTGCTATCCCACTAGTGCCACCTGCCTGGACAGCCTTCTCGCCAAATGGCCCTGTTGCGCAGCATAACAAGTTGTCGAAATGGTACGACACTCTCCAAGATGGGGTCTACCACATCGACCACACCGAGGTAGGGGTGGCTCCATCCGCTAACACCCTCCTCCCGAAACTCAAGCCTCGAGCCCGACCGCCATGAACATCCCGAACGCCCCAAGATCGCGGAGGACCACTCAGACCGGAGGAGGCGCATAATCGCATCTTCGAGGCGACCCGCCAAAGTCACCAAAGGTCCTCGCCCCCGGCCTCTTATGCGATCTCGTCCCTACGCCGGTCTCTACGCTCTCAATCCTCGTGCATTAGCTCAGATACGGCAATGTCCATGTCCGGCTGAAGAGCTACTCATGTACAACTCTCTGCTAGATAATCGTCAAGTCCTGTGACATATCGGTGCACTCTATCCTCCATTTCTGCCACTAAAGCGGGGACATAACGAGCCAACGAGCCAAACTCTATACTGTATTCCCGAACCGTCCGCCCGCTCTACCTCAACATCATAAATCTATCTGCCCGAGCTCTCCTCATCTGCGAGGGCAAGAAGTGTGTAAGAAAAGCCTCTGAGAACTCATCCCATGCGGCTGGAAGTGCGTGCTCTCCCGACAGCCCCACGATCAAATCACGATCATGCGGTATCACGCAGCCGATGCGAACCTAAGACCACCGACTCGGTCTCTGAAGCCTTGATCACTCTCATGATCCGCTGCAGCTGTTGAATAAACTCCTGAGGATCTTCCTCAGTTCTCGATCCATAGAACTCGGGTGGGCTGCAACTCAGAAAGTCCCAAAGTCTCAAACTATCAGATCTAGGGTGAACTACTGGTACTACCGGAACCTCCGACTCTCGTCTGTCCTCATTCCTAGCCACCAGCCTAGCTAATAACTGAGTCATCTCCTTGTAACCCATATCCTCTGCCCTCGGCCGTGGAACCGAGACTCAGTATCGTGGTCTCAGCAGCTACGGCCGCCGCCTAAACTCCTTCAGGGCTAGCGGCCGCAGAACTCCCATCTGTAGTACCACCAGGTAAAGATCGGGCTCAGGCCTCGTAACCCTCTCAGTGCTCTACTCGCACTCTCTCGCCGCCTTGCCCTTCCGGGCTCTGTTGCCTCGTGGAGGCATAATCGGTACAAAAGAATACGTCGGAGGAGTCCAACTTACAACACAAATCTAAGGCACGATCTCGCAGTAAGAATAGAAACCAATCCTAAATATCCTGCAGCCTCGACATATAGATGTGGTGCACAACACACCGATAATCAAGACTCTACTAGACACGGCCTCAGACACTTTCCGAGGACAAAGCGCTCGATACCACTTTTGTCACGACCGACTGCCCGTGGATCGTGCCTTACCGGGCACCCTAGTGATACAATCATCATAGAAAATCACGGAATAAAAACCTTATGCATTAAACAATACATAAAATAAGCAACAAAGCAACCAAAATTACCTTCCGTATATATAAATATCAACACGCACGCTAAATCCCTTACAACCCCGCCCACAACAACACTACGGACTTCTAAGAATGTAACCACAACTATGACGGACAGGCCCCGCCATACCCCCGAATGTACAAGTACTACTATGATAGGGACTATACCAAAGATAAGCCTCCGAGAAACTGAGCTTCCTAAACGCTGAATCGTGATCCTATGAGCGAGGATCAACAACCGGTGTACTTACTGCGGCATGAACGCACTTCAAGGAGGTCGAGACAACAGTACCAAGTATGTGAAATCAAAATATCGTAAATGAAATCATAATAGTCTATATAAAGCGGAGACATGTATGATAACCAAACTACAAGACACAACATATAAGCGCCAGTCTAGTTTGGGACTCACGCCTCAAGTCATCACTCATACCCGTGGAATTCCTTCCTCATCGGCTTTAGCCTATGACATAAATCATACTCACGTGACGCTGCCTGCGGCATCCTACCTCACCGCCGCGCATACATATACAATACATATATATATACCTCCCGCCTGGAATCCTCCATCATCGCTGCACTGTAGTTGTAACATATAACCACGTGACCGCCAGTGGCATCCTACCTCACCGCTTCTGCATACATATATAACACACACATATATATATATATAATACGCGTCGCGTGTCCCGAATCCTCATCTGTAATACGGCCATAACGCGCCCTCGACATCCTCATCGCAGCGCAGTCTTCACGGGAGCTAGCCTATGGAATAATGATCGCATATACCATGCCCCTAATCCTCATCTGTAGACAGTGTCTTCACGGGAGCTAGCCCATGGAATAATAGTAATGGTCACATGCCCCTAATCCTCATCGGTGTAGACATGCCCACGTGACAATAATAATATACCGAGTTTAACCCACGCACGTGGCCGCACGCCCTAATCCTCATCTGTAGACACGCCCACGTGATACTAACAATGGAAGCATACCCGTGGAATCCTCCACACGCCAGACATCCAATGAAACGTGACGCATCTAACGCGTCTCCGTCGCGTGCCCCGTCTCTCATCGCATAAGCATGGCCAAGATCAAACAAAATGGAAGCATACCTGGAATCCTCCACCGCCAGACGTCCAACAAATTCACAACAAGTCACCTACTCCAACCGAGAGACGCGGTAACATAGTAATACCACCAAGGCTATCACAACTAGCATAGGTAAATTAACATACTCTTAGACTTCCATTTTATGACACAAATCCGGGTTTTAACCCCCAAAGTACTACATTCGTTAATCCTTTCAAAAAGATCTCTTTTTACGAAAACACAACTCGATACTATTATCCGTAGTACCAAACACGTTTATGTTTAAATCAAGTACTTTACAATTTTTAAAACAACGTCAAGTATACTTTTTAAACTCAAGTTACTTCTCTTTTCCCAAAATCAAGTTACCATTTTAAATCCAATAATAAAACCATTATTTTGTTTTCATAAAGTCGTTATAACTAACTTCCCATAAAGCTATTATAACACTTTATGTTTTAAACAAATTTAAGACAAAATCCTGCCTTTCTTTTAAACCAAAACACTTCAAATTCTTAAGTCTCTTTTCTTTTAGAAATCAAGTTCCTTACTTTGGAATTTTAAGAAAATCAAAACTTGATTATAATAATTCTTATTAGAGCAAAATGCATGATCTAGGAAATGTAATACAATTTTGTCTTATCTTAGCTTCTATGCATTGGAGGTTTCTACCTGGTTTTAATATAATTAATTGTCATTACATTTTCCTTTATTAACGCTGCAATGGCTTGTTCGATAGTTATTCCCATTTCCGAAATTAATATAACTTATTCCTTTTTCTAGACCAAGTACTCATTACTCACGAATGAGGTTTCACTACTTTAACACAATTCAAGTTCTCCACATTTCATACCAAGTCAAAATATAAGTCCAGTCTCTTATCTTTTTAAAACCAACCAAAATTCGTTTAGCACGCGTACGTCTACCGTACTACATAGTTCACATCATCATGCTAGAAAAGATAGGAAGAGGTTCACATACCTCGCGACGATTATCGACAATTAGCAAAACGCTCCAAAGTACTATAACCCTGCTAGCCTTTTCCACCCTTCAAGTAGAATACGCTACTCGTAGTACTTCAACCTATAAAGGCCACAAAACGTCTATCAACTTCTAGATCTCTTCGTAGAACATTTCAAAGTACAAGGTTCCTATTCTACGGAAATTTCGGCAGCACATCCCCCTCCCGTAACCACATAAATCTCCTCATCTATCAAGGCCCGCTACCAAGCCAACAACTCCAAGGGGGTTACACGTCTAACCGGACGTGTACAACACTGCCCCACAATAATACTACAAGTTCATCAGAATACAAACCAATGTAAATACAGTTCAATTCTTTATAATTATCCTTCCAATAAATCTTATACTCAATTCTAAACTACTACAATATGTAATATCCAATTACAATAGGGGGACAAAGATCATTACCTCGATAAGCCCAAAATTATCCAAGATTATAAGTCGATCCTGAGCAACGTTTAGCTCCAATTCCTTACACTCCAACCCGCTCCAAGCAACCCTTAGAAGTTTCTAAACAACTTCTCTTAACACTTCATCTAAGCTATGAAGATTTTTCTAGGGCTTCATTTTGCGACTATTGGAATAAAGTAGTATTTCCGGGCTCTTAGTATTGAAATAACTTTGGAATACTACTAGGAATACTAGGCTAAGGTATTTGGGATAATACAACAATACTTGAAGTATTTTCTACACAAAGTGGGGAGGGGTGGACGAGAACTACAAAGGAGGGAGTATTATTTTAGCCTTGGAAACTCTTAAGTGTGGATGAAGAATTAGTCTTGCACAAAGGGGTATTTATAGAGAAAACAATGGCTAGGATTTAGGCAAGTGTGTGGTGTAGATTGGGGACATGTGGGTGTGGGTTCTACCAACCACATGTCCACCACAACTTTGGGACAAGTGGCTACTCAAAAAAAAAACGTCCAAGACACTTGTCTTTCTACCATTCGGCCAACATGGCCACGTGGGGGTGACACGTGTCGCCCCCCTACTCGTCCAAATTATTTCATCTTCCGAAAATATCCGTAATGCCAAAAATCCGAAAATAAAGTGGGCCCCACAAACCGTAAATTTCCCCCGTGGGCCCACGTGACCAATTCCGAAAATAAAATTCCATAATTCTCAAATATTCCAAAAAGTCCGAATACCAAATATGAGAATCCAATTCCCATTAACGAACCTTTTTCCTTCACAAAATCCGGAAACTTTTTCGTCGAAAAATCACATCTTTCTTCCTTTCCAATTTTAATGTCGTATTCTCGTACGTACATCCTTATATACATACTCTGGAACTACGGGGTGTAACAAGGGGTATGACGGGCCCCTGTTCCGTCATAGTGGTTACACATTCTTAGAGATCTGTAGTTCTGTTATAAATTGGGTGGTTAGGGATGAATCGCTCGCTTTTTATTATATTTACGGTCATGAAAGGTAGCCATTTTGGGTTAGCCTGTTTCATATTTTATATGGTTTCCTGTTTGTGAGTTTATTTCCGCTGGTTTTCTCTGATGTTGTATCACCAGGGTGCCCGGGGTAAGGCACCAGTCATGGGTCCGAGGTCGGGTCGTGACATATATGAAACAACCTGAGGGTTTTTCATGTATCGTTTGAAGTAGATTCTTCTTTTGATCAATCAAAAACCCTTCCCAAACTGTAGAAGCTTCTTCCAAAGCAGAGTTTTCTTAGAACAACATAACAACGAATTGAACTATTCCACAGTGATCGGAGGGGATAGAAAGCAAAAGTAACTCCCGTATTAGCTCATCAACTCGACTTACAGGAGAGGTGTGGAAAGACACTTCCTTGACTATAAAGTTTGGAAATGAGTGAAACAATTTCTTTTCCGGTATGTGGAGTTTTCTTTCATTGTTACGACAGGCTGAGGGAAGTTTTACAATCACCTACTCAAACCCATTGTCGAATCCTACTCAGCGGAATATGGAGGTACTTATGGCAGAACGGGCCAATCTGGAGTATATATTGAGATAGGATTGAATGTCATGCCCTTAAGCTAAGTACATTTGATTAGCGGAGTTCCTTTTTTGAAATGAGACCCTCCTTACTCGGGGGAGAGAAGAAAATCGAGTCCATAGAAAGTATCTTCTTGGCTTAGGCTTCCAACTGAACAATACGGCTCGCACTCGCCACTAGCAGGCTTAAGCGCTTGAAAAGCGCTAAGAAAGGTCGCTTCACACCCTTTCACAAATACCCACCAAGAGCGGAAGAGAGGGTTACCGTACATACAAGAGTCTTCCAGTTCTTACGGAAGCTCTTTCTTATCAGTCAATCAAGTAGTACAAGAACTGTATCTTATATGATGATCCAGAGAAACGTGTGGTTTCTGAACCCATTGAGATGACCCAAGAATTTCACTATGGATTTTGATAGTTTTTTGTTGTGCGTCCTCAACTAATTGAGATAACAAAATGATGACCATGACTAGAAGGGAAAGGCGGAGGTACGAAAGAGGGTTTGCTAATCGGATTTCCACTCATAGAAAGCCTGAAGTTCGTCCTCAAGTGCTAACAGTTACAGAAGTCCATTTATGGACTTAAGCAAGCCTCTAGGAGTTGGAACATTTGCTTTGACAATGCTATCAAATCTTTTGATTTTGTCAGAAGCAAAGAGGATCCTTGTGTTTATTCCAAACGCAAGGATGAGGGTATTGTCTTCATTATAATATATGTTGATGACATATTGATAATGAGAGATAATAAGACCCTCATGCAGTCAGTTAAGGATTAGTTGTCCAATACCTTCATGATTAAGGATTTAGGTGAAGCCTGCTACATTCCGGGAAATAGGATCTATAGAGATAGACCTAATAGATTGTTGGGCATTGTCACAATACCACATAGACAAAGTGCTTAGACGTTTTTCAATGGAGAATTTCAAGAAAGTCGGTCTTCCAATGGGTCAAGACATCAAGTTATCAAAGAAGGGCTACCCTTCTAATGCTATTGAACTTGAGTGCATGAAAATGATACCGTATGCTTCGGCTATATGATCAATCATGTATGACATGACATGTACTAGGCCAGATGTGGCCTTTGCACTTAGTATGACTTGCAAGTTCCAGCAGAATCTTGGCGAGTAACACTGAAAAGCAGTCAAGAGTATTCTCAAGTACCTCAGGCGTACTAAAGATTACTTCTTAGTCTATGGTAGAGTTGATGAGTTGGTTGTCACTGGGTATACCGATGCTAGTTTTCAGACATATGTTGATGATTTTAAATCTCAGTCTGGTTACACTTTCATTTTCAACAGAGGAACAATGAGCTGAAAGAGTTCCAAACAGGCTACTCGCACTCACTCATCGGGCGAGTACATTGTTGGATCGGAGGCTGCTAAAGAAGCTGTCGCGATTTATGAGTTCCTGAAGGAACTAAGGGTTGTTCCGAGTGCTGGTTGTCCAATAACCATTTATTGTGACAACACTGGTGCCATTGCACAGGCAAACATATTGAGTTGGATATTCACTTTGTTCGCGAAAAGGTTGCTCGTGGACAAGTACGTATCTTACCCACTTTTAGATTGCCGATATTTTTACAAAAGGTCTTCCGCTGGTTCTATTTGAAGATTTCCGGGACAGTCTCAGCATACGCCGACCTCCCGCTTCGACTGCGGGGGTGTGATAGAATATGATAGAATATTTAATTATAATTATATATATTTTGTATATGGTAGGTGTATATTTAGTCATTACTTACCTTAATTCCAGTCTAGAATTATGCTTGTATTATGAGTATATTTACTATCCATTTGGAATGAAATTCTGGTGCTGCAAAGCACAAAGAAAATGTCAAAAAAAGGACAAAGAAGTTGTTTTTAAGTTGATGAAATTGCTCAGAAGAATGATTAGTACAAAATTACCATTATCAAGCATCTTTGTGACCAGATGAATTGCATAGGTATTGCTGGCAAGAGTGATAAAATGAGGTCGAATCTCCACAAACACAGCATTCCTTTCATCTTGTTTACAATGTTTCACATAAGTCTAAGATTAACAAAAAAGAGTTAGCAAAACCATTTGGAGCATCATATAGTCCTTGTCATCAACAAGAAGAAGAGGGAGGATAGAACCTGAAGAACACGAGAAGAAACATGGGAGCTTGCTATTTCAGGGATCTTCCCTTTTATTTTAAAAATTGGACATAACAATTGTAAAAATTGGAAAAAACTAGTACAGATATTTGTTTTCAAGTTGAACATGATATTTAAAAATTTAAAGTTATGTTTGGACATTAATATAAATTGAAGTTGTTTTAAAAAAAATTGTGACCATTTAAAGAGAAAATTATGAAAACTATTTTTTTGGAGTTTTTCGACTTTCGAAAAATTATAACAATTCTATGTTCAAATAATTTTTCAAAATAAGATTCCAAAAAAAAAAGAGAAAACTATCCCTGGTGACACTTGTAGAACTCATTGGCCAATAATTTTTACATGTTTCTGAAAATCTTTTAGGACTATGTATTGAGGGAGAAACTTAAATGAATTTTCAAACCTCTCTCTGCATTTTTAGTGTTAATCACTTCAACTTTGTAATTTTTTTTAATATATTTTAAAAAAAGTTATCACCTTTTTATTTAGCTTAATACCTATATAGCCCCTTAAACTTGATATGTTTTGTACGATAAACACTCAAACTTAATCAGTGAGCACATAGACACTTTTTTTTTTTTGTTGACGAAGGAACCCGCAGCCGCTACTCTTTCGAGTGCGCATGTGGTAAACTCCCGACCGATGCAGAGTCGCAAACCACGCCACCATGTAAACCACACTTGGCAAGCCATGTGTGACAGGCTCAACCAAGAAGGTTTATGCAGGGGATCGAACTCGTGACCTTGCGGTCCCGCGCTCTACTGCTACACCAACTTGGCTACCCTTGCGGGTTTCATGTCATTTTCTTAACAACACCTTAATTAGATACTTTTTTTTTTGTTGACGAAGGAACCCGCAGCCGCTACTCTTTCGAGTGCGCACAGGGTAAACCCCGGACTGACGCAGAGTCGCAAACCACGCCACCGTAAACCACATTTGGCAAGCCATGTGTGACGCCAACCAAGAAGGTTTATGCAGGATCGAACTCGTGACTCATGCGGTCCCGCGCTTCATCAAGCATTAATTCTGGCTACCCTTACGGGTACCTTAATTAGATACTTGAACTTAACAAAAGTGTGTCTTTTGAACACACTTGAACTTAACAAAAGTGTGTCTTTTGAACACACTTGAACTTAACAAAAGTGTGTCTTTTGAACATCAGTGTACGTAAGGCCAAGTGAGTGAAACTTGATTGCTTCTAATATGTTAAATGAACCAATTATTAGATAACACGTGTAATAGTTTTTTAAAATGAAAAATATAACTAAAGATAGAATAAACACATTTTAAAAAATACAAACCCACTCCAATATTTTTCCATTCCCAAACCGTCCATCACTTTTCCTTTTTAGCTTTATCATTAGCACTTTCATGGATTCTATTTATTCCTATCTGCCCATGCCGTTTTTTTAGCCATGATGATCAATTTCAAAGGGCGTGACGGCGACCAAATATTCAATAAAAATAAGGAGTCCATGTCACAGCCCAGCTTCGGGGTGTAGCCGACACCCGATGCATGTACGATCTGAACGTACCACATGTATATTATAGCATGAACATATAACTATCTGGGCCGACTGACAATCACCAGAGAAGCTAAAGGTATAGGGCCTGAACAAATGACAGTTAAACCAACATGTACATATCAACAAGACCGACAAGGCCATGATCAACAGCAGTGGGCCGGCAAGGCCATAGCAACAATACCAAAAGACTGATAGAAAGGCTGTGACACTACATAATTCACCAGTCTACAAGTCTCTATGAATCATGTAACCAAAACAATCAGATCGGGACAGGGTCCCGCCATACTCATAATATGTACATAAAAGCATACTCAAAACTCAGACAACAACTCCGAAAGAAGAAGAGTGCTCCAACTCAAACTGAACAGTGACCCTACTGAGGAGGCCCGCCAAATCGTCTATTTGTACTTGCGGGCATGAAACACATCGTTCCCCCGACAAAAAAGACATCAGTACGAAAGATGTACTGAATATGTAAGGCAAGTAAAACATGTGAATAAGAAATACAATACCAGAGAAGGGTGGAGAAATTAACATGAAAGTCAGAAAAAGGTCATTGAGGGCACACAACTAATATAACCATGAATATATACATGAAAATAAAATCAAGTCTCTCTATGGGCCCCCATATATATATATAGGGCCCATAGAGAGTATCAAGCTTCTTTGTGAGGCATCTTATCATAAATTTTCATGCCATGTAGGATGCGGTAATATCTGTCCAAATGATCAGTGGTATGTGCATATAAGTGTCTGCCCGACCGACTATAGCGCGGCGCGGTAAAAAAATAGATACATATGTATAAGTACTATACAAGATAGACCTCAAGGACACCATGAATAGAGTCGAAGTGGCCTATGATCGTTATCCGACTATCATTATGGAATCATATACAACGAACATTACAATTCAACCCTAGCTCTCTGAATCATTCGTATCACAAGGAATATCATAAAATGTGAATGAGAGTTCCGATAAAAACATACTAGAATCATAAGCAATAACGGAAGGGAAACACAAGATAACCAAACTACTAAGAATGAAATCATTTGATGATATTTCATTTCACTTTTGATCTAAAACAAAATCATGTCAAAGAAGGCAAAAACCTTACATACATTTAACACCGAACTTATTCTCGAGGCGTTGAAACCAGCCTCCTTTTACACATTGATCTCCAAGAAACAACAACAACTCTAGGATTAAACTAAGAGAAGACACGACAACTAATCGTCGAGCGACAAACTCGCTACATAATGAACTACACAACGCTTCTCCCTACATTTTCCCCTATAACTCCATAACAACAACAACCATATATAATCCATAATTTCCAGCCCACAAATCAGCTCAAAACAGCCACCAAACAACCAACACGAAAACAACAACTTATACGATTTTCCACTATTAATTTCGTTTCACATTTTAGCTATGACCTAGACGAACTTAAATATATCTAGGAGAGGAGAATTCTTACCTTATATGTCAATAACTATTCTTCTTCCACCTCACTTCACTTCTAATAAAGCCCGAATTCAACAACACAATAAAATGGAATAACGAAATTGAAATGGTGAGCAAAACCCATAACAAAATTGAATAACATTGCTTGCTTCCTTGAAATGAAATCTCACGTATTAATAAGAAAATAAAGCATTTCATATGTATAAATCATGATGTTGTTGTCCATTGTTAAGAACCAAAAATGTTACTTGGTTCAAAGGAAGAATCACAATTTTCATAAATTTCATCGTAAATATTGTTGACACCCAATTTTGTCCCCTCTCTTCCGATTATTTGTTTGCAATTTAAAATATATTTTGACACCACAAAATAATTATATATATATATATATATATATATATATATATAAGGCCTTTAATATCGTCGTCTATTCTCAAATATCATTATTATTCACATTTTTTACTATCATTTGCATTTTTATATCATAATCATAGTTTTACACTAATATTCTGTGTTATTTTATTTTAGCAAAATGGCATCGCATTTTTATTTAATTAAGCATTTATTAAATGTTATGTTATTATTTTTTACATTTTTTTTCTTCAAAGCATTTTTTATTAAACTCCCTTTTATATTTTTCAAACCCACAACCCATTTTCCATCATCCCAAAACATTTTTTCAAACCCAAAAATCCTTTTTTATTCCCTAAACTCAGCCCATAACCCCAACCCCATTTTTCGACCCAACTCACCCCAGACCCAACTGGCCGAAACCCACCAACCCAAACTCTTTCAGCCCACTCGACCTCTCTTTACCCCCCTTTATATTATAACCCTAAAAAAGAAACAAAAGGGACCGGACCCATTACCCTCAAAACATTAAGACCTAGTTCTCTTCCTCTCCACTTCACAAAACCCCCTGCCGCCACCTAACGCCAGAGTTCTGGTGACCCCCAATAACACACATTGCCGCCCTCCTATCATCCCTACATCTCTGAAAAACCACCCAAAAAAGACACACGAGCTCACCATGGACGAAGCCACCATCAGCTTCGCCGCTCCACCACAGCACCACCCGCATCCCCTTTTCTTCTCTGGCAAACGTGCTCCTCACTAATTCTCCGGCGAGGAGCTTCTAGCTCCGATGAACCGGAGGGAATCACCATCACGACACCATCTCCCCATCCCTTTTGGCCTTTGTTTCACCAGATCTGCCTGTATCTGGACGGAAAACACCTAACACAGACGATACTTCATTTTAATAACTACCACGGTGTTGTTCCGGTGTACCTTGTCGTGGAAGTGACACCACCACCCTTTTTTTTTTTTTGCTATTGAATATGGTCGGAGGAGGTCGAACTCCTGCGACGCTACTGTCGTTTATATTTCTCTTGCGGTTATATTCTTGTGTGGTTGTTGGACTGATTTAACCTCATTTTGACATACTCTGGTGAGAACGTTTTCCGGCATACTGGCTGATTTTTTTATTGTTCCTAACATTTTGATAATTTGGGATAATTTCTACCCGGATAATTACTCCGGCGTTTGCCTCTGTTTGCTCTGTTGATTATTGCTCTTTGGTTATGGAACTTTGCTATGTTTTTGGCTATTTTCGCCACTGTTTTACCATGGTTGTTGTCCGCTGCTTTGCAAAATTCTCGAACTGATTTCCCCTTGACTCTTTTGCTTGAACTGCTTTTGAATATATTGCTACACTTGGTGAAAAGTCTCACTGGTTTGAATATGATACTACACTTGGGCCGATGAGAATGATTTTGAGGTCATGCCCCTTTCGGAAAGGTTGTCCCTCGATTTCCTTCGGAAAGGGTGATGATGAGACTTATAAAAAATCACATGCGAGAAACCAATATGCGTTGGCGAGGCAACTACATCGACTGGCGAGTAGCTAGTTCACAGCCACGACATGAATGAGATTTTTTTTATTTAAAAACATAAGTCGGAGCCTCACGTAATCAAAACTTCTATTATTTTATACGGGTTCGAAGGTTTTACTCGCATTTATTTAGTTCTAACTGTATTTTCTTTTACATCTTGTGAGTAATATCTAAATAATATGGGGTAATAAAGTGGGGTTCTACAAAGATGAAAGAGAACAAAATTGCCGGACTTATGCACAAGGCCCAAGAGATGACATTGTCATCGTCTTAGCCATTACCGTTTGAACTTCTTTTAATTCTGCCTTCCTTTTTATTTTATATTTTAATTTAATTATTATGCTTGTGTGATTGTTTGATTATTTAGAAGATTAGACCTAGAACTGATAAACTAGAAAGGGTAGTTAAAATAAAGAAATTTGTCGTTGGTTTTTTATTTATTTTAGGCTCGCAATGCATACTTTTCATCAAAATCAATTTTACATGCAAACACATACTTTTTTTCAACAAATCAATTTTACATGTATTTTTATAAACCATGCCATACAAATGCATGCTTTTTATCAAAAACTCAATTTTACATTGCATTTTATAAGCTATGTCATGCAATACATACTTTTACGGTTTTACCAACAAATCAATTTCACGTGTATTTTTATAAATAATGTCATTTGTCAAAATACATCGTTAAGTTTGCAAACATTTCTTTCTTAACTTTATATTTATTAACATGTATTCTTTAGCATAATAATTAATATATGTTTGACCGGATAACCGTAGTTAGCGGATCTTAAAGGATGCATAATCCCTTTCTTTTAGGATAATAAAGAACTCTTACCCAGAATTTCATAGTTCTGTAGACCAGTAATCGGAGTTCATTTGCAGCATTTTAGTTAAATATTCAGGTGCCCTAATTCAGCGTAGAATAATTAGGTGGTGACTCCTTAAGTATTAATTAATTCAGGAATCACCAATACGCCGCAATCGCGACAGATTCCTCTCCCTCGCGAGCGGGGCGGTAAAAAATGGGTGCGACAGCATGACAACTTCGCTGGGGAATCCAGGTTCTTAACCATAGCAAACCTAGGTTAATTATTATTGCGCTTTATTTTGCTCCTTATCTGATCGATTGATTTAATTGTTTCTTTTATCTAAATTTTGTTTGCTTAACTACTTTAAATGCTACTATCTTTTACTGCTTTCCTTAAATTAGCATTCTGTTCATATTTCCTTCACTTCAAAAAATTGACACTATCACACAGTACACGCAAATGTGTTTCGCACACCCGCAATTTTTTTTCAAATTTTAGGAGAGTTGGCGTATGCGCGGGGTGTCCGGACCATCTGGTGGTCGCGTAGCCTTCTCACTCGAGCAGTCCACTCGAGAACCTTGGGTCTAGTAAGCCAAATCTTAGAATATTTAGGATAGAGTATACCACCCCTTTATCTTAAGTCATGCAGGCATACATCTTAGGTGGGTCGAACCTTGGTATCGACTCCACAATTAAGAAATCCACCAAATTGTCGACGGGTCTCTGTTGAGTCTATTTTAGTACTGTTTTAGAGTGTGTTTTAGGGAGTCTTTTGTTGTCCTTTAATTGTTTTGTACAGTATTATGCGTGTTATAATGTGTTTTCAGGTTTTAAGCGATTCATAAGGTTTGAGGCGAATTCAAAGGAAATATGTGGTTATTGAGGATAAAAATGCATATCTGGTCATAAGAGATAAGTCAGAGAAGTCACGGAAAGCATATAAGCAATCTTCAAAACAAAAAAAATGGAAGAGTCGCGGCGCCTGATCTCCAGTTAGGAGATGCGTCTCGTCTCCGTCTTTTGAAAGCTTAAAATTCCAACCGCTTTTGCAATTTCAAAATTTGTTTTGTTTAATCAATTTTCTTTCAGCATGCATACTAATAAATATGTCGATAATGTGAATGTGACATCTGATGAAACAAGTGAACAAAGTCCAAATGACGAACCATAGACTTCAGAAAGAAGAAATACACGAGGGCATGTATGGGCCTCATATGAATGGTTTTACTCTAGCAAAGAAGATTCTGCGAGCAGTGTATTTTTGGATGACCATGGAAATAGATTGCATTCGCTTTGTGCAAACGTGACATTAGTGTCAGATTCATAGCGACTTAATTCGGGTACCTCCTAACGAGCTCAATGTGATGAGTTCTTGGCCATTTGCAGCTTGGGGCATGGATGTCATTGGTCCTATTGAACCCACCACGTCAAATGGGCACAGATTCATTCTAGTGGCAATTGATTACTTCACAAAGTGGGTAGAAGCATCATCATACAAGTCAGTGTCGAAGAAGGTGGTAGTTGAATTTGTCCGTCATTTTCCGATTTGGAATCCCTGAGTCGATTACAATAGATAACGGAGCCAATCTCAGCAGTAATTTGATGCATGAGGTATGTGAGAAGTTTAAGCTCACTCACCGCAATTCCACTCCTTATCGACCTCAGATGAATGGAGTAGTCGAAGCAGCTAACAAAAACATCAAGAGAATACCGCAGAAAATGGTTGATAATTACAAGAACTAACACGAGCATTTGACCTTTGCACTTTTGGGATATCGCACTACAATCAGAACTTCTACTAAGGCAACGCCGTATCTTTTGCTCTACGGAACGGAAGTTGTGTTGCCAGCAGAGGTAGAAATACCTTATTTGAGAATTATCTAAGAAGCCTAGTTGAGCGACACCAAGTGAATACAGAATCGATACAAGCAATTGATGTTAATTGATGAAAAGTGAAAGAATCCAGTTTATCTAGATAACTTTATCACAACAGGATGACCAAAGCTTTCAACAAGAAAGTAAGACCAAAGATTTTCAAACCGGGGCAATTGGTGTTGAAACGCATAGTCCCGCACCAAAACAAAGCTAAAGGAAAATTCACACCTAATTGGCAAGGGCCTCACATGGTTCACTGAGTGCTAAATGGAGGGCACTAATCCTAGCTGAAATGGACGACGAAGTATGGCCAAAAGCTATCAATGTAGATGTCGTGAAAATATACTACATTTAGGATTTTTTCCATGTAATGAATTTCCTATGTTGTAAAGGTTGCGCTCCCTTGGCAGGATACGCAAAGAACCGATGTCGGGTTCCGTCTCTTAAAGCACAAATTTCCCTAAAAATCCTATTTACATGTAACATGAACTACATTATGACCTGATTCCCTCGGTGGGATTCGTAGGCGGACACATCGGCTTCGGTCTCATTCTTAGAAAACCTTACAATCCCTTTTTGCTTGTAACGAACTACGTTATGACCTGATTTCCTTGTTGGGATACGTAGGCGACCTATATCGGCTTCGGTCTGACCATTAGAAATTCTCCTTCATTATTTTGCATATAGCAAACTACACGCATCTGATCACCTTGATAGGACAGACAAACAACCCACATAAGACTCGATCTCGTCCAATCGAAAGTTCAGCATCCTCACATACCAAAAACTGGAGCAATTTAAGGGTTTACTGCGAGAAGCCGCCAATTGAGATGGGAAATGTTGGCCAACTAATTCTTCAGTCATAATAAGAATTTTGGATAAGATGTTTGCTTTGTTTTCACTGCATGTCACTATTCGAAAATTCGACAAAAACTCTTATTGATATGCATACTTTCTAATAAGCAATTTATTTTCAATAAATATTTTTCATTAACAGCTAGCCAAGACTGGAAAGCAGACAGGGGCTACAGATCCAAACAAGTCGGGCGCAAGAGTATCAAGAGCCAAAGCTACAAATTCAATACGAATAGACCCCCCCCTCCCCCCCAAAAAAACTCACAAGTTTTCTTTGAATACATGTTCTTCATATTAGCAGAAGCAGAGAGGATAACAACATCGATGTTTTAATTATGCAATTAGGCTCAGCATATTTCAGCCTGTACGGTTCGCAAATACACGTCTATGCAATAATGTCATTTTTGCCATGCGGGTCACAAACGCACAACGTCTAGGCAACGACGTCATTCCTGCCCATGTGGGTCACTAACGCACAATGTCCAGGCAACAACGTTATCTCAGCCCATGTCGTTCGCAAACGCATAACGTTTATGCAATGATTACATTTCAGTCCATGTGGGTCACAAACGAATAACGTCTATGAAACGACGTCATTTCAACTCATACGGGTCACAAACGCATAATGTCTATGCAACGATGTCATTTCAGTCCATGCGGGTCACAAACGCACAACGTCTAGGCAATAAAATTATTTCAGCCCATGCGAGTAAAAAATGCATAACGTCTATCCAATGATGTCATTTCAGCCCATGCGGGTAACAAACACATAACGTCTATGCAACGACATCATTTCAGCCCCTATGGGTCACAAACGCATAACGTCTATGCAACTACGTCATTTCAGCCTATGCGGGTCACAAACGTACAACGTCTAAGCAACGACGTTATTTCGCCTATGTGGGTAGGTGTTGACACCCAATTTTGATCCATCTTTTAGTCATTTCTTGCAATTTTAAGCATTTTAGGACACCGCATTTTAATCATCATTTTTTGCATTTTTACATAATATTTTATATTTATTTCTCCGCAAAAATGACATTGCATCTTTTTATTTTAAATTAAGCATAATGTCTTTGTTAATATATGTTTGTATTATTATTACACCGTCATTTTATTTTAATAATGTTTGCATCTCTTTAAATAATTAATTGGCACCGCATTTTTCTTTTAATTAGGCATTAAACATTTCTTAAATATTGCATTTTATTATTATAGCGTCGGCATTTTTATTTTGATAATTTTATCTTTAAATAATTTTTCTTTTAAATAATTAATTCATTTTGCATTTTTGTCAAACCAGTCCGGTCCGAGGCACAATCTGAATCAGTCTAATCCGCCGAAAACCGAAGCCCAAAAACTGAGGCCCAAAAATGAGGCCCAGTACACCTTTCATCTTTTCCCTCAATACCCAAAACTCAAACCCTAAACCTAATCCCACACTATAAATAAAATAATTTCCTACCCTAAAAAATCGGACCCAGCCGTCTACCCCTCATTTTTTCCTTCTTCCTCTCAGCCGCACAACATCACACACAATACACAACCCTAAAAGGCCCCTCCCTGCAGATTTTTCCTCTCCCTCACACTCTCCCGCCGCCCTTCGCCGGAGTTCCATCTCCGGCGAACTCCTGCCCATCAGCCGCAACACACCTTCACAGCCCATACGCCCACTACATCTACCCTACCCCTCTCTCCCAACTCCCGCATAATACACCCTCCAGTCCCTCTCCCATCGCCGTCGCCCATTTCCTGATCCGAGAACCCCAGTGACCATCACTGTCGCGCACCACGCGCCCTCACCGTACATATCACCATCTTGATCTCTCCCACTCTTTATTTTCATCTCCCTCATTCATACAACCAGCGGCCCAGTCGACACCCTCACCACTGCTCTCTCACACACACACGCAACAGTAACCCGCCATCATCGCCCGTCGACCACCACCACTGGAACGCCATCCTACGTCGATACCCAACTGTCCCATCACCGTTAAACCCCCACTGACCCGTCGACCCCACACCCTCGTTTCCCGTCGTCCACACCCCTTCGCCGACAACCACAATGAGCTACCACCACTGATTTTCTCCATGTTTATTTGTTGATTTTCGCCATGTTTGTTGACCATTTTTACTACTTATGATTTGCTATTTGACTACTTATTTAACCATGTTGCTGGACTGATTCGGCCATTGTTGTTGGATTGGTTTTCGGCTATTTTCTGGACTGATTTGGTCTCGCCAGAGTTTGAAACTCCGGCGAGCATTTGTCCCGCTATATTTTGGGTATATGTTGGTTATGGACTGATTTTGGACCTGCTTTATTTTTACCAGTGATGGTTGGCTATCAGACTGATTTTTTAGTACCCTGGCCGGAGTTTTAAGACTCCGGCGACGTTTGGAAGTTTCCGTGGCTATGCGCCATGTTTCTACTATTTTCGGTGAACTTGTCGTTGTTTCCACTGGTTTCTGGACCATCTTTTCGTTGAATTATCACGCTGTTGCTATTTGTTGCGTTACGACTGTTTTGTTGTTCCATATTGATTTTGGACGATTTTTCCCCTTTTTGTATTTTATTAAACTGATTTGGAACAGATACTACACTTGGTATTTTACTGATTTTTGAACATGATACTACACTTGGTATTTTATTGATTTTTGAACATGATACTACACTTTGGCCAATGAAAAATTATCCGTCGATTTTGAGGCCTCCACAGTTGCAAAGACGGAAAATAAAATAAATGAAGCTTTCAGGGCAATGATGATTTCTTCCACTTACACCGGATAACCGACATGCGCTGGCAGGGCGAATTCTCGCAGCCGCACTTGTTTAGGTTGTCCCACTTTATTTTTATATATCTGAGTCATCTGTGTTTAAAACTATTACTGTTTTGGTCCGGATCCGAAAGTTTTATTTATTTTATTGTTTCTAGCTACACTTTGGCCGATGAAGGAATCTCCGTCTGATTTCCAAGGCCTCCTCTGTGTAAAAGACGATTTTGTTTTTGGTTTTACTTATTAATTCTTGTCATTGCATTAAAATTATTTATTCTATTACTAACACTTTTACAAAGTGTTTATGCAGGTACCCGGAGATCATCTTGTGCAGAAGGCCTAAAAGGGCTAAAAGATATCCCGGAGTTTTATTTTATGTCGCATTTAATTTTAGTTTTATTATTCTGTATTGCACTTTATTTTAATTATAAATTATGGAAAATGCTTAGAATAGGTAGAATAAAAGCCAATATATAATTAATCTAGGTTTGAACGGATAACCACAAGTTAGCGGATCTTAAAGGATGTCTAACCCCTTCCCTTTAGGATAATAAAGAACACTGATCCAGAATCTCATTAATTTCGCAGACCATTAAATGGAGATTAATTGCAGTATTTTTATTGCAATAAATCAAGTGTCCTAATTCACTTAAATAATTAAGTGACGACTCCTCAAAATCAACATTATTGCTCCATCCAGGGAACCGCGCCAAAGAGCAACGTTGCAGATACCGTTCAGATTCCGAGGTCAAAAACGGGCGCGACAGTAGGGATGTCAGTGGGGCGGGTAAATGCGGGTACCGCCCCACACCCGCTCCAATTGGGGAGGGGTATGAGGTATGGTTTGGTGGGTGGTGGGGCGGGTATGAGTATCAAAAGTGCTACCCGCCATGGGTAGTGGGGCGCGGGTGGATTTCATATAAGATCCGCCCCGCACCCGCCCCACCCCACTACCCGCACCGTACCCACACCGCCCATATATATATCATCTATTAGTTTAATTAGGCTATTTACGAATTTATTTGGTCCTTTCTTAATTTAAAATGTGACTTGAGCTAACCCGCACTGTGTCCTGCTTGTTAAACACAAATGCACCACGTTTCTTTTTCCCATTCTCTTTGTTCTCCTTTTTTTTGTTAAATATTTTCATTTTTACTGTATTTTAATATTCATAATATTTTGACAAGGTTTTAGACTTGATATTCGATACACCATAGTGGAAAGATTCTTTTTTTCCTTTTTCTTATATAACTTTTATTTTGGTGACTAAAACAATTGCTAGACATTATTTGAGCATTTTATTAATGGGTACCCGTGTGAAGTAAGTGAGTATCCGTGTGAAGTAAGTGGGGCGGGAGCGGGTGGAGGAATTACTACCCGTGATGGGTGGTGGGGCGGGGGTAGGGATGTGTTTTAGGTGGTGGGTACGGGTATGGGATACCCTTCCCCCGCCTCGCCCCATTGACATCCCTACCTATGGGTCACAAATGCATAACGTCTAGGCAATGACGTCATTTCAGCTCATGCGGGTCACAAGCGCACAATGTCTATGAAATGACATCATTTCAGCCCATGCGGGTCACAAACGCATAACGTCAATGCAACGACGCCAATTCACCCCATGCGGATCACAAATGCATAACATCTAGGCAACGACGTCATTTCAACCCAAGCGGGTCACAAACGCACATCGTCTAGGCAACAACGTCATTTCAGCCTATGCGGGTCACAAATGCATAACGTCTATGCAACAACGTTATTTCAACCCATGTGAATCACAAACGCATAACGTCTACGCAGCGCCGTCATTTCAGTCCATGCGGGTCACAAATGCACAACGTCTAGACAACGACGTCATTTCAGTTCATGAGGGTCACAAACGCATAACGTCAATATAACAACGTCATTTCAACAAATGCGTGTCACAAATACATAACGTCTACGCAACAACGTCATTTCAGCCATGCGGATAAAAAATGCACAACTTCTAGGCAACAACATCATTTCAGCCCATGCGGGTCACAAATGCACAACGTCTAGGCAACGATGTCATTTCAGCCCATATGGGTCACAAACGTATAACGTCAATGCAACGATGTCATTTCAGCCCATGCGGGGCGCAAAAACGCATAACGTCTATGCAACAACGTTATTTTAGCCCATGCGGGTCACAAACGCACAACGTCTAGGCAACAACATCATTTCAGCTCATGCAGGTCACAAACGCATAACGTCAATGCAACAATGTCATTTCAGCCCACACGGGTCACAAACGCATAACGTGTATGCAACGACATTATTTCAGCCCATGCGGGTCACAAATGCACTACGTCTGTGCAAGGACGTCATCTCAGCATCGTAGTCATAACACGTCCATTCAAGAACGTTATTTCAGCATCACAATCTCGACACGTCTGTGCAAGGATGTCACCTCAATGCGTCTATGAAAGGACGACATCGCATTACGTCTGTGCAAGGACGTCATTGCGATTCATAGGGTCGCATTTCTTATATACGCATTCTTTATCATTTTGTTTCAGCAGTTATGCACTAATTTTATCTTAAGCTTTAGTCTGCAGAGGCCTTAAATGCAAGAGCTGGAGCACAGCGTAGAACTATCTCTTACAGCGGATTGAACCAATTTATTGGGGAGCCGGACTTCCTAACAAAGGGCAAAGGTTGCCTCGAACACCGAGCCACTTTCTCTCAAACACCTTGTCGCACCTATAACTCAGTGTCATCATAATACGACACTAGGGCAAAATTTTGAATCTGCATCAGGCTCTACTTTTAATTTTCTGATATCACAAATTCCCTATTTTTTAAACTATGCCGATCCACTTTCTCTCAACACCCTGCCGCACCTATAACCCAGTGTCATCATAATTCAACACTGACAATATTTTGAATCTGCATCAGCCCCACTTTTAATTTCCTGGTATCATAAATCGCCTATTTTTGAAACTCTGCTTGCCCCATGTGTTTCCTAATCTATGTTCTAGTTTTGATAAATAAGGACAAAATTGGCTACAAGTCAACGTCTTTGTCCGAAAACTCTTTCATCGTCTCCAGCCAAAGAGAAGCAAGTTGTTGACACTCAAATTTGTCCCCTCTCTTTCGATTATTTGTTTGCAATTTAAAATATTTTTTGACACCGCAAAACAATTTTAAAATATATATATATATATATAAGGCCTTTAATATCGTCGTCTATTCTCAAATATCATTATTATTATTTGTATTTTTTACTATCATTTGCATTTTTATATCATAATCATAGTTTTACCCTAATATTCTATGTTATTTTATTTTAGCAAAATGGCATCGCATTTTTATTTAATTAATCATTAAGCATTTGTTAAATGTTATGTTGTTATTTTTTACTTTTTTTTTTCTTCGAAGCATTTTTTAATAAACTCTGTTTTATATTGTTTCAAACCCACAACCCATTTCCCATCATCCCAAAACATTTTTTTCCAAACCCAAAAACCCTTTCTTATTTCCTAAACTCAGCCCAACACCCAACCTCATTTTTTGACCCAACTGGCCGAAACCCCACCAGCCGAAATCCTTTTGGCCCACTCAACCTCTTTTTACCCCCCTTTTATATTATAACCCTAAAAAGAAACAAAAGGGACCGGACCCATTACCCCCAAAATGTTAAGACCTAATTCTCCTCCTCTCCTCTTCACAAAACCCCTCGCCGCCACCTAACGTCGGAGCTCCGAGCTCTGGTGACCTCCAATAACACATATCGTCGCCCTCCTCTCATCCCACATCTCCGGAAAACCACCCAAAAAAGACACACGAGCTCACCGTGGACGAATCCACCACCAGCTTCGCCGCTCCACCACAGCGCCACCCGCTTCTCCTTTTCTTCTCTGGCAAACATACTCCACACTACTTCTTCGTCGAAGAGATTCTAGCTCTGATGAACCGGAGGGAACCACCACCACGACACCATCTCCCCATCCCATTTGGCCTTTGTTTCGCCGGATCTGCCTGGATTTGAACGAATAACATAGATGATACTTCATTTTAATAACTGCCACGGTGTCGCTCCGGTGTACCTCGCCGTGGAAGTGATGCCGCCACCCCTCTTTCTCTTTTTTTTGCTATTGAATCTGGCCAGAGAAGGTCGAACTCCGGCGACGCTATTGTTGTTTCTATTTCTCTTCCGGCTATATTGTTGTGTGGTTGTTGGACTGATTTAACCTCATTTTGACATACTCCGTGAGTATGTTTTCCGGCTTGCCGACTGATTTTTGGACTATTTCTAACATCTTCCTAATTTGTGATAATTTCTACCCGGATAATTACTCCGGTGTTTTCCTCTGTTTGCTCCGTTGATTATTGCTCTTTTGTTCTGGGACTTTGCTCTGTTTTTGGCTATTTTCGCTACAATTTTACTATAGTTGTTGTCCGTTGCTGCTTCGCAAAATTCTCGGACTGATTTCCCCTTGACTCTTTTGCATGAACTGAATTGGAACAGATTGCTACACTTGGTGAAAAGTCTCACTGGTTTGAATATGATACTACACTTGGGCCAATGAGAATGATTTTGAGGCCATGCCCCTTTCGGAAAGGTTGTCCCTCAGTTTGCTTCCTTCAGAAAGGGCGATTATGAGACTTATAAAAAATCACATGTGAGAAACCAACATGCGGTGGCAAGACAACTAGATCGACTAGCGAGTCGCTAGTTCTCAACCACGACATGAATGAGATTTCTTTTATTTAAAAATATAAGTTTGATCCTCCCGTAATTAGAACTTCTAATATTTTATACGAGTTCGAAGGTTTTATCGCATTTATTTTGTTTTAACTGTCTTTTCTTTTACACCCTGCGAGGACTATCTAAACAATATGTGATAGCAAAGTGGAGTTCTACAAAGACGAAAGAGAACAAGATTTTCGGACTTATGCCCAAGGCCCAAGAGATGATGATGTCATCGTCTTATCCATTACCGTTTGAACTTCTTTTAACTATGCCTTCCTTTTTATTTTGTATTGTAATTTAATTACTCTGCTTGTGTGATTGTTTGATTATTTATAAGAATTAGACCTAGAACTTATAAACTAGAAAGGGTAGTTAAAATTGAAGAAATCTGCCGCTACCTTTTTATTTATTTTAGGCTCGCAACACATACTTTTCATCAAAATTAATTTTACATGCAAACACATACTTTTTTTCAACAAATCAATTTTACATGTATTTTTATAAACCATGCCATACAAATGCATGCTTTTTATCAAAAATTCAATTTTACATTGCATTTTATAAGCTATGTCATGCAATACATACTTTTACGGTTTTACCAACAAATCAATTTCACGTGTATTTTTATAAATAATGTCATTTGTCAAAATACATCTTTAAGTTTGCAAACATCTCTTTCTTAACTTTATATTTATTAACATGTATTCTTTAGCATAATAATTAACCTAGGTTTGACTGGATAACAGTAGTTAGCGGATCTTAAAGGATGTCTAATCCCTTTTTTTTAGGATAATAAAGAACTCTTACCCAGAATCTCATAGTTTTGTAGACCAGTAATCGAAGTTCATTTGCAACATTTTAGTTAAATATTCAGGTGCCCTAATTCACCGTAGAATAATTAGGTGGCGACTCCCAAAACATTAATTAATTCAGAAATCATCAATATGCCGCGACCGCAACGGATCCCCCTCCCTCCCTCCCAGGCGAGACGATAAAAAATGGGCGCGACAAATATAAAATACTTATACAAATAAAAATATTATTGCACGTCATTTATTATTAAGAGAGAGACACCAAAAGAATGATTTCCCCACTTTGTTACCTCTTAGTGACCATGTGTCCACCCATATCAAATTGTCCCCATTTGATCCTATCCTCCACTAACTTGTCACCTATGTAGAATTAGTTGTCACTAACCCGCATGGGTGTAGCTCGGTTGGTTCCAGGATGACAGATTGCTCCCAAGAATTAGTTGTCACTAGGTAGTTACTCCCCCTTAAAACACGTGGAAGAGGAGTTGCTTTGCCAACCCTTATCCACTACTCTGATAATTTATTATATTATCTACCCTACAATCTAACATTTAATAAATTACGCACATAATTAATTTTTTGATTTTAATTCACTTAAATAATAATTATTTTTTTAAACATACTTTCCATACTCAACATCATTATCATTTGATATGACACTAGTCCATAGCCTCTTTGACACACACGAAATATTATTTTCAATCATCGTCATCACATTTTTAAATCCTAAGTCATTTTAGAACTTAATCCCTTTTTTATACAACTAGCTCTTTATTTGCATACTTGAATATGATTAAAATTCTCCGGGGCTCGGATCTACTTACATATGTCGAGCGGTTCAAATTATAGCCCGAAAGTCTAGGGTACTACATTGATGAAACTCAAATACGGCCACTTCCAAATTCAAACTTGTCGAACTATGCTATCATGATCCGTTAAACTTGTGTCCTCTCCTACATCTCTTTAAACTTGTCTTAAACCATCGTTATTCTTATATAAGGTGTCTTAACCTTTCCAAGTCACTCATAGTTATCAACGACGAGCCTTTACGTAAAACTGCGGAGTATAACATTCCACTATTTAGTGAAATTTATTATAACGAAAGTGTAAACGTGTAAATAGAGATAATATTATTCCCTACCCATAATTAGAATATTTTCATATATTGTGTAAATATAGTTATGGTAAGACTAGAATTCTTCTTTTGTATAGGCTTAGGATTCCTATTGTATAAGGGATGAACATTGTACTATATATATACTTTGATATTAATGAAAGACCCCCCAATGGAGATTAATATAATCTTACATGGTATCAAGAGCCAAACACCCAAAACCCTAGAACTTTTTCTTCTTACCGCCACCGAGAACCCCTTCCCCCCCTCGAAACTCGCCGCGGGCCTCCTCCAAATTCTAGGTTTTCTTCTTCATTTCTCTCTTCTCTAAATGGCTATCCCTGAATCTTTCACACTTTCTGAATCTTCTACCTCCACAAATCCCACCACCACGTTGTCATCCTCTTTTCATCCAGCCATAACTGTTACAAACATCAAGAACTATATTTTCATTCTTCCTGATCAAGAAAACAGTCAATATTCTCCCTGAGTTGAATTGTTTTGTAATCATGCATGTCTCTATAACATGCTCGATCATATTGATGACACAATTCTGCGCCCTCCGGAGGTTGATGAGTCTACTTGGCGTCGTCTAGACGTCGACGTCAAATAGTGGATTTATGGTATTTGTCACGACCCGACCCGACGGGCCGCGACTAAACTTCCTAATTTGACGTCATTACTGACCTATCACTCTTAATCTATCTAATAGAGAGATCTATAGAAATTTCGGCAGCACAACGCTGTTTTTACAACATCTCCCTAAAATGGGTGAGCCGACAAGGCTGCGAAATCAACAACAAAACAACAATCATAATAGGCTAGCCGACTAGGCTGCCACCAACCAACATTATTTACACAAAGGAATAATCAAAATAAGAAAGCCGGCAAGGCTGCCACTAGATAACAACAAATATAACCGGGAATGTCCCAACACAGGGTATAACAACATCAAAAACCAAAACAAGGTACAAACGTCCAACCCACAATTGTCTACAGACCTCTAAGAGTGCAATACTGACATATGAGGGGACAAGACCCCGTTGTGCCCTAAATATGCATAAGTCTGAAAGATAAAGGTCTGTACCAAAATAGCTGGCTCCGGAACAAAGGAGCTCTCCAACTGCTGTACAGAAATCTTAGACTGGAGGGTCACCTATCTGAACATCTGAACCTGCGGGCATGAACGCAGCCCCCCGATGAAAGGGGGGTTAGTATGAAATAATGTATCGAGTATGTAAGCATGAAATAATGTAAATAATATTAACTGTGTCCTGTAAGGTAGAGAGTTAAATGTATCGTAAAAGAATGAGAGTCATACCAGTACTCATGCATGCTTAGTCATAAAATCATCAGATGTAAATAAATGAATAAACTGCCCGGCCATTGGGTGAGGGACGCAATGAAATATACTATCATGGGTATCTGTACCCGCATCAAGGATGCCTGTCCGTGGAATCATCATCATATATATATATATATAAATAAACTGCCCGGCCCTCTAGTGAGGGACGCGGTGAATCATCCTGATATATGTGCACGAATCTGTCCGGCCCGGGACGCGGTGAAGTGGAAAAATGACTCTTAGCACGAGTAGATATCATGAGCAACTTTATGCAATTTAAATCATTTCCTTGACTCTCATTAAAATCATTAAATAACTTCTTACAAGAAGATCACATGTACTATTTATAACTCAGATTACTATGAATAAGACTATGAAGGAATCATGTACGTCCGCCGTACATTCCCTTGTACAATATTCATGTCGAATGAAAGAATCAATAATTCACAAAATCATGCCAAAAGAAATGAAGATAGACTCACATACCTCTTAGGCGAACTAATCAATTCAATATTAAGGTATGTCTCGTCTAGTACTTCAACCTATAATAAGGAATAATACGCTCGTCAATTCTATGATTTCTAATGTAAGTTATATGAATAACGACTTCCTATTTTACAAAAATTTGAGCAGCACTTCCCCTATTTATATGCATATCCACAATTTATCAGAAGCCAACCAACACCAATAATCCAACATTATTCCAGGATATTATTAAGTTAAGCACAACATACGTCATATATGCTATCATATAACCTTCCTTCTCTTTATATCCATGGAAGACAACAACTTCAACAATCAAGTGACTATCACACTTATTTATCATGGTTATTCAATCCTTAGTCATGTTAAAATAGTTCATAAAAGCAATCTCAAACTTCTATCAACATTTAAGAATTCAAGAAGGTGAAATTTATACTTCCCTATACTTTAATTCATCCAAGAAACGTATAGGTGATTACCACAATACATATACTTGATTTCCAACATTATAATCTTAACAAGTAGTCCCTAACACAACACAATCACGTTCAATAACTCCATCAACCTTTCGTCCAACCCATTATTCAATTCCAACCCCTCTTCTTAATTCTTTAGAATCTAATTCCATATTCCAATACTTCTACATTACTAATTATAATTTAACTTCAAGATTTCTTTCCAATTCTCAACATGCACTTAGTGATAAGAATAACATCTCAACGCTCCATTCCAATGTACATAAAATAGTCTTCAAGTATATCCAACAACATTCTTCCATAACTCATTTCTTTACACCTTAAAATTCAACTTCATATTTTAACATTCTTATATAAACAACTACAACTTAAATCTCCATGTTTCCTCCAATTTGTAACATGCAATTAGCAACAATAACAACAATACTTGACTTCAATTTTACACCAAATCAGTCCTACAATCGGCTACAATCAATGTCACCACAACACATGCAATTTCACTTCCATTCCTCTTAATCTTAGTTTAATTCTCAACACAAGTTTCAACCTAACATTTACAACAACATGCAACTTAATTTATACCATAAGAAGAGGAATTTCATACCTTAAAAATTGTCCAAAAATCGCATGAACACTGCCCAGATTTGTAACCTAGAATTTCATCAATTTCTTGTTCGATTTTTCACTTCATCAACTCCATTTCAACATGCAACCATTCTTCAATGTTAGACCAACATTCTTACACGTTTTTCTTCCTAAAGTTTGCTCCAAAAATCTGAAAATTGAGGCTCAAAATCGCGAGCAGCAGTGGCAAAATGCCCACTGTTTTTGGTATAAAACTTGCCTAGAATTGTAGAAACATTTACCTAGAATAGGAGTTGATAAGTGCTTCAATCTTGCTAAGAAAATGGGAGTGGTAATCGGCTAGGAGATGAGACGATTTGAGTGAGAATTGGTTTTGAAATCAAATGGAAAATGAAGGGTTTTTTGGTTAATATGAAATCTGATTTTTTTTTCTTGCATTTTAGTCCCAAATCCCACTATTAATAATCTCATACCCCACTTAACTTAAATTCGGGAAATTCCATAAGTCTCATATTCATGACGTCGAAATTTATATACTACAACGCTAATCCATAACCTCATTAGGAATATAAAACTAACATCTTGAATTTTCATTGTCATACTCGTAGTATCAAAAATATTCCCGGAATCACATCCTTGTATACTAATTTCGAATATTCGGATCTTATTATCCTAATTACGTTCTTAATTATTGTCCTAAACTTACGAGGTGTAACCGTATTATTTCTCAGGATCTTCTTCTTACTATCATGAAATCTGGCGCCACAGCCCTTGAGTTATGGAACCGCTTAGAGGAAATCTTTCAAGATAACAAGCACACTCGTGCAGTGTATTTGGAGGAACAGTTTAACAATACACGCCTTGAAAATTTCTCCAACATGACTGAGTACTGCAGACAGTTGAAACTCCTGGAGGATCAACTCTCCAACGTTGACACGCCTGTCTCGGACACTAAATTGGTGTTGCAATTGATTGCAGGTCTATCCAAAGGTGACTATGATACGTTAGTGATGCGCGATTTATGCACACATTAAACGCAAGTGCACGTATCGTTACAAGTAATATAGTCTAGGTAAGACCGAATATCGTCCTCAGGGATTAGTTTTCAAGTACCGATTATCTATCATATGGTATCTATTTGGTTAACGTCAATTGAATTGGAATTCTAAACTAATAATGCAGGAAATAAACTAATTATAAAAAATACTTTGAATTAAATCAGTTATGATGGAGAATTAGGGCTTCCAATATCATCAACTATCCATTCTATTTAATCCTTAATACAATTAGACTAACTTCTTCTTCTACGTTAAGATAACAGGTTAACTAGACCGTTTTATACTCCTGTTAAGGTTATATAAACACTCAACCCCAATGGAGAACCCTTCTACCTTTCGGTGATAAGATTGACTACAAAGGGGGATTAAGAGCAATAACCTATTAAGCTACACAAGTATCGAGGTACTTTCGTCCACGATTTAACCTATGTTTATTCAACTATAGCATATTCACAATCTTCCCTTTCGGCTTTCGATTAGAAATCATATAAGTGATGATAACTAGTGATCAATTAATTATCAAGCAATCAAAGCAATTATTGAATAAATCTTAAATGAGTGAAGAAGAAACCAAACTAATATATTAATTCATGAATAGAGTTTCAAGTGAATCACAAGGAAATCCCTAATAAAGTAATTAGCTCCTAGCTATAGTCACGCTAAGAACTAATACAATCTCCATACATGAACTGAAATAAACAAAGCAAAAGAAAGAAAAGAAAAATACTCAAGAACGAGTCTCCAAGCCTTCTAGCATCCAAGGATTGTGTTGTGGAATATTTACAAGATGGAATGGTGGATGGAATGTAGGATGATGGATGTAGAATGTAGAAAGGTGAATTCTTCTAATGATGTAGAGGTTATTTATAGACCAAGAATCCTTTTGGTAAATGGTTAGGATTATGTAGGTAGGAAAAGTTATTAGAATCCTTTTAGGTAAAGGTTTTAAGGTAGGAAAAGTTATCCCTTTTAGGTAGGAAAAGTTATCCCTTTAGGACTCTGAAAACATGTCAAATTTGGCCCAGAATCTCAAAAATCCCGCGTCGGCGCGACCCAGATCAGCCACGGCGCGAAAAACCTCGCGACTTTACGAACTTCCAGTAGCCAAGCGCTGCTGCTGTCTTCTTGGCGCCGATGACGTTTTCGGTGATTCCGCTTAAATCGTCCTTTTTCCGTCCGGACTTCGTCTGATCTCCTCTATAATTCCCGGAACTTCTTAGACTTCATTTCTTGGCCCTTTTAGTGTGCAATTTCATCTCATTTATGTTCATTTCATCTCCTTTTCGTCATTTCTTCATTTCTGACCGCTGTGACACAAAAGAAAGGAAAACGACCCTAATACTATACCAAACATAAATGAAATGAGTAAAATACTAACTAAAAATGACTCAAGAGGTGTATATAGAATACACCGATCAGTTAGCCGCCATAATTCAATAGGCAGATCTGCTTCCCAGTTTTAACAAAGCTCGCTCGCAGTTGTTGCTCGAAGAAACTCGACGTGCTAAGCAGGATGAGCACAATCAAAAGGCGTTAGCTGTCGAAACGAGCCCTCAAGATCTAATGCCGCCAGAAAACTCTCAACCGCAACAGGGACGCGGTGGCAAGGGTGGCAAGGGCCGCGGCAGAGGAGGTCGCGGTCGTGGCAGTGGTTGCGGATAGCAGAATCAGCAGCAGCAACAACAGTATCCGCAGAATCGATTCGGCCGCGCTCAGCGATATCCATACACGTCGCGGCGCGCCTCCGCTTCGATGCAAACAACCCTTCCACCAGTTCTCCCATCACGGTGTGTTGGGCCCTGCTCCAGCCCCTCGGCAAGTCCAGTACCCGCAGCAGGCCCACTTCATGCACGGCCAGTTTCAGCAGCCCTCATCCAGCATGACACCCACTGAGTTAGGTCAGGCCTTCAGCAGTCTCAACATGCAACAGCCTGACAACAACTGGTACATGGACTCCGGAGCCACTTCTCACCTCACCCAGACTGAAGGTAATATTCTCGAACTATTTGGTTTAAAGCATCATCAATTTGTGACAGTTAGTAGTGGTCACCGCATTCCAGTAAAGGGTTTTGGTACATCATATACACCACCTCCTAATCTATTCCCACTTCAAAATACCCTATATGCCCCACATGTAATTAAGAATCTAATCTCTATCCGCAAATTCACTCGTAATAATTCTGTCTCTGTTGATTTTGACCCTTTTGGTTTCACTGTGAAGGATCTTCATACGGGGACACCTCTTATGAGATGCAATAGCATGGGGATATATATCCATTCACTCCCACCTCCGCTGCCAGATCTAGCTCTCTCGTCTCTCTAGCGGTCATTTCTTCTTCAACATGGCATAATAGACTTGCCCAAAACTGCGTTTCTTGTTATTTAGGCAAACATACTCGTCTTCCATTTAAATCATCTACTAGTGTTACTTTTGCACCTTTTGATATTATACATGCCGATTTATGGACATCACTTGTTACTAGTTCTCTCGGTCATAAATACTATCTTATCTTACTAGATGATTTTTCTCACTTTGTTTGGTTGTATCCTCTCAAAAAAATCGGAAGTGTTTACCAAATTTCTTGAGTTTCATAAATTCATTCAAACACAGTTTGAAAAAAGCATAAAATCTTTTCAGTGCAATAATGGTCGTGAATTCAATAACTCTATATTTCACCGATTTTGTACCAATAATGGCATGGTCTTTCATTTCTCCTGCCCTCACACCTCCTCACAAAATGGTAAAGCTGAAAGAATCATCCGCACCATTAACAATATGATTCGCACTCTTTTGATGCATGTCTCCCTACCTCCATATTTTTAGGTCTATGCTGCTAAAATGTCAGAATACATTCTAAATATTCTCCCAACTAGCACCCTTCACAATATGACCCCTACCGAAATTCTCTATCATAGAGTCCCCTCTTATGTTCATCTCTGAATATTCAGTTGTCTATGTTATCCTAACATTGCCTCTACTACCCCTCACAAACTAGCCCCCAGGTTCACTCCTTGTGTCTACCTAGGCTTCCCGCCGAACCATAGGGCTATCTATGTTATGACTTGTCCACTCGTCAGATCCACATCTCTCATTATATCACATTCGACGAGACCACATTCCCGTTTTCGAATCTTAAAAAGTTCCAAAAACCGGATTACTCTTTTCTTAACGAGCCTTCCATCTCTCCCATCATCCTAAGTCAACTAGTGCATAGCAGTTCTTCTTCAGCGTCAGAGCCGCGGCCCCAAGGGTCAGCGCCGTGGCGCCATAACTTCTGCGAACAGGTCCCTAATTCACCGTCGATAGCGCCGCGGTCCAGTGCTGAGGCGCCACGGCGCCAAAACATTAGAGAGGCCTGTCAGTCCTCCAGCGCCTTGATCACGGAGCCGCTGACGGTTCCCTCCAGCGCCGCGGTGCCTACTCCGGCGTTTGTCCCTCCTTCTCCGTATCCAATAAATCCCTCCACCTTGGAACCTCCCACTATCCACACTCACCAAATGGAAACTCGTGCAAAGCATGAAATCTTCAAACCCAAAGTCCAATTTAACCTGTCTGTCCAAACCATTTCACCAATTCCCAAGAACCCTATATTGGTCAAACAAGACCCTAATTGGAATGCGGCTATGACTGAGGAATTCAATGTTTTAACTAAACAGCACATATGTGATCTAGTACCTAGACCTGAGGGGGTGAATGTGATTTGTTGCCTGTGGATATTTCATCGCAAATTTAGAGACAATGGAGATCTTGAGAGGTATAAGGCAAGACTTGTGGCTAATGGCACAAATCAGCATGAGGACATTGATTGTGGTGAGACATTCAGCCCGGTTGTCAAACCGTCTACCATCCTCACAGTTTTGAGCATTGTCATGGGCAAACACTGGTCGATCCATCAGCTTGATGTGAAGAATGAATTCTTACATGGGGATCTGAGAGAGGCAGTCTACATGCATCAGCCGCCTCCAGCAGTTCCTCACTATGTGTGTCGTCTCCGTAAGTCACTCTATGGCCTAAAACAGGACCCCGTCCGTGGTATGATCATTTTGCCAGATATATCGTGCAGATTGGGTTTGTATGCAGCAAGAGTGATACAACACTTTTCATTTTTCATCGAGGTAGTAGCACTGCTTACTTATTACTTTACGTGGATGACATTGTTATTACTGCATCCTCCGACTGATTAAAAAATGAGATTATTGTCTTGCTTAAGTCCGAATTTATAATGACTGATTTGGGGAAGATGAGTTACTTTTTGGAAATATCAGTGACCAGGTATGTCAATCATATGTTTTTGTGTCAGCGTAAGTATGCTGAAGAGATTGTGTACAGGGCTAAGATGGCGAACTGCAAAGAAGTGCTTATTCTAGTTGATTCCAAATCTAAGCTCAGTGTCATGGATGGTGCTCCAGTCTCTGATCCTACTCTGTATAGGAGTATTGCATGTGCACTTCAGTATCTCACCTTCATCAGACCAGACATAGCTTATGTTGTTCAACAGGTGTGCTTATTCATGCATGCCCCCAGAGAGTCTCATTTCACTGCTCTTAAGCGTATCATTCGATACATTAAGGGCACTCTTGATTATGGTTTGCACCTATACCCCTCTGCACCAAACAGGTTGCTTTCATATACGGATGCAGATTGGGCAGGGTGTCCGGACACGCGACACTCCACCTCCGGATTTTGTTTTTTCTTGAGGGATAATCTGATTTCTTGGTCTACCAAGCGACAAACTACCCTATCTCGCTCTAGTGGCGAGGCTGAGTACAGAGGTGTTGCAAATGTAGTAGCTGAGATTTGTTGGCTCAGAAATTTACTGTTAGAACTTCAGTTTCCTTTGCGTCAGGCATCTATTGTGTATTGTGATAACACCCCTGTCATATATCTTTCTCATAATCAGGTACAACATCAGCGAACCAAGCATATTGAGATAGACCTACACTTCGTTCATGAGAAAGTTGCGCTAGGCCATGTCAGAGTGTTACATGTTTCATCATCCTATCAGTATGCAGTCATATTTACCAAAGGACTTCCCAGACAATTATTTCTTGACTTCAGATCCAGTCTCAGCGTCCGGCCTCCTCCCGCTCCGAATGAGGGGGTGTGTAAACGTGTAAATAGAGACAATATTATTTCCTACCCATAATTAGAATATTTTCATATATTGTGTAAATATAATTATAGTAAGACTAGGATTCTTCTTTTGTATAAGCTTAGAATTTCTATTGTATAAGAGATGAATATTGTACTCTATATATACTTTGATATTAATAAAAGACTCCCAAAAAAGATTAGTATCATCTTACAGAAAAAATTATCTTTAATATTTCGCCCAAGAGAGAAAGTTACGACTTTTTTAAATTTTTACTTTTCAAACAGATAATTGCAAAAAAAATTCTGGAACAAAAATACAAAAAAATGATATATAATATGCATCTATAGATAAACGAGAAGGAGAAGGAAAGGTGTGTTGGGGTGAGGGTGGAGGTGGGGGAGAAGAGAGATTTATTAAAAGTATAGATTAAAAATGACGGTAACTAGAAGAGAAAGAATTAGTGGGAGAAATTGGGACAATCAACGAAATTGTTTTCTACTTTTCTTTGTTGGGTTATTTAAATGGAATAGAAGATCGCTCGCTCGGTCAAATGGAAGTGTAAAACATACCATTTATCATGTCAACCTAAAGTGTCATACATTTCTGCCAAGTTCAAGTGTTTATTTGATCACTAACTAAGTTTTGAGTGTATATCTTACCTAATGTGTCAAGTTTAAAGGAAAATTCTGTATGTTAAGTCTTCTTTTTTCAATTCATCAATTTGATTTAAAGTTTTAAGATTTTAATATTTTATGCTACTAGTTATTGTTGTATAGTGAAAAAAGTTGCTCGTGTTTTGATCTGAGACGTTGTTAGTTTGTTATTCTTTTCGTGGGTATTTGTTAACTTCTCTGTAATCCCACAACAATTTCGTGTTTTTCTCTCTCTCTCTCTCGAGTAATTTTCAAGAGTAAAGTATATATTTTTTTATTTTTCTTTTGCTAGATTGTATTAATTTTTTTGGGGAGGCCTTCTCATTAATACAAATATATATAGTGTACAATGTGTAGAACCCTAGTACAATAAGAATCTTCTACTTATCATAATTTTGTTGGAAATTTATTGATGTGGAATAAAGTTTATCCCATTATTTATAACTCGGACAATTGGGACCCGCACGTCGGAAACGCTGTTTCCACACACGTTGTACCAAGGATCGTAAATTTTCTTAGTGAAAGAGATATTGGTACGCAAGTAAATGTTTGAGACATAGAATGATGGACGGTTGTTGGTCAAATAACGAGTGTTCCACGTTAATGAATGAAGGAAGAAGTGTGCATAGTGTAAAAGATTGGAACGGGTCGAAAAAAGGCCGTGGAGCCGAGAAGGGTCGCGGCGCCACCTCGGAGCCGGGAGCGCCGCGGCGCCACCCACTTAAGAGTCGCGGCGCTAATTCGGTCCCGAAGCATCTGAGCCGGGCATGGCGCCTCGAGCCGAACATGGCGCTACTCGAGCAGAAAGTCGAAAGCAATCGATTTTGAGACCTTTGGGCTGCCCTCAATGACATTCATTCCAGCATTATTCAGCCATTACTTGGCTGATAAATGGTTGTCATTACATGGGCAATTCATTGTCCTTACTTGGCACATGATGGGATAAATCTTACACACTATAAATTGAGGTCTTTGGCTCAATTGTCAAACACTTGCAATCAGAAATTTTTCTGAAAAACTTCTTCCTCTCTAGCTTTCTTAAAATATTCAAAGTTCTTCAAGAGAAACACTTGAGTTTCCTTTGCTCAAGTGTTAGTAGTTGTTTTATCTTAGGAGACTATTGTCTAACAACCATAAAAGGTTATATACTGGCAATCTTGTCTTAAAGATAGAGTGACATCACTCGACTCAGCAAACAATCAAACCAAGTGTTAGTTCTTGTTTTCAGTTGTTGTTCTGGTTATTTGCTTTGTTGTAATCTCTTGTTCTTCAGTTTCCTAGTTCGTGTGATAGGTGTTTTACTATTTACTATTTTTCGTTTGTTGTATTCATTTTGAGTAACAATTTTAAGACAAGATTTGTATTAGTACTTAGTAAACATGAGTGAAAAAAAACAATTTGGTTCTGAATTTGCTGCTGCTGATCAAGGCGATACATTTTACTCTCCCACTGTTGTTGCTACCCAAGGCAATAATTTTGCCTCTCCTTCAGTTGTTGCTCCTCAATGAAACACCTCTGTCTTCCCCACTGATTCTCAAGGGAATGTCAGAATTCCTCCTCCTATCGGGTTTCACCATGAACTCCCTAAAATATTCATGGGAATTGACTTCGAAATATGACAGCAAAAGATGTTGTTTTTCCTAACTGTGATGGGAGTGGCATGTTATGTCACAAAAGACCCTCATCAAACAGGATATGGTTCAGACCTCAGTTTATTGATACAACTGAAGGGGGCCAAGGTTCCTAGGCTCGCCTGGGAATAACTCTTGATGCATGGAATCATAATGATTTCATGTGTAAGAACTACATTCTGAATTGCTTGTCAGACCCTCTCTACACGGTGTATTGCCCTGTAGGAACCGCCAAAGAGTCGTGGGAGAAGCTTCAGAAGAAGTACAACGCACAAGATGCAGGTACAAAGAAATTCATCGTTGGGAAGTTCCTGAAATTTCAAATGGTGGATAGCAAGACAATGATGTCTCAAGTCCAGGAATTCCAAATGATTATACATCGCCTTGATTTGGAAGGTATGAAACCAAATGAGCAGTTTTTTATTGCATCACTAATTGAAAAGTTACCTCCCTAATTGATTAAAGTCGTTTATGCTCATTAGATTAATTTTGAAGTTTGATCAGTTGAGTTCATCACTGCTTGAGCGATAAACACTTGTTGGATGGTTCAGGGCAGACCCTGCCCATATGTAAACTTTCTGGTTGATTTGAAACTTGGTTTGGGGTCTATTTAGTTATATATAACTTGCCTATGTGATCTTAAATTGTTTAGTATGAAAAAAAAATGGTGAAAGTACGGGTTGGTCGACTTGAGTGTTGTGTGTGTTCATTGGCTGCTGAAATCAATATGTTGAAACAACTATTATGTTGAGTCTTTTAACTTAGTCCAATATTCCTTTAATGATGTATGTTAGGCTCTTACAACTATCCCAGATATTCCACATTTTTGTAAGTTTCACCATGCCTAATGTAGCCTTAGGATGATGTGTTACCTGTTTACTTCTTTTACATTTTTTTTGTCCTGAATCAGAGGCAGCCCATTTTCTGTTAGTTAAAATTCATTTGTGATCTGCCCACTGGTTTGTTCCCCCTGCTCCCTCTTTATTTTTATTTTTAAAAAGGGGGGCCTAAAAACTTTATAAATAGGCTGTGTGTGTTAATATACTCTCTGTGAGATTTGAAAATTTTAGGCTTGAATCACGTCTTACGCATAACGAGGCCCACTATTTGATTCACATTTCAGAATATTTGTCTGTTGGGTTTGTCATCGATGTCATCGTAGATTTGTAGTAATATAGGCAGAATATGTGTGCGTGTTTAAATATGTACCTGCTGATAATTAACATAAATTTTAGAGTATTTCCTAATCCTTTTCTTTTCTTTGTTTTACATGAAACGCATCGGGAATGACAAAGAGTCTCGTTATGAGACTCATCGCATCTTTCGTCAAATGAAGACCCGCGTCTATATTCCTTGCATTCCACAGCCTCGGGACTTTCAAACAAATAGGGCGGGATGACAACGTCACCCGCCCTAGTCACTTTAATTCTTTAAATTCCGTCATTTATTTTCTTCTTGTTATTTTGTAATCTCGTATAAATATTGAAATGCTTAGAATAGTTAGACTTAGGATTAACAAACTAGCAAGGGTAGTTCTAAAACTAAGAATATTTATTTCTAGGCTCGTTATGCATGTTTAAACTTTCAAAACAACTTAGTTATTTTATGCATCATTAATTTTATAACACTAATAAACTTTCAATTTTCTTTAAACTCATAAAAATGCTAAACTCTTTCTTATAATGTCTCTTCTCATTTGCAAAACAAACATGTTATGTAGATGCATGCTTTCAATAAAAATTACTAACTTTACATATAATACATACTTTTCCAAATGAACTATTTTTATGCATTCTTAAATAAACTTCATACAATTTTTTATATACTTCAAGTAATTATTTGCAAACATCTTCTAACCTTATGTTTCCTAAACATGCATTTTAATACAATTGAATAAAGCCTAAGTTTGACCGGATAATCGCGAGTTAGCGGATTTTAAGGAATGTCTAACCCCTTCCCCTTAGGATAATAGAGAATCATTGCCCAGAATTTCATAAGTTTCGCAGACCATTAAATGGAGATCATTTGTAGCATTTTATGATACATTTTTTAGTGTCCTAATTCACTATAATAATTAGGTGGCGACTCCTTTAAAACCCATTTAGGAATCAACCATACGTAATGCATTGTTTCAACTCCGGTTAAAATGGGGTGTTACAATATGCGCAGGTGATTGGTAGTTTGATGTACATAACAAACTGCACTCGGTCTAATATCGCTTATTCGAGATATACAGTTGTAAGGGGTACAGTGATGCAAACTGGATATCTAATATCGAGAATACCAAGTCCACCAATCGGTATATATTTACAATTGGTGGTGGGGTTGTGTCTTGAAAATCCTCTTAGCAAACTTGCATCGCCTGATCCACGATGAAGTCAGAGTTTATTGCTTTAGACAAAGCAGGAGAAGAAGTTGAATGGCTTCATGACTTCTTAGAGGATGTCCCATATTGGGTTAAACATGTACCTTCTGTAATGATTCACTGCGACAGTTAATCGGCTCTAGGAAGGGCACAAAGTTCTATGTATAACGACAAATCTTGTCATATTCGACGGAGATATAAGACAGTTAGGCAGCTGATCACCACGATTTTATTTCCATTGATTATGTAAAATCAAAGGAGAACATAGCAGACCATTTGACTAAAGGCATACCCAGAGATCAGATATTCTGTCTGTCTAGGGAAATGGGCTTAAAATCCAAACAATGAGGACTGATATGGTGGTAACCCAACCTTACTGACTGGAGATCCCATGATTAGGTTAAATGAAATAACTAAGTTGTAAAGGTTCAGTTGAGCGCTTCAGTGGAAGCAAGGGAAGTTCGGGTTATGATTTATGTAAGGAACATAAACCTAAAGTTGTTCCTACGATAGACGTTAAGTGATATATGTAGTATGGGTAGAGGTTAAATTTCCAAAAACCTTTAATGATTCTCAACGGTTGAGGTTAGGTTTGGGGAAACTTTTAATGGTTCCTAACACTTGTGAAGTGGGGTATAACATGAAACATTATAGGAGACCACCTATTTAAGTGCGAGGAAAGGCCGCCTCAAATGAACGCACTTGGGAATCCAAGAGTGTTCACGGCCAGAACAGACAAAACATTAAGAAGAACAGAGTAAGGAAAATTGTTGTGTTGGTACTGTTGACTTGTCTTACACTAAACACTGACGGTTCAAGAGAACATGTTCACCACGCAGTAAGTAAGTCTGATGGTATTCAACTAAGGAAGGTTCAAAGCGGAAGCTAGCTCTCCTGATACAACATCGGTCCGCCGAAAGATTGTTAGAAAGACACCTTGTGAGTGCGCCAAAATATCTTTCAAGAGGGGATTGTTGGAAATTTATTAATGTGGAATAAAGTTTATCCCATTATTTATGACTCGAACAATTGGAGACCCGCACTTCAGAAACGCAGTTTCCACACACGTGCACACGTTGTACCAAAGATCGTAAATTTCCTTAGTGAAAGAGATTGGTATGTAAGTAAATGTTTGAGACATAGAATGATGGACGGTTGTTGGCCAAATAACGAGTGTTTCATGTTAATGAATGAAGGAAGAAGTGTGCATAGTGTAAAAGATTGGAACGGATCGAAAAAGGGTCGCGGAGCCGAGAAGGTCCGATGCACCACCTCGGAGCCGGGAGCGCCACCTCCTTAAGGGTCGCAGCGCTACCTAGGCAGAAAGTCAGAAACAAAAATATGATTTTTGAGACCTTTGGGTTGCCCTCAAAGGCATTCATTCCAGCATTATTCAACCATTAATTGGCTGATAAATGGTTGTCATTACATTGGAAATTCATTGCAATTACATGGGTGATTCAATGTCATTACTTGGCACTTGAAGGGACAAATCTTACACACTATAAATTGAGGCCTTTGGCTCAATTGTCAAACACTTGCAATCAGAACTTTTTCTGAAAACTTCTTCTTCTCTAGCTTTCTTACAATATTCAAAGTTGTTCAAGAGAAATATTTGAGTTTTCTTTGATCAAGTGTTAGTAGTTGTTTTATCTTGGGAGTCTATTGCCTAACAACCGTAAAAGGATATATACAGGGCAATCTTGTTTTAAAGACAGAGTGTCATCACTCGACTCATCAAACAATCAAACCAAGTGTTCGTTCTTGTTTCTAGTTGTTCAGGTTATTTGCTTTGTTGTAATCTCTTGTTCTTCACTTTCCTAGTTCTTGTAATAGGTGTTTTACTATATTCTATTTCTCGTTTGTTGTATTCATATTTAGTAACAAATTCTACATCACTAAATATTTATACAATAAATGAAAATATTTTAATTATGGTGGTGGGATTGAATAGGGATTCTAGTACACGTTAATACACCCCCTCAATCAGAGCGGGAGGAGACCGGACGCTAGGACTAGATCTGAAGTTCAGGAATAGCTATCTAGGAAGACCTTTCGTGAATATATTCGTGTACTGATATGAGGAAGGCACATGCAACACCTTAACATGATCGAGAGCAACCTTCTCACGAACAAAGTGTATATCCATCTCAATATGCTTGGTTCGTTGATGTTGAACCGAATTATGAGATAAATATATGACGGATATGTTATCACAGTAAATCACAGATGTCTTACGCAAGGGACATTGAAGCTCCAAAAGAAGGTTTCGGAGCCAACAGATCTCAGCAACTCCTCTATACTCTGCTACTGCACTTGAACGAAATACTGTGGATTACCTCTTGGCAGACCAGAAAATTAGATTATACCCTCAAAACACACAGAAGTCGAAGGTGGAGTGTCACGTGTCCAGACACCCTGCCCAATCAGCACCCGTATATGCTAACAACATGGTCGGTGCTGAGGGGTATAGATGTAATTCGTAATCAAGTGTGTCCTTAACATATCAAATGATACGTTTAAGGGTAGTAAAATGATGCTCCCTGGGGGCATGCATGAATAAGCATACCTGCTAAAAAGATGTCAGGCCTGGTGAAAGTAAGATACTGAAGTGCACCTGCAATACTCCTTTAAAGAGTGGGATCGGACACTGGGTTACCATCAACACCACTAAGCTTTGATTTAGAGTCAACCAGAGTGGACATGATTTTGCAGTTCACCATTTTAGCCCTGTCCACTATCTCATCTGCATACTTGCGCTAACATAAAAATATAGTATCTGCAGAATGAGTCACTGATATCCTCAAAAAATAACTCAACTTCCCCAAGTTAGTAATAGCAAATTCAGTTTTAAGTAGGGCAATAATCTCATTTTTCAACACATCAGAGGACGCATTCATTACAATGTCATCCATATATAACAATAAATAAGCAATGTTACTACCTCGATGAAAAATAAAGAGAGAATTATCACACTTGCTGCAAACAAACTCAATTTGCATAATGTACTGTGCAATACGATCATACCATGCTCGAGGGGCCTATTTCAAACCATAGAGTGACTTACGAAGATGGCATACATACTGAGGAGCTGCTGGATGGACAATGTTGACACCCAATTTTGTCCCCCTCTTCCGCTTATTTGCTTAAAATTTAAAATATTTTTGGCATCACAAAAGAAAAAAACAATATTTATTACCATTATTATTATTATCCGCATTTTTACTATCATATGCATTTTTATATAATCATAGTTTTACCTTAATATTATGTTATTTTATTTTTGTAAAATAGGCATCACATTTTTATTTAAATTAAGCATTTAATATGTCTTAAATATTATATTTTTTTATTATTATCACATTGTTATTTTTATTTTAATAATTTACCATTTTGTTCAAAGCATTTTTAACAAAAAACTCCTTTTATATTTTAAACCCCAATTTTATTTCTCTAAACCCAAAATAAACAACCCATTCACCCCAACCGAACTGGCCCAAATCGGCCAACCCGTCCCACTTGACCTCGCCCCTTTCCTCCCTTTAACCTAACAAGACCTAAACCTAAAAACATTTTAAAACAAAACACAAAAATAAAAACCTTACCCCCTTTCACCCTCGGCTGCCACACACCCATGGATAGTTTCATTCGAGATCGTGATGGAGGACATAGCTTACGATCATCGGCTTTGATCATGCCACTAGGCATTTGATTAAGACATTGCACAATGATCCGAACACTTTGTCGCATCTCTTCGATACGAATACAGTAATGATCATAACGATCTCCTCTAGTACCTACTGGTATGTCATGATCCAATTGGTCATGAACATCGTAAGGTGCTGCTTTTCGCAAATCCCAGCATACTGATCGGTGTATTTTATATACACTTTTTGAGTCAGTTTTAGTTAATCTTTTGTCCATTTTTACACATATAAGTGTCGTATTAGGATAGTTTTCCTTTCTTTTGAGTCAAAGTGGTTAAAATGATCAAATGGCGGAAAAGGAGCTAAAAGAGGGCAAAAGAGGAGATTCCAGAACTAAAAACAGAGAAAGTGGCGAACGAGACTGAAACCCAGACCAGCGTCGCGGCGCCTCCTGCAGTCAGAAGCAGGGTCGCGGCGCCCACTATCCAGAGAGGCTGCAGAAGACCCAGCGCCGAGGCGCCTCATGTCAGCAGGTGCAGGGCCGCGACGCCTAAACATCCGAGAGCTACTGAGTTCTGTGCGCCATGCTGCATGCCAGCGGTCGGGCGCGGCGCAAATCACCGAAGGATTGCAGAATTTCCGGCGCCGCGGCGGCGACGTGGAAAAATAAGGTTTTCAGACGGATTTTGGGCCAGGCCTGCAGGGAAAAGTTGAGGCGGTTAGGAGCCTATAAAAGTTGAGGCGGTTAGGAGCCTACAAAATCTGTCTATTTGGAGTTTCTTGATTGAATTATGCATGTTAAATGATAAATACTTATGTGTTATGATTGCTTGCTATTTGAGGCGAAATAGTTAGGATGTGCATGTTAGGGAGATGACTCAAGCATTTCTATGATAGTCAATTCTTACCATTCTTTTTCTATCCCGGACTTTAAAAATATCCCTAGTCATCCCCATTGAGCCTAAACGTTGAAACTTCTTCTTTGATACCCTATATTCCCACAAATTGTGCCATAAGTAAAAATATGAAATAGTGGAATAAATTGTGTTAAAAAAGAAACAAAAAGAGTGAATGAGCTTGTTGCACCCCAATTAAAAAGTAATAAGAAATAGGCAAAAGCCTAAGTTTGGGGGTGCTTGTCATTATTATATACTTCACTCTCCCAAAACAAAAGAGGGAAAAGATAGAATCAAAGTGAAGGAAAGAACAAAAAGAAAAGGGAAATACTGAAAAGCTAAAGAGCTTATGGTACACAGAATGAGTCTAAATGCCTATTTTTACCTACCTATACCTAAGCCTACATTACAACCCTTAAAGTCACAAGATCTCTTTTATGCATATCCAGAATTAGTGGAGAATAGCAAGTAAGCATGCCATAGGATTTTTGAATTTTCATGCATGATTTAGTATATTGACTTCCATTAAGCATGATAAATATGAGTTTGCGAAATATCTAGCTTAAAGTGTTTAGGATGCTAAAATTTCATGCTATATGTTCCTGCATATTATTCTGCTAACCTTCATGTTTTTTTTAGTTAACACTAATGCAGCAAAAGTGATCAATGTCAGTGAGTCTTTTATTTTCGTTTCTTGAGTCTTTTATTTCTTTCTTTCTATCTTTGCTCGAGGGCGAGCAAAGGTTAAGTTTGGGGGTATTTGATCGGTGTATTTTATATACACTTTTTGAGTCAGTTTTAGTTAATCTTTTGTCCCTTTTTACACATATAAGTGTCGTATTAGGATAGTTTTCCTTTCTTTTGAGTCAAAGTGGTTAAAATGGCCAAATGGCGGAAAAGGAGCTAAAAGAGGGCAAAGAGGAGATTCGAGCTAAAAGCAGAGAAAGTGGCGAACAGACGAAACCTGCACCAGTAGCGGCGCTCCTGCGATCGAAGCGGGCGCGGCGCCCACTATCGAGAGGCTGCGAAGACCAGCCGCGGCCTCATGTCGGCGAGTGCGAGCGCGGCGCCTAAACATCCGAGGCTACAGAAGTTGCAGCGCCCGCGGCTGACAGCAGAGATCGGCGCGGCGCAAATCACCCGAAGGATTGCAGATTCCGCCGGCGCGACGTGGAAAATAAGGTTTTGACGGATTTTGGGCCAGCTGCAGGAAAAGTTGAGGCGGTTAGGAGCCTATAAAAAGGAGAACCCTAGGCGGTTTTAAGGGTTCCCCTTCTTGCACAACACAAGGCTTTCTTGCTTGGAGATTGGAGACCATAGTTTAGTAAATTTCCTTTCCTTTTCTTGTTTTTATTTCAGTTTTATGAAGAACATGGAATTAATTCTTGTCATGTCAATGGCTAGGAACTAATTCCTCTATAGGGCTTTCCATGTTGAATCTCTAGAAACTTATGTTATGATTTAATGCATGCTTATGGTTATTCTTCTTCTTGTTGAGATCTATCCAATAATTAAATTGAATGCTTGGTAGTTAATTGACAATTAGTTATCACTATATGATTTCTAATCAGACTCCGAAAGGAGGGGATTGTGAATATGCTGTAAGTTGGGTAGACATTCTTGGATTGGGGATAAAAATACCTCAATTATTTATGTAGCGTTAACGAGAGGCTTAACAACCCTAATTTTACGCATTGTGCGTGACGGTTAACTAGGTTCTTAGTCTTAATCCTCCTATAGAGTCATCCTTATCACCGAAAGATAGAAAGGAGCAATACTGGGGTTGAGTGTTTATATAACCCTAACGGGAGTATAAAACGATTTAGTGAACCTGCTTTCTCCAAAAGAAGAAGACCATAAGTTATTGCATTAATAAGTAACATAAGCGGATAGTGAGGAGACGTGGAAGCCTTATTCTCATCACAACTGAAGTAAACTCATTAGTTAAATTAGCCTTTATAATTCGTAGTTATAAACCACAAAATCAAATATCAATTTACCAAATAGATACCAAAAGATAGATATTTGGTACTTGAACCCTAATCCTTGTGGACAATATTCGGTCTTGCTAAGACTATATTACTTGTCACGATAACGTGCACTTGCGTTTAAGTGTGTGCATCTTTTCGCGCATCAAGTTTTTGGCGCCGTTGCCGGGGATTAGGCATAGTTCAATGTCAAATTTATCTATTTTTTTTTCTAATTTGGTTTTTAATTTTTACGTTTTTTATTTTAAATTTTTACGTGTTTTTTTTTTCCAGAAAATTCGAGGTATCGTGATTGGTTGTTTGTTTTTGATCTATTTCAGGAAATCAGTTTATGCGAAGGAGAAGAGGAGCATACACTCTTGTTCCTTCAATCCAGAAATTGAAAAAACCTGTAAGCAGAACAGAAAGAATCAACGGATTGCAACTTTGATAGAGATGGACGGTGCTCAAAACAATAACATGATGAGAGAAGGGTTAGGTGAAAATCAACCTAACCCAGGAATGCCTCGGCAAGTGCCAATAGACGTGGAGGAGAGAGTCCAAATCCAGCCAGAAAGAAGTTTGGGAGACTATGTGCTGCCAAGAGTGAATGGAGCACAGACATGCATTAGGCTCCCTGCAATAGGAGCCAACAACTTCGAGATAAAACCGGCGATTCTGAGCATGGTACAGCACACAGTGCAATTCGGAGGACTGTCATCGGAGGATCCACATATGCACATAGCTAATTTCTTGGAGCTATGTGCAACTTTCAGATATAACGGCGTTACTGATGATGCCGTCAGATTGAGGCTCTTTCCCTTCTCACTCAGGGACAGAGCAAAAGTATGGTTGAATTCCCTGCCGGCCGATTCGATTTTTACATGGCAAGAGCTGGCACAGAAATTCCTAGCCAAGTTCTTTCCCCCGTGTAAAGCAAAGAAATCGAGAGGAGTTGAACAACTTCTACCAAGCAGATGGAGAGTCCTTATATGAAGCTTGGGAAAGGTTCAAAGATCTACAGAGAAAGTGCCCACACCATTGCATTGAGTTGTGGAACTTGGTCCACATCTTCTACAACGGGCTGAGCAGTACAACCAGAACCATTATAGATGCAGCAGTAGGTGGAGCATTCATGAGGAAAACAGCCCACGACGCTCATGAGTTATTAGAAGATATGGCCACTAACAACCATGTCACAGAATAGAGGTCGACAAGTGGGAGGAAAACAGTGGGAGTCCACGAAATAGATGCTATTGCTGCATTGAATGCCCAAGTGGCCCTTTTGGCAAAACAGTTGCAGCAACATACAGTGTCAGTGAATGTGGTGCAGATGCCTAAAAGCTGTGAGATATGTGGTGGCCCACATACATTCGATAGGTGTCCTTCAGCTGATCCCAACAATATACCAATGGAGCATGCAGAGTGTCAGGAAGTAGGTAATTATCAGAGGCAACAGAACAACCCCTACTCCAACACTTATAATCAAGGGTGGAGGAATCACCCAAATTTCTCATGGAGAGACCGAGCGGCAGAATCAATACCAGCAGCGAGAATCAATACAGGCGATGCAGAACCAGCGAACAGAATCGTGACCGCCGCTTCATTCAAGCCCCGGCCTCAGCGATTCAATGCACGGTTGTGAAAAGCGAGCGAGCTGAAGCGGTATGGCAAGACTTGCAACGCCCAAACGCGATTCATAGCGAAGCTAGATCCTCGTTCAGGAACTTGGAAACAGAAGTGGGTCAGCTAGTAAAGCAGGCAAACAGCAGGCCACAGAGTACATTGCCAAGCAATACAGAGGTAAATCAGGAGCGATGTCGAGCGATGCGGTTGAGAAGTGGAAGACGATTGGAAGCGGCGATCACCTCGGCGATAAGTGAGAAGAAGGCAGAGATAGAAAAAGAGAAGGTGATTGAGCCTAGCCCAGTAGTAGAGAAAACTCCAGAGAAGAAGTATACATAGAAGATCCCTTTTCCCCAGAGATTACTGCGGAAGGCGGTTGATAAACAATTCTCCAAATTTTTGGAGACATTCAGGAAGCTGCATATCAACATACCTTTTATAGAGGCTTTGGAGCAGATGCCTTCCTATTTCAAGTTCATGAATGAGATCTTGGGGAAGAAGAAGAAGCTGGCAGAATACGAAATAGTAGCACTGATAGAAGAGTGTAGTGCTATCTTACAGAAAAAGTTGCCACCAAAGCTAAAAGATCCAGGGAGCTTTACACTACCTTGCACAGTGGGCAGGGTGACATGCAATAGAGCTCTGTGTGATTTAGGGGAAAGTATAAATCTGATGCCTTTATCAGTATTTAAAAGATTGGAGTTGGGTGAGGCCAAACCAACCACAAGCTGCAGTTGGCAGCGGGGCGATGGTTCATCCAAGAGGGAAAATTGAGGACGTGATTGTGAAAGTAGGAAAATTCTTCTTTCCTGCAGACTTCCTCATTCTTGATATGGAAGAAGATGCGAAAATCCCTATCATATTGGGGAGATCATTCCTAGCAACGGGAAGAGCTTTGATTGATGTTGAAAGAGAAGAGTTAACATTAAGGGTGGAGAATGAAGAAATGGTGTTTAAAGTTTTTAAACACGTCATTGAGCCACCAACCATGAGTGGGTGCTTTGCAATCAGCACCATCAAACCCCCCTGCGAGCCAATACAAGTCAACCAAAGGGAGATGAGCCCAAGAAAGCAGGCATGATTTGCCGAAATTCCACTAAAGGGGGTATGTGTTCCTGAAACTTCGTTTGATGATAATGCTAAGAAGAGAAGAAGAAAAAGAAAAAGAAAACGAACAATGTGGAAAAAATGGATTTGTTGTGGGGTTAATACACCTCACAATTATTAAACTAAGGAACTTGCATCCGGCTAAAAGACGTTAAAGACAACGCTAAATGGGAGGCAACCCAACGTTTTCAATTATGTTATTTTAATTCCTGTCTTTTAGTTTATTTTATTTTATCTAGAACAGTCTCATGGTCTTGGGGTGTAGCGTTTGTGTTGTGATTGACAGGGATAGGCAAATAAACTGAAGGGCGAAAAACTGAAGAAACGCCAGATTTCGAAAAAGCGGGTAGCGCGCGCCCAGAGCGGGCGCGCGCCAAAAGAACGTAGGTACTGAAGTTTAAGCGTCGCGCGCCAGAGCAGGCCGTGGCGAATTCGTAAAATTTGACAAGTTTAGGCGTCGCGCGCCAGAATGTGGCCGGCGCAGAAAGTCCCGAAGGAGTGCAGAAGATTGGGCGCCGCGGCGCCAAAAGCAGGGTCGCGGCGCCAAAAGCAGGGCCGCGGCGCCAAAGCGGAAATCCAGAAACTTAAAACGCCCAGAAATCAGATTTTCCCCAATCCTAATTTCAAAAACCTAACCCTTCTTCTCCAAAAACACACGAAAATCCAAAAATTTGCCCACAAATCCAACCCAACCACAATCAAAACTCTTAAATTCCTAAAAATCCTTAGCTATCTCAAACAACAAAGCTCCATTCCATAGCCTCAAACCACCATTAGAAACAAGAACAGCTTGAATTTTCTCATAAAAAGGTAATCTTTTTCTGTTCTTGAGATCTTTACTGAAGTCACAGGGGGTAGTAGTTTGAAGGAGTATTGTAGTTGTGAAGTAGTTTGGGTGCTGAAAAATTGATTGTGAAGTTTGGAGAAGGAGTAGAAAAGGAGAGTGTGGGTATTGGGTAGAAGAGTTGAAGTTTGGGGGTGTTGTGTTAGCTGCTAGTTGTTGATTGTGTTAGGAAACATTTGTGCCACTAAGTTGTAAGTCATAACTGTTTTAACCATGGCCACCGGAAGAGAAGAGCCTCACATCCACCCCAAATTTCACATTACGATGATACTAGGTTTGTGAGCTACAAGCCTTCCAGAGATACAAAAGCTTGATACTGCACTTTAATCCTGAAGGGAATGGACTACCAGAGGAGTCATATGGGAAAGAAGATGTTTATGAGCCCATTCGCAATGATTGAGTTAAGGGTGGAGGAGATTTGTAAATCCGAGAAAATAGCACGATGAACACAACAATGGTGCGTGAATTCTATGTCAACTTTCCGGAGAAGGTGGAAAGGGGATGCTTTGTAAGGGGAGTTTATGTGCCTGTGACAGCAGAGAATGTCAATGCACAATTGAAGACGGTTGATGTTGAAGAAAGAAGCGATTGGAATCACTTTCGAACATGGTCAAGAAGCATCGACCGCATCGACTGGAATGCCGTTGCAAACACCGTGAGCTACCCTGGGGCTGCTTTTGATATTGGAAGAAATGGGTCAAGAGCACTAGCGGTGCCGTTCAACAAGGCGCAAGGGTTGGCTATATTTCAAATCGCCCGCATGATTCCATCCACGCACTTCACCAGAGTGCCAGAAGATAGGATTAAACTGATATATGGAATTATGAGGGGGATGACGATTGATGTGGGGAAAAATATAGTACAGAGCATTGAAGAAATCAGCAGGTTGGTGACAACAGGTGGATTGGGACATGGCTCACTGATCACCAATCTATGCGCCTTCCATGGGGTCCCAACCCTACCCACTGACACTCATGAGAGAAACCAACTGCCGGTGTCCTGTGGGATAGTGCACTCTTTCCCAGACCCAAGCCCCCAGCAGCCAGAAGAAGAGCACAACCAGCAGCAGCAGCAGCAGCAGAGGCCGCAACGAACGAAGATGAGCCTGAAATAGGGGCTCAATATGAGGCAGGACCTAGCCACCAGCCAACCACAGAAGCAGAACCTTCAGTGCCTATGATGGAGCAAGTGCTCCAGAACCAGAGAATGATGATGCAACATTTCGACACAATGATACAAGGACAAAATGAGTTGAGACAGGGACAACATGAGTTGCGACAAGGGCAACAAGAATTGAGGCAGGAGCAACAACAGTTGCACCAGCAGTATGACGAGATGAGTTCCCTGTTCAACCAATGGTCGATGCATTATCCACCGCCACCACCACCATTTTAGCCGAAGTTTGTAAGTGTCTTATTTCTTTTACTGTCTTTGAGTCTACACACATTGGGGACAATGTGTGATTTAAGTTTGGGGGTGTTTTATTTGTGTCTTGTTATGTTTTATTTAAATCTTGTTATTGTTTTTATGTATTTTTGAGTCACAATTTTTTTTTTTTGAGTCATAATTGTCTGTCAAAAGATCATGTATGTTGTAGTTACTAGAAACACCTAGTGAAGTAAGGTGGAATAATGTAACGGAATTGAAGCAACTCTCTAAACACTTAGGTTAGATATGTCAAAAACTCACAAAATCTGTCTATTTGGAGTTTCTTGATTGAATTATGCATGCTAAATGATAAATACTTATGTGTTATGATTGCTTGTTATTTGAGGCGAAATAGTTAGGATGTGCATGTTAGGGAGATGACTCAAGCATTTCTATGATAGCCAATTCTTACCATTCTTTTTCTATCCCGGACTTTAAAAATATCCCTAGTCATCCCCATTGAGCCTAAACGTTGAAACTTCTTCTTTGATACCCTATATTCCCACAAATTGTGCCATAAGTAAAAATATGAAATAGTAGAATAAATTGTGTTAAAAAAGAAACAAAAAGAGTGAATGAGCTTGTTGCACCCCAATTAAAAAGTAATAAGAAATAGGCAAAAGCCTAAGTTTGGGGGTGCTTGCCATTATTATATACTTCACTCTCCCAAAACAAAAGAGGGAAAAGATAGAATCAAAGTGAAGGAAAGAACAAAAAGAAAAGGGAAATACTGAAAAGCTAAAGAGCTTATGGTACACAGAATGAGTCTAAATGCCTATTTTTACCTACCTATACCTAAGCCTACATTACAACTCTTAAAGTCCTGAAGATCTCTTTTATGCATATCCAGAATTAGTGGAGAATAGCAAGTAAGCATGTCATAGGATTTTTGAATTTTCATGCATGATTTAGTATATTGACTTCCATTAAGCATGATAAATATGAGTTTGCGAAATATCTAGCTTAAAGTGTTTAGGATGCTAAAATTTCATGCTATATGTTCCTGCATATTATTCTGCTAACCTTCATGTTTTTTTTTTAGTTAACACTAATGCAGCAAAAGTGATCAAAGTCAGTGAGTCTTTTATTTTCGTTTCTTGAGTCTTTTATTTCTTTCTTTCTATCTTTGCTCGAGGGCGAGCAAAGGTTAAGTTTGAGGGTATTTGATCGGTGTATTTTATATACACTTTTTGAGTCAGTTTTAGTTAATCTTTTGTCCCTTTTTACACATATAAGTGTCGTATTAGGATAGTTTTCCTTTCTTTTGAGTCAAAGTGGTTAAAATGGCCAAATGGCGGAAAAGGAGCTAAAAGAGGGCAAAAGAGGAGATTCCAGAGCTAAAAACAGAGAAAGTGGCGAGAGACCGAAACCTGGACTACGCGGCGCCTCGCAATGATCGAGCCGCAACGCCCACTATCCGCAGAGGCTGCAGACCAGCTGCCGGCGCCATGTCGGCCAGTGGCGCGGCGCCTAAACATCCGAGAGGCTACAGAAGTTGCAGCGCCGCGGCGCCCACAGACAGCAGAGATCAGGGCCGCGGCGCCAAATCACCCGAAGGATTGCAGAATTTCCGGCGCCGCGGCGGCGACGTGGAAAAATAAGGTTTTCAGACGGATTTTGGGCCAGGCCTGCAGGGAAAAGTTGAGGTGGTTATGAGCCTATAAAAGGAGAACCCTAGACAGTTTTTAAGGGTTCCCCTTCTTGCACAACACAAGGCTTTCTTGCTTAGAGATTGGAGACCATAGTTTAGTAAATTTCCTTTCCTTTTCTTGTTTTTATTTCAGTTTTATGAAGAACATGGAATTAGTTCTTGTCATGTCAATGGCTAGGAACTAATTCCTCTATAGGGCTTTCCATGTTGAATCTCTAGAAACTTATGTTATGATTTAATGCATGCTTATGGTTATTCTTCTTCTTGTTGAGATCTATCCAATAATTAAATTGAATGCTTGGTAGTTAATTGACAACTAATTATCACTATATGATTTCTAATCAGACTCCGAAAGGAGGGGATTGTGAATATGCTGTAAGTTGGGTAGACATTCTTGGATTGGGGATGAAAATACCTCAATTATTTATGTAGTGTTAACGAGAGGCTTAACAACCCTAATTTTACGCATTGTGCGTGACGGTTAACTAGGTTCTTAGTCTTAATCCTCCTATAGAGTCATCCTTATCACCGAAAGGTAGAAAGGAGCAATACTGGGGTTGAGTGTTTATATAACCCTAACGGGAGTATAAAACGATTTAGTGAACCTGCTTTCTCCAAAAGAAGAAGACCATAAGTTATTGCATTAATAAGTAACATAAGCGGATAGTGAGGAGACGTGGAAGCCCTATTCTCATCACAACTGAAGTAAACTCATTAGTTAAATTAGCCTTTATAATTCGTAGTTATAAACCACAAAATCAAATATCAATTTACCAAATAGATACCAAAAGATAGAAATTTGGTACTTGAACCCTAATCCTTGTGGACGATATTCGGTCTTGCTAAGACTATATTACTTGTCACGATAACGTGCACTTGCGTTTAAGTGTGTGCATCTTTTCGCGCATCACATACCCCAGAACCTCTTAACATTACACCACTGAATCCCCAATCCTTTGCTTGTTGTGCAGTGACAGTACCAATATATAAGACTCTTCTTGAAATAGGTGGGCGAATAACCAATCTAATAAGTCTTTCTGGCTGGATCTCCCCCAATAGACTCTTTTTTGTAGGTTTCCCCGAGAATGTCAGTCATAAGCATAAGAAAGCTCGATCGGAGGTGGCTTTCCTTTCTTTAGGAACCTATTTCCTCTGTGCAGATGAGCCCCCCGCCTTTCTATTCTCTTTATACACCCCGTCGCCGAACCCCCCACCCCCCGACACCGCAACAACCACCCCCTGACACCACCACACCCCTATCCCATAAAATCTGCAACCCACACCCCTAAAATTCATTCCAATCGTCACTTTTACCCCTTTATTTGGAATTTCGAACTTTTTTTTATCTATAAAAGACCCAATTGTTCTTCATTTTAAGGGGTCCAAAAATTTATTCTAGGGGGGGGGGATATCGTCCTTTGTTCTTTGTTTAGGTCAAAAAATCCGAAAAAATCAAAAATAAGGGAAAGAAAAAAGGGGCCCGAAAATCGAAAAAAATGTTCAAGTTGAAAGTCAAGTCCGAAAGCACCAATTTCGGGTTGGTTTGTTCTTGAAGTTTTGTTCTTAAATTTGGTTTTAAATCATTCTTTTTTGTTCCCTAAGACTCAAATCTGAAAACCCCGTTTGAACATTAGTTTCAATCTTCGAAATTTACTTTATTTTGTCTCCGGGTTGGTTACTGTTCCGGGTCGGAAAACACAAGACATTTTTTTAACTTTTATTTTTGTTTGGATTTTTTCCGGGTTGGGTCGGACTATCCGGGTCGGGTTTATCGGATCATACTTCTGTTTTGGGTTTGCTTCCAAAACTGAAACCTGAAAAAATAAAATAAAAAGGAAATCAAAATCGGGTCTTATTTTCTCGGGTCGGGTCATAATCGGGGTCGAGTTAGGTACTGTTCCGGGTCAGGTACTAATCTGTGTCGGGTCAGGAATCTGGGTAGGTAACTGTGTTGGTTTTACTCCAGAAGTCGGGTCTACCGAAAGAAAGGGTCCGATATTTATTATCAATTTGTGGCATATCTCTCCTTCCTCATCTAGGTTTTGTGATTTGTTTTACTCGATTGGTGGAATATTTCAATTCTGTTTACAATTCCAATGAGATGTTGCCTTGTTGCTACTTATTTATTGTTATTTTTTGTTTCTTTGTTGCCACTGCTCTTTGTTCGGTTACTGAGGAGTGTTTGCTGCTCTTTCTTGAGTTGCTACTGCCTCGTTGCTACTGCTTTATTTTCTTATTATAATTTTAAGGCCATTTCTATTGAGTTTCAGCCTGTTGTTGCTACGATTTGGCTAATATATTGTTGTCTTGAGGTTGTCCTAAACAGAAGTATTATTCTTGGTATAATTCACTTATTTGAACATGATACTACATTTAGGCCGATGAAATTAAATTTGAGGTTGTATCCTTTTAAATGATGTCCCTCAGTTTGCGTTCATTCGGAGTCGGGCAAGGATGAAACTTAAATCTTTTTATTTCACTCGAGAGACCAACACGTTCGGTAGACAAGTCGACTAAAATGACAAACGAGTCATATGTTCGCAACCACGACGTGATTGAAATGATCTTTTTAAAATTTAAGTTTGAACCCTCCGTAATCAAAATATTTACCTGTTTTGGGTACGGATCCGAATTATTTATATTCAATTGTTTCTAACAGTTTGTTCTTGATAGCTTGCGAAGAACACTTACGAAAGTTAAAGAAGATACCCCTCGGAGATGATTTATTTTATTGTTGTTTTTATTTTCTTTAATTAAGTTTTATTTTATTCTGTATTGTAATTTAATTTATTGTACTTGTATAATTATTGAAATTTTTAGAATAGGTAGACTTAGAATTAATAAATTAGAAAGGGTAGATTTAAAATCGAAAACCTCTAATTTATTTATTTTAGGCCCGTCGCCCATATTTTCAAACGTTAGTTTTATTTATTTTAGGTTTGTCGCTCATACTTTCAAATCGTTAGCTTATTTTTAAACGTCCAAATCTTTCAAAACTATCTGGTCATTTTGCGCACTAATAATAAATTTTTGATTTTCATCCAACTTTTAATAAATGGTATAAAATCTTTCTCTTTTAGTTCAAACAATTTGTCTTTTATTATTGTTGTCTAAAAAATTGCAAAAATTGTATAAACAACATCATACAAATACATATTTTTATTAATAGTCTATTTTTACAAATAAATGCATATATTTTATCAAAGACCGATTTTACATTATATTTTATCATGCTATATAAATATGTGCCCTTTTCCAAAAAAACAATTGAACATATGTTCTGTGAATTATACTATATAAATATCTACTTTGTCATAAAACAAAACCATATTATATTCTATCAAAACTCAATTTTCATATGACATTTTTATCATACTTTATCAAAATAAAAAATATTATTTTACACGCATCTTATAAATAAAACGACTTTTGTATATATTTTCAAACGCATATTTTCTCCGCAACATTCTCTTTCTTAAACTGCATATTTTCAAAACACATATTTTCTAAAGCGCGATAAATAAGCCTTAGTTTGACTAGATAACCGCATGTTAGCGAATCTTAAAGGATGTCTAACCTCTTCCCTTTAGATAATAAAAAACTCTTACCCAGAAACTCATAATTTCGTAGATCAATTATATGGAGATCATTTGCAGCATTTTATTTCAATAATTTAGGTGCCCTAATTCACCTTAGATTAATTAGGTGGCGACTCCTTAAGAACGGTGATTTAATTTAGGAATCACCGGCATACGTCAAGACCACACAATAAAAAGACCTTACCCTCGCGGGACGGCGCGGTCGAAAAGCGGGCGCGATAGACAAAACCAATCGGTTGATAATGATAGACAGATCCAAGCCTAATCATGACATGCTGAAATCATAAAATGTACATTCGTCTTTATTTTCAACAAAAGCATTACAGTTTAACAGCTTGAATCAATCTATCATAATCTCGCACATTTGGCGTTTAGGACCACATCTGGCATAAGAGAGGTCTAGACACGTTAGGGCGCACACTTGATATGCATGCAATTTGATTACTATTTTTTGTCGCTAGCAACTCTGTACATGTTATTTGAAGCAATCATTACTCATTTCAACTCTGTACATATCATGCCATGTCGCTTGCAATTATGGGCATGAGCATTTACCCTTTTCACTTTTGGATTATCGCACTACAATAAGGACTTCTACTCGGGCAACACCATATCTTTTGGTCCATGGGACAGAAGTTGTGTTACCAACATAGGATAAATAGTTCTTGAACATCACGACTTGGACCTTGTGAAGCGTCAAACCTCCAGTCCGGTCAAACCAATCAAGAGAGTCGTTAACTATACTGTCACACCCCTACATTTTATTATTTTCATGACTTTCCTACTTTCACTCATTGCTCTTATATTTTGAAGGAAGATCGTCCTCGCAAACAGTCGAGACTGGTCGTTATAAAACATTATCCCTAGAGATACTCCAGGAAAGAAAAAACAAAAGATTTCACAAAGTTGACTGAGAGATATTTTGACTGAAAGAAGTCAGCCAACCTCTAGTCCGGCCGAACCAATCAGGGGAGTCTTTGACTATACTATCACACTCCTACATTTTATTATTTTCGTGACTTTCCTACTTTTACCCATTGCTCTTATGTTTTGTTGGAAGACCGTCCTCGCAAACAGTCGAGGGTGGTCGTTATAAAACATTATCCTCAGAGATACTCCAGGAAAGAACAAAACAAAAGTTTCCACAAAGATGATCAGGAGATGTTTTGACTGGAAGAAATCAGCCAACACCATATTCAATGAGGCATCACTCTGAGTTTGTCTATACTTTTATATTTTTATACGTATTTGCAGAGTTTTCATTACATAATTCCTTTATATCATACATTTTACAACATTTCCCATGAACTATACGTGTCTAATTCTCACCATACGGTGTGATATGTAAGCAACCCATCTTGGGTTTTGCACCACAAAAAATGTAAATCTAGTCCTTGCGGAACACTACCCAAATAAAGTGGACCGAACATGCCAAAGAGAAGCACTTCCTTATCCGTCTTAGAAAGAGACATATTTGGCTCACCTATCCGTTTCATTCATCCTATCATGGACAATCATTTTTTCATTACATTTATCCTATTAGGGGCAATCATTTTTCATCGCATTCATCCTACTGTGGTCAGTCATTATACTTTACATTCATCCTATAGTGGACAATTATCTGTTTTACACAATTTTTACTCCTACTAACCTATCGTAGATGAATTCTTTTTCAAGCATACATTTTATAACCTATATGAATGAACTACGCGCACCTGATTCTTGTCAAAGATAAGATACGTAGGCAGCCCTACTTGGGTTCGGTACACTTTATTAAAAAGAATACAAAACATTTTAAGTATCATTGTTTAACTTGGTTGATATCAACACAGGAGTGTGCATAGAAAATAATAAGTAACATTCGGAATGGTGGAGAGGATTGACTTCGTGGTAAACTATAAATTTTTTTGGTATCTCTCATTCACACCTATAGTGGCACTTGGAAAATTGTCTTGCATGCTTCCAAGATAAGAACAAACAAATTTTGCATTGTATGGTTAGCTTTAGAATAAGTTCAATTGCATTGTGATCTAGAATTTGGCTCGAATGTTTGATGAGGCGAAATCCTGAGTAACACTTGGTATAGGAAGTGACCGTAGGCGTTTTTTTATCCGTTTGAGCCTTTCCAGCGTACCAAATAGCATTATTCGCAGCACTCCCCTTTGAGCCTAAGACCTATTCTTTTGACAGCCACATCTTATGCCTATATCCTCTCTGAGTGCATACACGCACTATCCATCTCTTGGTCCGCGCATTAGAAATGTGCAAAGTGTTGACAAAGATCCGAGTTGAAGTTTCCAAAGATAAATGTTGCAAAGTCCCAAAAGAGAAAAACAAAAAACAAAAAAAGACGACTTCACACAAAGAAGAAATCGAAAGCCCCGACAATGTCAAGAAAAAAGAGAGGAAATAACTCTGAAAAAGGGAAAAAGCTCCAAACGAAAGATTCAAAAGAAGTCAGTACAAAATAAAGGGGACAAAAAAGAAGCAGATCATCATTAAAGTACACAAATACCAAGTGTGGACATAGTCTAACGCTCAAGGAATGATTAGTCACTCATTATCCAAATGATATCCATCTCTTTCCCCAAGCCTACATTACCAACCCGTGACAAACCCTACATGATCCTATAATAAGGGTTCTCACATTAGTGGATACTTATATGATGGTCAAGCCTATGATATAATAATTGCATGAATTGAACATCTTTCTGAGTGTAAGTGTACTTCTCTAGACGTACCAAAGTTCAAAGCACTGAAATATATATGAGGAAGAGACTTTCTTTCTATTGGGGGCATTTGAAACATGAGGATACGTATAGGTAGAAACCTTTGCTTGAAGCAAGTGTTGATACTTAGGTATGCCTGAGGTACCATCTGAAGCTATATGAATTACCGTGGAGTCAGTCTCGGTTAAACGGAAATCAAATAACGGGAACCCTTAAGCATAATACTAATTGTTGGTACCAACTGAAATCAAGATGTGATTCTGTCTTTTCTATTTTTTTACATCAAAAACAACAAAAACCTTGCAGGATATATTGCATCAGGAATATTTTTTTTCAAACTCTAATCACTATATTTTACCAAAAAGTATTCTACAAAACTCAAATTCTTTTTTCCCACAGAGTCTCGGATAAACAACTCAGAATTTGATTTCCATTCCCCATTACATGAACTATGTTATGACCTGATTCCCTCGGCGGGATACATAGGTGGCCACATCGGTCTCGGTCCCACTTATTGAAAACCTTAAAATCCCTATTTTGCTTACTTGAACTACGACATGACCTGATTTCCCTCGGTGGGATACATAGGCAGCCTATATTGGCTTTAATCACACACTTAGAAATCTTTCTCCCTTATTTTCACATAACAAGATACGCCATCTAATCACCTTGATAGAGCAGGCAAGCTACCCACACAGAACTCAATTTTGTCCAGTTGAGAGTTCATCATCCTCATATACCAGAAACTGGGGCAAATTTCTAGGGTCACATTCTCATCTATTCATTTTACATCGCATATGTCCCCGTATTAGCTTTTCATCCATGTTTAATACAAAAAAAAAACATCAACACATCATTTTGGCCTCAGGGTCACTTTCTGCATTACGTCTAAGCAACAATTTCATATGTATTATGCCTGTACACCGGCGTCATTTCATTTCGCATATACAATAGCATCATATGCATCACGCCTGAGCACCAGCGTCATCTGCATCACGTTTAATTTCAGTCAGGCACGCACCTTCTAATCCGGGTACTTTTAAATTCAGTCACGCCCTAGCACCAGCATCATTTGCATCACACCTGAGCACCGACGTCATTTGCATCATGTTTAATTTTAGTCAGGCGCCCACCTTCTAATGCGAAAATTTTAAATTCAGTCACGCCTGAGCACCGGCGTCATTTGCATCACGCTTGAGCACCGACGTCATTGTATCACGTTTAATTTTAGATATGCGCCCACCTTCCGACGTCATTGTATCACGTTTAATTTTAGATAGGCGCCCACCTTCTAATGCGAGCATTTAAATTCAGTCACGCTTGAGCACCGGTGTCATTTGCATCATGCCTGAGCACCGACGTCATCTGCATCATGTTTAATTTCAGCCAGACTTTCACCTTCTAATGTGGGTATTTTAAATTCAGTTACGCTTGAACACCGGCGTCATTTGCATCACGTTTAATTTTAGTCAGGTGCCCACCTTCTAATACGGGCATTTTAAATTCAGTCACTCCTGAGCACCGACGTCATATGCATCATGCCTGACAACCGACGTCATCTACACCACGTTTAATTTCAGTCATGTGCTCACCTTCTAATGCGGGCATTTTAAATTCAGTCACGCTTGAACACCGACATCATTTGCATCACTCTTGAGCACCGGCGTCATCTGTATCACGTTTAATTTCAGTCAGGTGCCCACCTTCTAATGCGAGTATTTTAAATTCAGTCACGTCTGAGCACCTGCGTTATTTGCATCACGCCTGAACACCGACGTCATTTGCATCACGTTTAGTTTCAGTCATGCGCCACCTTCTAATGAGGGTACTTTTAAATTCAGTCACGTTTGAGCACCGATGTCATCTGCATCACGTTATTTTAGTCAGGCGGTCATCTTCTAATGCATGTATTTTAAATTCAGTCACGCTTGAGCACCGTCGTCATTTGCATCATGCCTGAGCACTAGCGTCATTTCATCACGTTTAATTTCAGTCAGACGCCCACCTTTCAATACGGGTATTTTAAATTCAGTCACGCTTGAGCACCGACGACATTTGCATCACGCTTGAGCACCGGCGTCATCTGTATCACGTTCAATTTCAGTCAGTTGCCCACCTTCTAATGCGGGTATTTTAAATTCAATCACGCTTGAGCACCGACGTCATCTGCATCACGCCTGAGCACCAGCGTCATCTGCATCTCATCTAAGCAATGATGATCATCTGCATTCCGCATGAGCACCGGCTTCAGTCGCATCACATCGCATCTATGCAAGGACATCATTCTATTTTACAAGATCGTATTTTCATATGTGAGAGAGGGACAAGAGGTTTAACTACGCATTTGCAAAGATTTCACAAAGCTAGGTGGGAGGAATACCTGGCTAAAATGGCGGGTGCGTCAATGCCCTCTTAGTCGGGACAAGGTTCATATATTGTCCCGGACCAGGTACATTGTCAAATTGAACCTATGACGGAGAGAATTGTAGGCTCTAAATACGATAAAAATAAAGATAGAGAAGCATTATCAAAATTAATTGCAGTGGAGGGTTTGCCTTTTCATTTTCTTCCTCTCTTGGTTTTATTCATTATATAAGAGAAATGTGCAATCCTGCTTATAACGATTTTTCTAGATCAATTGTTAGGAAAGATGTTTTTAAATTTGCAAACGAATATCAACAGTATTTACGTTATTTATTATATCATTTTTCTGGAAAAGTATCTATCACATCTGATATAGGTTGTAGTACTAACGGTCATGATTATTTAATGGTAACATGTCATTTGGTATGTTATAAATGATTTATGAAACGTATTTTAGCGTATATATATATAGATAGTAGGCACACTTATATTTTTATTTCAGATAATATTTTTTTAGTTTGCGATTATTATGGAATAACTGATAAAATCATGACTATTACATTACATAACGTTTCTTCTAATATTTCTACTATTAGATTATTAAAAAATGTTTTAACTCTATCTTTTCCAGATTATTTTCATATAAAATGTGCATGTCAGATTTATAACTTAGTTGTAAAGGTTGGTCTATCACTTATTGAAGACATGCTTAAAAAAATAAAATTTGCTATAAACTATATTTTTAAAAGTAATAGAATACAACGAATAAAAGAATATAAATTTTTTTTATCACGATTGTCAACTACCTTACAGAAAAAATTCCGAAGAAGTATGCACTAGGTGGAATTCTTTATACGAGTAACTACGTGTTGCTTATGAGTATAGAAGACCTATAACTTTATTTTTTAACGCCCGTAATCGAAATCCTACTGATATGATTGTAGATTCTGATTGGGATTCAATTTTAGAACTTATTGCATTTTTAGAGAAAAATTTTCTAGCTACTAAAGAATTTTTCGGTATTTATTATCCCACTATTTCATCAATGTTATTTTATATAGCTCTAATATTTTTATTGCTTAGTGAATATATGTAAAAACCAATTTATAAGGCACGTATTAAAAAATGTTTCTAAAAATGAAAAAATATTTTATTCCTCTTCACCCAATTTATATTATTAGTGATGAATTAAATTCGTCTATTAAAATAGACAGTTGTAAATCACTTATTGAAACTATTTATGATTGCATAGATAAACTTCCATATCCATCTCCCAAAATCCAAATGACCCACCACCTATTGAAAAAACTAGAGAAGAAGTGTTGTCTAGCATACGAGATAAATGTAAAAAAGTACATACGCATTACCAACAAGAAAGTGCTAGCAATCAACCGGCTTTCATGCTATCTTCTTCTTTTTCAACACAACCTCAAAAACGACATGTTGTTTCTGCAGCTAGTATTGAAATCCTCGGACATAGAATGTTTAGTGGTAACATTTCTAACCAAGTTAGCGAGTTTAATATTTTTGTTTTGCAGGGTGTTCTACCGTACGAAGCAATTGTCAATGAAGAGGGACGTGAAGACTTGCTAAAATACTCGAGGGAGAATGAGAAGACATTTCCAACACTATCTAAGATGGCCCGAGATGTGTTGAACATTCAAGTGTCATCAACAGCGTCTGAAAGCACTTTTTCGGCCGACAGATATCAAATAGGAGAGCACAGACACTCATTAGCGGGAGACATCTTGGAGATTGCAGTATTATTCAGAGATTGGATACGAGCGGAGCGGAAAAGGTGTGGTCAACCGGAGATCAATGAAGAAGAAGACTATAACTACAACGAAATCTTATCCGACGGAGGTGGAAGCGACGTCAACAAATTTGACCAACAAATATCAATTCCAACCGAAGAACCACAAGAAATTATAAAGAAACTAGAAAACGTGTTTCTTAAAATGTAATTCTTTTAATTATAATTTTACTATGTTTGCAACTTTCAATATCACGAAGTTGCAATTTTAAAATTGTATAACCAAAAAAAATATCATACTTCTATTAAATAATATAAGAGGCACAAAAACAGCATTTGGATGTTTTTATTAAACTATCTTGTTGTGTGTGTGTGTTATTTTTTTAATTTAAGGGCAAAATAAAAATGACCCACCCAGTCCCCTCCCTTCCCCGACCCCGGCCCAACCCTTCCCCGACCCCACCCCCGACACCTCGGGATCAGGACGGGATGGGAACAAACCCCGGCGGCCCGACCGCCCATGAACCAGGCCAGCTACTCTCTAGCCCCACTGCACTCGACACTTGGCCCCGCTGACCTCTAACCCACCCCGTTGGCCACCACTAGACTAAACATCTCACCACAATCAATACCCTCCTGATGATTAGTATCGTTAGCCACTAGTCTTTCCTTGTACCTCTCTAGATAACCACTGTCTATGTATTTATGGCGAAAAAACCACATACATCAGATCACATTCACCCCCTCCAATCTAGGAACCAAATCCCAAGTGTGCTATTTCGTTAAAGCATTAAATTTCTCACACATGGCCGCATTTTAATTTGGGTCTACTTTGGCTAATATTGGGTTTTTGGGAATATGTGAAATGATTTGGGTGGACAAGTTAAACTGGACTTTGGGTTTGAAAATCCTGTATTGGGCACGGGTTTCCATACAGTGGGTGAGGGCAGGGGTACTGTCAATATTTAGGGATGGATTCTGGTTTTGGGAATTGAGCAACGAGACGCGGTGTGATGGGGAACTGGGTTAGACATCAAGGTGGGGTATCAGATATGTGGTTTATGGACTTGATAGTGGTAGTGGTGTCGATCTGGGCAGATCGACATGGTGTGTGTTAGGAGTTAATGAGTATGAAGTTGGTAATGGGTTGGGATGGGTTGCAGTTGTGTTGGTGTTAGTGTGTCGGTCTGGGTTTCGAAAACAGGGTGAAATGTGGTTTCTGAATGGCGGTAATACGGTGACATGAGTGGCAGTGGTTGACTGAGCTAGTGGAGCGCTGTGTATTTGCCAGAGTAAACGATAAGACGGTGTGGTAATTGTCGATAGTGGTGATGTGGATGGGTGGTGACTATGACAGAGCTGAGTCACTGTTGGTGGTTGCAGGGAGGTCGACGGTGGACCAGTGGTGGTGGGACGGTAAAGTTGTTCGAGGACGACGGGGAAGGTGTCAGCCTCGAGAAATATGTAGTATGTGTTATGAAATTTGGATATTGGCGAATCGAAAAACCGTTTTGTCAAACGTAACATGACGAGAGACGTGAATTTGACGGGTGGACACATCATAGCACATATAGCTCCTATGATTAGACGAAAACCCTACGAAGACACATGGAGTGGTTTGGGGTGCTAATTTATGAGGGGCAGTAAAGACAAGGTTGGGGTAACACAGACAACCAAAAATCTGAAGATAAGTGGGGATCCGACGGTATAGTATTTTGGTTAGGGTCATGTTGTGAAGAGTGCTAGTTGGTAAAATATTGAGGTCATATTCTACCATTTTGACTGCATAGATCCAGAAATACGGAGGTAGAGAGACATGAAACAGTAGAGTACGAAGCATGTTATTAATGGTGCAGATGATTCGTTCTACTTTCCCATTCTGAGGGGAGGTGTGGGGACACGAGAAGCGAAAAATCATGCCATTATTTGTACAAAAATGATGAAACATGGAGTCAATGAATTCACGTCCATTATCACACTGAAAATGATTTAATATTCTTCTCAAACTGCGTTTTGATAAAGGCACGAAACTCGATGAATTTGGTAAACACTTCAGATTTAAATTTTAGTGGGTAAATCTAAATAAAATGAGTAAACTCATCTAACAAAACTAGATAATATTTATGACCGAGTGAACTAGAGATATGAGATGTCCATAAATCAGCATGAACAATATCAAATGGTGAAAATGTAACACTTGTAGATGACTTAAAAGGAAGACGGACATGTTTGCCTACATAGCAAGAAACACAGTGTGCTGGGCAAGTTTCCCATTATTACATTTAATAAAATGATTACTTCTAAGAAAATTTTAAAACTGGGACTCCTGGGTGCCCAAACCTATTGTGTCACGTTGACGGAGAGATAACAACTAGAGAGATAGGGGCAGGTGCTGGCAGCGGAGGTGGATGGAAATGGATAGAGATCCCCCGTGCTATTGCATCTCATAAGAGGTGTCCCCGTACGAAGATCCTTCACAGTAAAACCAAAAGTGTCAAAACATAGACGAAATTATTATGAGTAAATTTGGGGACATAGATTAAATTCTTAATGATATTTGGGGCACAATTAACATATTGATGGAAAATGGTGGGTGAGGTGGCTGAGTGTAAGCGGTACCATAACCCTGAATTGGAATGCATTGACCATTATCGACAGTTATATATTGAGGATGCTTTAAACGAAATAGTTTGGGAAGACTTTCTCATCAATACAAATATATATAGTGTATAATGTGTAGACCTCTAGTACAATAAGAATTCTCTACTTACCATAATTCTACATCACTAAATATTTACATAATATATGAGATATATTCTAATTATGGTGATGGATTGAATAGGGATTCTACTACACGTTAATACTTATAATTTTGGAAGGATGAAAAGCAGATAAAAATAATTTTGTTACCTATACTTTGAATACTAGTCAGATTTTTTTTAAATAGTGGTACAAGTTAAATGGGGGTAACCAAATAAGGTGACACGTGTTTTTTTTTTTACTATTTTAAGAGCAACAACATGAAAGTAATGATGTGCTATGTCTCCAAAAGTGTTTGATCTTGATTTTTTGTCCCCTTGACAAAATTTATAAATGATCTTAACTTGAAAAACTTCATGGGAAGAACTTTTGATGCCCATCAAGTATAAATTTTATCTTATGCCTATGGCAGAATTTATGGTCATTTGAGCAGGTTCACTATCTTAAAATGTTCTTAACTTCTATCTTATACACAAAATTTATTTATGTCCACAACTTATGCTCGATTGGCAACAAAAGTTTTGCCTATGTTTCCCATCAGGCATAAATAGCTTTTGTATAAGGTTAAACTTGTGGCCAATTGAGCAGGTTCACTATCTTAAAATATGTTGACTTTCTGCCTTATATGTAAAACTATTATATGCCTACAACTTATACTCGATGGGAAACAAAAGCTTTGTCTAGCTCTGAAGGGGGAGACTATTTTTTAAAGATTTTGTTAAGGAGGGTGGGATGGGTGGAGGGAAATCAAGACCACCCCTTGTAAAAGTCATTTATGAAATTAACTCAAAAGTATGAGCCAATTCGCACGATTGCCCCTATTTTAGGGTAGTCTTTAATTTTTGCTTTTTCCCTAAAAAAATAACCGAAGATATCCCGATGTTGTGGGTTTGAATCTCAGTAGAGTCAAAAAGAAAAAAAATCGCAATGCAAAATTTCATAAAAATTATGATTATTCGGTCAAAGTGGTATAGAGATTATGCCTTAAGGGACATAGTTTCTATGTAACTATGTCTGAAGGCAAAATTTCATTGAAAAATTAAAATTATGCCTTGTTCGGCTAGTCACATAGAAACTATGGTCCAAAGGGCATCGTCTCTATATAACTTTGGTCGAATAGACATAATTTCTATTAAGATCTTGCCTTGCAGTTTTATTATTTTTGTCTTTGCTGGGATTCGAACCTAGAATCTCTGATATAATAGACCCGTAAATAAATGATATTTTGACCCATAAATTTTTATTAAATGAAAAGTAGAAGCAAAAATTAAAGACAAGGGGGAAAAAATTAAAGACCAATCCATAGAAAGGGAACTGCGCGCACAAAAAAAAGTATGTGCATGATCATTCAAGCCCATCTACTACTTAGAATGGGCCACAATCTCCAAGGTCTAAGCATACAGAATAAAAAGTGATTTGCATAAAACATGATCTTTTGATATCACGTGTAAATTTTGACTTGTAAAAAGTCTAGGGATATTGATCTCCATGCCAGAAATTGGAAGCACGTTTCTGACGGTTGTTAGGATGACTTATGGTGATCTGATTGAATTTCAAAATAGAATCCATGCGATTGTCGAGATCTCTTATTTGACATTGGTCGAGATTTGCCTCAGCAACAAGTTATGATGATTCTTCAGTATTTCGGATCAAATTCTGTAGGATTGTCATAATGTTTTATGCATTTGTGGTTGAAATTCTGATGATTCATCAGAATTTATCGTCAAATCATGATGAGATCATCATAGCATAATGCGTAGAAATTCATCCACACATTTTTTCTTCAAAATTGATCCAAATCAACTCCAAATAACTTTAATTTTGATATACAACTTTCTAATAGCAATCTCATTATTTTCAATAATTATTCAACCTAAACTTTCAAAAATTAACAAATCTACTGTGTGTTTCTTTAATTATTTCAAGAGCAACAAAACTAAATAATATTCTAAAATTTCTCCTATCAAACCAATTCAAGGATAGAATATGACCTAATTAATTCTGATTACAAATAACTATAATAAGAGGATAAAATATGAGAAGAAGAAGGAGGAGAAGGAGAAGGGAAAAGGATATCCTTAATCTGAGGATTCATATTCAAGTCTCTCTAGTTATGGAGTCACCTTTTTTAGAAAACACTTTATCTTTAATGTGAAACTTTTCGATGCAAATTTAATTTTAGTCGAGTCTCAATGTGAGTATCGAACACCGGATAAAAAATAAAAAAAAAATCATGAAAAGGAGAAAGAAGGTGGAGGGGGAGGAATTCTAACAAGTCTTTTTTTAACAAGGTAAAAACTTAAATACCATTCCGAAAGCTACCTCGTTTAAAGTGGTGCGAGTTTTTGGTCAAAATAATCCATTATCTTTAAGGATAAGCCTAACTTGTTCTTTACATATAACTCTGAACACCATTTGTTAATTAAGTTTACAAATCTTGAGCACATATCGTCCCTCAAATATAATCTGAGCACTATTCATATCACATGCAGTCACACAACAACGCAAATATTTAGTCACTCGATTTAGTTTACCAAAGTTGACCCATATTTTAAAATCTTATGCAATTTTGCCCATTTAGTTTAGTAGTTGATTGGATCCGAATTTTTCAGATATGTGTTTCTCTGTTTTGGGATTAGCTTACTTCAGTGATTTCGTTTGAAGAACAAACGTGAAAAAAATATACATAGTTGCTTTGATTTGAGGAGTTCGAATTTGTTCACTAGAATTTGTTAGAGAGCCTTGTTTGAAGCTGAAAAATGTGGTCATCCATTGATTTAAGGTTGAGAACATGAACATGAAGCCGAAACTTCAGACGACCATTGTTGAAATTCGATGTTTCAATGTTTGGAAATTGGGTTTTCGTAAATAAGCTCCATTTCGAGTGGGTATCGTTGCAAAAGGCCGCGTACCTATTGAGAAGCATAATATGAATTTTAGGGTGATTTGGTGTAGCTTTTGATGTGTTTTGGATGAATTTGGTGCTTGGATTCAAGGAAGAAGACAGAGCCATTTTTGTATAATAGTTTATAATATTGTATACTTTGATATACTATTATATACTTTTATACACCTATATATATAATGTACATGTCTTTATATATCAGTTTATAACATTGTACAAAAGTGTATAAACGTCATTAGCTTGCCTCAGATCTATCAAAACTTCACTGAAATGACTTCAAATTTTGTTAACAATCTCCTTATATATTTCTAACAAGTCTAAACAACACACGCTCCAAATTTCTCACAAAAATCATATTCGAAATTTAAATCCATTTATTTAAGGTTTTCAACAATGATGGATTATCTTAAAACTCCAATTTCACCACCCTAATGGATTTAATTTGTTGAACTAAAACTGAATATAGTATTTCTTTTGTTCTTCTTAATTTTCCCCCTTTCCCCAATAGTCAACTTTTCCTATTTTCTCTTTCTACTCAGTACGACTATTTCGATTTTATATTTTTTATCGTTTTAGTAGACCCATTTGGTTTATCTTAATCTTTTGCTGTCTTCATTGTGTTTCAATTGATGAATTGTGGATCCGATCACCGGTTTTTTTGTTGGATATAATAATCTGTATACATTTAAATAACGTTATCTGTTAAACACTTAGTAAAAACAGATTACACAGTATAAAATAAACTATTTAAAACCAGTACACGAAACTGACAATAAACAGAATCTAGTTTGAAAAAATAATTAAAATATTTTTTTCAGAATATAATCGAGCCCACTTAGTTCAAAGTGTGTCCTTAAGAAAATTATTCCACTCACAGTACTCGATGTTAATGGAATATCCCCTCCCAGGATAGAACGATTATCTTACCAGAATAGTAGTACTCCAAATTCAGGTAGCGGCGAACCACTCAACGACAGTAAATTACACTGAAATTTGTTTGTGCAGAAGAAGAAGTTTCAGAAAGTTGGTCAAATCAAATTCTGAGAAATCAAACGAATTTATAGCCTTGGAAGTATTGTTTCAAAAGGTTTGCAACCCTTCTGAACAGTGACTTTAAAACTGGTGGGAAAATAAATTTCTGGGAAAGAATTCGCGGCGCCAAATGTGTTGCATCTTTCAGGACTTCCGGCGCCGTCGACGTGATTTTCGACGGTGCTTGCCTCGAGTCAATAAATAATAATTAATTAAGTAATTAAGGACAATTTGATCCAAAAAGATTATTAATCAATCAGATCATTTGACCGAAGCCGAAGTCGAGCCGAGCGACGACGACGGCGCGAGGGGAGACCCTCTTCTTAACCCTTTAGCAACAATTTTTAACCCTTTAGCAACAAGAAGGAGTACTTATACTTTTAAGTAGAAGAATTTTTCTTTTCACTACCGATGAGGGACAAATGCTTATTTTAATAAGCAAAAGGGACAACTCATTTTTCCCTCCCTCCATTTCCCATTTAATATGTCATTGAAACCCAACAATCCCCCACATGAATGAGGAATTGCTATAAGATAAAATAATGTATGGACAAGTGTGTAATTTACAAACAATGATTAATTGCATCTGGATAAGTAGGTTTTCCTTTGAACTTTCCGTAGTGAACATGTGTCGGATATACTCGATCAATCGGTAGATTTGATATCTTTGAACCGTCGAACTTTCTTGTATACCTAGACAACATAAGTCACACAATCAACTCTCAACCGTTTATAGTTCTCACGGTTATGTTCGTTTTAGTCATGAACACCGCCTGGTTTCATGAGTGCATAGAGAATGGACATTCACTGTCATTCTCCTTTAAAGTGGCTTACACTTAACACTCACATATGTGATTTCTAAACATGTGGTCCTATAGCCACATTATCTGGTCATACATTTCCAGATTTAGATAATCATTAAAAAATATTAATGCTTGATTAACTCATTAACAAGCCATAAAGTTTTATCCTTATTTCTGAACATTGTCTTCATCCGAGAATGGGTTGAGTTATTTGACAATGTTGAACCGTCAGTCACAACTTTGTTTGATCTCCTTGAACCTAGCTCTTGGGATCTCCAGTCTGCTAGGTAGAGTTACAGCCATGATGACTTGTCCTCAGCCTTAACCTCATTCCCATTGATGATCTATTAACTCCCTCTCTAGATAAGCCTTTTGTAAGCGGATCCGCCACGTTATCTCTTGACTTTACATAGTCAATCGTGATAACGCCACTAGATAAGAGTTGTCTAACGGTATTGTGTCTCCGTCGTATGTGACGAGATTTTCCGTTATACATTACGCTCCCTGCCCTACCTATTACTGCTTGATTGTCACAATGTATACATATATGAGCCAAAAGTTTGGGCCAAAATGAAATATCTTCTAAGAAATTTCGGAGTCATTCAGCTTCTTCACCGGCCTTGTCTAAAGCTATAAATTCAGATTCCATTGTATAGCGGGCGATGCATGTCTGTTTTGATGATTTCCAAGACACTGCTCCTCCACCAACGGTGAAAACATATCCACTCGTGGATTTAACTTCAAATGATCCGGTGATCCAGTTTGCATCACTGTATCTCTCAAGTACTGCGGAATATTTATTATAATGCAAAGCATAGTTTTGGGTGTGTTTTAAATATCTCAAGACTCGTTTCATTGTCATCCAATGAGTTTGATTGAGATTACTTGTGAATCGACTCAGCTTGCTTATAGCACATGCTATATCTGATCGTGTACAATTCATAATATACATCAAACTTTCCAAAACTCGCGCATAGTCCAATTTTGAGTCATTTTCACCTTCATTATTTTAAAGTGCAAAACTTACATCAATTGGAGTCTTTGCAACATTGAAATTTAAATACTTGAACTTGTCAAGTACCTTTTCAATATAATATGATTGTGATAATGCTAGACTTTGTGGAGTTTTATGGATCCTAATGCCTAAGATCAAATCAACAACTCCTAAGTCCTTCATATCAAACTTGCTAGCCAGCATACGCTTCATAGCATTTACATCGGCAATATCTCTACTCATTATCAACATGTCATCGACATATAAACAAGCAATGACTTCATGATTTGGAGTATTTTTAATGTAAACACATTTGTCACACTCATTAATCTTAAATTCATTTGCAACATTGTTTGATCAAATTTCGCATGCCATTGTTTGAGTGCTTGTTTAAGTCCATAAAGTGATTTAACAAGTCTGCACACTTTCCTTTCTTTACCAGGGACCACAAAACCCTCAGGTTGTTCCATGTAAATTTCTTCCTCCAATTATCTATGTAAGAAAGCTGTCTTGACATCCATTTGATGGATTTCAAAACCATATACGGCCGCCAGTGCCACCAACAACTGAATAGATGTTATTCTTGTTACCGGCGAATATGTGTTAAAGTAATCAAGACCTTCCTTTTGTTTATAACCCTTTGACCACAAGTCTTGCCTTATATTTGTCAATAGTGCCATCAGCTTTCATTTTCCTTTTAAAAATTCATTTTGATCCGAAAGATTTATTTCCAGGAGGAAGATCAACCAACTCCCATGTATGGTTGTTCAAGATTGATTCAATCTCACTATTGACTGCTTCATTCCAAAATGTTGAATCAAAAGATGACATTGTTGCTTTAAATGTTTGAGGCTCATTTTCAAGCAAGAATGTCACAAAATTTGGTCCAAATGAAGTAGATGTCTTTTGACGTTTGCTACATCTTGGATCCCCTTTACTTGGTGTACTTTCCTTTGGTTCTTCCCGCGGTCGTTTAGTTCTTTCACTTGACGACTCACATTCAGTTTTATACGGATAACTGTTTTCAAAGAATTCAGCATTATCTGATTCAATTACCGTATTAACATAAATTTCGGGATTGTCTGATCTGTGAACCAAAAACCGACAAGCTTTGTTGTTTGTAGCATAACCAATAAAGGCACAATCCACAGTTTTTGGTCTGATTTTTACCCTTTTGGGCAAAGGAACTTGGACCTTTTCTAAACACTCCCATATTTTAAAATATTTTAAGTTGGATTTTCTTCCTTTCCATAGTTCATATGGAATAGATTGTGTTTTGCTGTGGGGCACCATATTGAGTATTCGGTTAACTGTAAGGATAGCTTCTCCCCACAAGCTCTGCGGTAAACCGAAACTTTTTAGTAAGACATTCATCGTTTCCTTTAACGTTCGGTTTTTCCTTTCCGCAATTCCATTTGATTTTGGTGTGTAAGGGGCAGTAGTTTGATGAATAATTTCATATTCTAAAAATATCTCTGCAAAAGGAGATTCGTACTCTCCACCCCTATCACTTCTAATCATTTTTATCTTTTTGTTCAATTAATTTCCAACTTCGTTTTTGTATTGCTTAAATGCATTGATTGCTTCATCCTTATTATTAAGTAAATACACATAACAATATCGAGTGCAATCGTCAATAAAAGTTATAAAATATTTTTTCCCACTGCGAGATGGTATTGACTTCATATCACATATATATGTGTGAATTAAGTCTAAAGGATTTGAATTCCTATCAATAGACTTATATGGATGTTTAACAAACTTAGATTCAACACAGATTTCACATTTTGATTTGTTATACTCGAATTTAGGCAATACTTCTAAATTAATCAATTTTCGCAAGGTTTTGTAATTGACATGTCCTAAACGAACATGCCATAAATCATTTGACTCCAATAAGTAAGACGAAGCTGAATTCTTATTAATAATGTCAACAACCATTACATTGAGTTTGAAAAGGCCCTCGGTGAGGTAGCCCTTTCCTATGAACATATCATTCTTATTTATTACAGTTTTCTCACTAACCAACACACACTTAAACCCGTTTTTCACGAGTAGTCCGGCTGAAACTAAATTCTTCCGAATTATTGGAACGTGAAGAACATTGTTGAGAGTCAGGACCTTGCCGGAAGTCATCTTCAGAAGTATCTTCCCATATCCTTCAACCTTGACTGTTGCAGTATTTCTCATAAACAGTACCTATTCGGGTCCAGCGGGAGCATAGGTTGTAAATGCTTCTTTTGCAGCGCAAACATGTCGAGTGACACCAAAATCAAGCCACCACTCCTTTGGGTTCTCAACCAAATTGCACTCTGATAGCATTGCACACAGATCATTCATATCATCATTTATTTCCACCATATTGGCTTGTCATTTTCCCTTGTCATTTTTCGGGAGACGATAATCTGGGCTTTTGTGGCCAACTTTCCCACAATTATAGCAGTTGCCCGAACTTTTTATTGTTAGAGTCCTTCTCCTTTCCAGAAGGCATCTTTCCTTTCTTGTTCTTTTTCGGAGCAACATCTTCAATGATGTTTGCCCCTCTCTTATGGTACCTCTTCTCAGCGGTTTTGTTATCTTCCTCGATCTTGAGACGAATCACAAGATCCTCCAACTTCATTTCCTTTCTTTTGTGCTTACGATAATTCTTGAAATCTTTCCATGAGGGAGGCAACTTCTCAATCATTGCAGCCACTTGGAACACTTCATTCACTACCATACCTTCAGCAATAAGGTCATGCAAGATAAGTTGAAGCTCTTGAACTTGGGTTCTAACGGTTTTTCCATCCACCATTTTGTAGTCTAGGAATTTGGCAACCACAAACTTCTTCAAGCAAGCATCTTCTGTCTTGTACTTCTTTTCAAGTGCACTCCATAGTTCTTTGGAAGTCTCTACTGCACTGTAGACGTTGTACAAGTCATCTTCTAAGGCACTTAAAATGTAGCCTTTGCACAAAAAATCAGCATGTTTCCAAGCCTCAGTAACCATGAACTGTTGGTTGTCAGACATGTCGGCGGTAGGCACGGGAGGGTCCTCACTGGTGAAATTTTGCAAACCAAGAGTGGTAAGCCAAACGAACATTCTTTGCTGACATCCTTTAAAGTTGGCACCGGTGAACTTCGCAGGTTTCTCAGCCAGTGGTACTGCGGTACGGGTTGTACTAGTAACCGCTGGTGCAATATTTGCAGAGGTAGTTCCAGTCTCAATTGCCATTGTTTGTCACTGTCAAATCGATAAACTGTTATAGTTAATGAAACCAGAATAACAATTAATTCACAGACTTCAACGATGGAGATTTTTTTCTTCAAATCGCAGTTGAATTATGAAACTTAAACGATAAAGATTTTATTTCTTCAAATCACAGTATAATTATAAAACTTTAGTGTTTCAACGAAGTTTTTATATCTTCGAGTCAGAATACTAATATTCATATGAAGTAGAAAAGTACACAAGTTTTAATCTTCTTAAACAGAACAATGAAGTTTTTATGTTCTTCAAATCGTTGTACAAGTATGAACTTTAATATTCCAACAAAGTTTTTATGTCTTCAAGTTAGAATATGAAATTTCATACGGAGTAGAAAACCATACAAGTTTTAGTCTCCAAACCAGAAAAATAAAAAATATAATTTCCTTAAGATTGTTGGATATAATAATCGGTATACGTTTAAATAACGTTTCAACACAATCTGTTAAACACTTAGTAAAAATAGATTACACAGTATAAAATAAACTATTTAAAATCAATACACGAAACTGACAATAAATAGAATCTGGTTTGGAAAAATAATAATTTTTTTTTCAGAATATAATCGAGCCCACTTGGTTCAAAGTGTGTCCTTAAGGAAATTATTCCCCTCACAATACTCGACTGATGGTACGGCGCCAAACGTGCAGCCTTTTCAGACTTCGCGCACATGGCAGCGGCCATTGCCGACGTGATTTTCGAATTTGATCCAAAAAGATTATCAATCAAATCTTTTGACCGAAACCGAAGCCGAGCGACGACGACGGCGCGAGGAGAGACCCTCTTCTTAACCCTTTAGCAACAAGGAAGAGTACTTCTACTTTTAAGTAGAAGAACTTTTCTTTCCAGTAACGATGAGGGACAAATGCTTATTTTAATAAGCAAAAGGCCTGTCACTCACTTTTTTCCCTCCCTCAATTTCCCATTTAACCTGTCATTGAAACCCAACATTTTTCTCAGTCCCTTTTGATTTTGAGAGTGATATTTGACGGAGGTTCAAAATTTGAGGGGAGAAGATCAACACAATGTTCTACAGATTTGAGTTTATTTTTTGGGCCAAAACTTTGCAATATAAGTTATAAGCTATATTTTTGCAATGTAAGTCATCGAATTACAATTTCATGAAATTTCCCCTAGTTTTAATTGTGTTGTGGGTGATTTATGTTAGTTAAAACTATATATGCTCAAGTTTTGCAAACTTAAAGAACAAATAATGCCTCAATTTATTTTTGAGGGATGATATGTGCTCAAATTTTGAAAATTTAAGGACAAATAGTGTTCAAGATTATATTTATAGGACAAAGTTAGCTTTCCCTAGAGATAGGGGGATTATTTTGGCCAAAAACTCAAATGCTTGCAGAATGAAAGTCGAAGTATAAGTATAACCCTTGATATTTCCCCTCTTTTCACCGGCCTACCCCGTCCAGCACCTCCACATTGGCCGCCGCAACCACAACCACAACCCAAAGTATATTATTAACCTAAGAGAGAGAGAGAGAGAGAGCAATGGGGACAGCAAACATTAGGGACATCTTGACTTGTTTCAGTCCCTCTTTCGACTTATTTGCTATTAGCTCCGGTGATGGCCGTATCAAGGTCATTTTCCCCCCTGAATAAACTAAGTTAGTTTTGAACCGCATTAACGTTTTCTTTGCTACGTGAATAATTGCAGCTAATTGTACTTTTCATATAGTTTCCGGCTATTTAGAAAAAAATGTGGAATTTAAGGGAAAGTTATGAACTTTGTTTTCATGCATGTATATGTGGTGCTCTTTTGTTTTTCTTTATGGGTGATGTGTTATGCAACAAGGTGAATTGAACAGGGAGATTATTCAATCATTCAATACACATGTGGAATTTAATAACAACAACATAGCCATCGTAGTTCCACAAGTGGAGGTCTGGGGAGGGTAGTATGTACGCAACCTTACCCCTACCTTGCGAAGGTAGAGCGGTTGTTTATGATTTACCCTCAGCTCAAGTAAAGCATAATAAAATCAAGTATGGAAAGGAAAATACAGTAGCATAATGGAGAAGAAAACAATAGCACGATAACGGATGTAAAGGAGACAACAATGTAATAATACAATCGAAGAACAAGATAGTATGTGAGTAATAATAACAATACTGAAAAGGGAAACTAGACTACGCTTGACTACCTACTAACTTTCTACCCTAATCCTCGACCTCCATATCTTTCTATCTAGGGGCATGTCCTTCTTGTAATTGTTGACATATATGTTCATGTTTATTTATATTGTGCCTTCTTTTTTCAATTTCTTGTTGAATGTTTATCGATATGCTTAAAAGATAAAATATCATTACTTGGAAATCGAGGTGAAGTGAAGCAGAAAATTATTCAATGTACATGTGTATTTAGGTGGGTTTCATTTTGTTTTATCATGCTACAATTGCATAACTTACGTGATGCTTGCTGAAAGACATGCTAGAGAAATGTTTGGTTATCAAAATAGTCCTGTAATCATGTTAAGCAATTCCACATTTTATTTGAATTTTATTTTACAATTCATAAATATATATTTTGGGCATCTTTCAGATATGGGATACAGTGAAGGGTCAGGTACAGACCGAGTTTGCAGATATTGTGTCAACTGAGACAACAAGCATGTTTACTAAGCCAGGAGGTCATCTTTCAATGGATTATAATTGCATGAAGTGGTTATCATGTGACAGAAAGGTGAAATTCCGTGTTAGAGAAAACGATGTTAGTGGTTAATTATTTAGTTGTACTCTAACTTCAACTATTTTACTGGTTGGTCAGAAAAAAAGGAAGCTTGGAACTTCATTACTGGTCTTAGGTACAGGCAGTGGTGATGTTTTAGCTCTAGATGTATCTGCAGGTCATCTGAAGTGGAGATTTAGTGATTGCCATCCTGGGTGAGTTCCGGGCAAAACTCATAACTAAAATTATCTTGACTTGCTGAAAGAATGGTATATTTCTCGTGAAGCTTTCGATTATGTGTTCTCCTGCATACTATGGGCTGGACATAGGATTAGTCAACTATATAAGTGTTTCAATGGGGAGGTGTAGGACACATTATGAAGAAAACATAAAATAGCTTCAGTTCGCAATTCAACAAGTATATATATAGAGGCTCATGCACTCAAGGTGTGGCCTAGTGGCCAATGAATTGGGAGGAGAATCATGAGGTAACAGGTTCAAATTGCAGTGGAGGCAAATAAACACTAAATGATTCCCATCTATGCACGGAGTTACCCATTACCTGTGCTTGTGCTGTGGGAGGTAGCACGATTCGATGGAATAGTCTAGCGTGCGTGTCGAGATGCACACACGCTGGCCCAGACACCATCCTCATCGAATATATGTAATATAGAGGCTCAGAGTTTGATGTCTAGCACATGTGTCCAACTTTTAAGAAGGGAGATTTTGGATGAATTTTTATCTGTTTGTGATTTAAAATAAAATTTCCCATGTTTCACTCTTGTTATTCTGTTGCCATTAACTGCTTAGTTCTTTTGTCGTAGCTTCCTTACTTCATGCTGCAGATCTTTTTTCTTGGAATCCTGAAGTTGTAAAAGTGAAGCAGAACTCTTAGTGATAGAAGTTATTCTCAGTAGTAGTAGTAATGACCTGTAGATCACACCTTTTGTGCTGTCTCCATCTTGAAGCTTTTCTCTGTTCTTTTTACATTCATCATTCTCACAGTTCAAAGGTGTAATTGTTCTATATGTATATATGAGATTTTATCATATAGACATATGGTAAGATTATGATATGGCGTATCTCCCCTGCATTGATTAAAATTCATATGTCAATGAGCAGCGGTGTCAATGCCATCTCATTCCCTTCACATGGTTCATTCATTTACACGACTGGTGCTGATGGACTGATTTGCAAAATTGATTCCATGTCGGGGAACTTACTGCACAAGTTTAAAGCTTCCACTAAAGCAATCTCATCTTTATCCATTTCATCAGGTTTGTATACATGTTCATTGTCTTCGATGATGGCTACATTTTGAGAATCTTGCATTTAGTCAATCTGGATGAGTAACTGAACTATTGACATCTTTACCCCTTCTGTAGTTTTTGTAATGCAAAATGGATACTCCCAACAATGATACCAGATCCCCTGTGCTAAGACTTAGCAAGATTTCTCTCATCTTATATTTCGATCACTATATGTTCTGAATACATGTCATTGATCCATTTGTGTCCACTTCACCCTCTATCTTGTGTTAGCATTCCTGTTATAGTTTTCTCCTTGTTGCAGCCGACATTCTATGCTTAAATTGTTTCTGCTGAAACTGGTTCCTCTTGTGGTTTTCTGTCTAGCCAGATGGGAAAATATTAGCAACAGCAACTTCTCAGTTGAAGATTTTCACTTGCTTGGATGACAAAAAGCTCCAGAAGTTTTCAGGCCATCCTGTGAGTGTTACTATGTTGCTTGGACTTCCAAAAGTTGCCACACCTGTGTTGGATCCTCCAAAAATGCACTACTTTTGGAGGATCTGTCATGCACCTGTCAACATTTTGAGTCCAAGCAACATATCTTTCATTTTGTTTTTTTTATATATGCTTGCCTTTCTGATGCATTTGCTTCTTGATTAAGTGAAGCCCATACAGACTGCAGAACACTTCTATTACCCATTCTTGTAAGTCACCTTATTTCTTTTCTCCTTTTTGTATTAGGGGGCTGTTCGGTGTATGGTTTTCTCTGAAGATGGGAGGCATGTTCTTTCTTCTGCTGTTGGTGACCGACATGTAGCAGTTTGGAAGTTAGATGGTAGCAAAAAGAAATCAGCGTGCTGCTTGCTTGCAATGGATCACCCTGCTGTCTTTTTGGATTGTTACTGCATTAAAACTGGAGATGAAAATGATGCAAGTTTAGGTGTTTTGGCCATTTCAGAAATTGGTGTTTGCTATTTTTGGCATGGAAAGAGTTTTGAGGAATTGCACAATTCGAAGCCCACAAAAATATGTGCACCTTTAGATGAGAAAATACCAAAGAAACATAAAGAAGTCATGCATAGTATTTTTTCAGCAAAATTGCAATCTATTGGCACGTCTGGTTCCAGTCATATGTTTGTCGCATATGGCTTGTTGATAAAACCATCATTTGAAAAGGTTGTGGTGCAGCCTGGGGTAGATGTCAGATTAAAAAGTTCACTTGATGGGATACTTCTACCCTTCAGTCAATCCCGCAAATCTAAACAAGCATCCAAAACTCAGAGTCAGGGTAACATTTTCCTTTCTTTGCACTTACCTCCCCTGTCTTGTCTAATTTATATGTCGAAACATGAGATTGTTGAACCCCGTATTTGATAATCAAATTTCTGTTTTAAATATGTATGAATTGCTATTAACAGATTTGACATGGTGATGTAAATGTTTCTGGAATCTTCTGTCATATCAGCAAATTTTTATTGCCTCCCAAATCTAATGCATTTTTTCATTTCTTTCCACACAGCTACTATTTCCCTTAACTTATTTCTCGTATTATTAGAAAATTTCAACCTCCTAACTTATATCCCTGTAGGTGGAGAGAGCCCAATGTGTCTTTGTGCATGGATGAAAACAGGTCCAATCCACTGAATTCTTGTTTCTAGCCCTTTCTGTATTCACAGTCCCCATCTAATACAATCTTATGCCATATTAATTACCAAAGAAAAATTGTCCAAAGACTTGGGATGACAGTCGTCCTGTGCCATTATGTACTTTTAATATCTATTCTTCCTCCTTTGTGTAATCTTTGAGCTCCAAATTCTGTATGATTTTGGCGTTCATTTAATATGCATTACTATAAGCGATGTTTGAGATGTTTCAGCATAATTTTTTACTGAGACAGCATTATGGAGTACATTTGATAAATGGGGAGTGCAACTTGTTTACTTTTTCGACCATCTATTTCTTTAGGAAGGAAGGAAGGAAGGAAAAAGTGCTATTTGCTTTCACTTTTTAAAGGTTAAGAATCACAGAGATTTGAGACAACCCCTTTTACCCGTTTCACGGTCTGTACTATCATTAAATGTGATGGTCAATTTGCATTGTGAGACAGGTGTGTCCTAACATGTTTTTTGCGTTGAACAGTTACTGCCCTCGATCGTGCAAATGCAGAGGGTGCTTTACGTCCCTTGCCTAAGATTCTTGATCAGGTTGATGTCAAGACTGGACTTAAGTCCACTTTCAGCAAAGGTATCACTTAACATTGCCCTAAACTTTGTGATATTTTGGTTTTGTTGGCGCACCGTTCATTTGTGGCTGCACTATATCTATCACCTTTTTTTGAACTTGCGGTGGTTGCTTATTTTGATTGCAAGGCACATTTCCATTCCCTAAGAGGAAGAATCTTATAGATTAGGACTACAGATAGAACTGGTTACTCCTTTCTGTAATTGTTCCTAGGTTGAAGAAAACTGCCCTCATTTGAGATTCTCTACTGCTTTCAGATCCCTGCTTTATTGGGGCTAATCGTTTGTTGATGGATCTGGTCTTGTCGAACAGGTCCTTCGAACACAAAAGCCCTTGGAAATTGTGATCCATGCTTTGTCGCTAGTGCTTCCTTGTTTATCAGTGCTCCGACTCTAGTGCTTTTGCACTGAATATTTTATTTTTTATCTCAAATGTGCGAAGGAAGTTTCTTCACGTTTCAGCACTACTTTACTACTAGTGAAGTGTAAGTTACGTGACCTCAGATGGTAATTTATTAGAGGAACTCCGGAGTTTTCCATCACTAACTATTATTCTCTTGTCAAGAGTTTACGAACTGTTAGAATTTAACTTTTATGTGTTTATTCTTTTGTCTCCAAAATACAATGAAGATATTACCTAAATGTCTACTTCTAAACGTGAAACATTTTGCTTACTGCTATTTACAGATGTCATTGCAAAACAAGGTGAAGACGAGGTCACAATTTGCATGGAGGACCAGTTAAGATCCTTGGGTATAATTAGCAGTGACTACGATCTCTCACCTAGCTCAGTTCTTGATCCTAATTTTTTTAAAGGAAATGCTAGTATGCCACCGAAGAAGGTCTGTATCTCTTGGATAACGAGGATACTTTTAGGTTTGATTTGGTCACTTTTTACGTTACCATATGGAATAAATTTGTTCTAACTGTATTCATCGAATGCAGATGAAAGCAGCTGTTTTATCTATGGAACCGCCTGATGTGTACAACTTATTGAAAACCTTGGTGGCAGCATGGCAGTCCAGGTGAGCTCTTCAAACTTTCAAAGGGGTAACATACTTTGACTCCATATTGTACCTCAAGAGCGGAGATGCACTGCATCCTCCCACTTAACGAGAGAAAGAAATGCACTACAAAATTGGTACTCTTTTTAGAGTAAAAGAATGGCCGGGATCAATTCCTCGAAGTGGCAACTGATTTTACAGATCGTTCTTTGACATTAATCATTTGAATTTTGAGATAAAATTGAGACTACCTGAAATTACTACCAACAAATAGCCCCAGGGCATCGGTCTAGTGGTAAGAGTGCGATGTGTGATGTTTAGGTTAGGTGCATGCCTGTGTTCGAACTTCGAACCCTGTGGCCTTTTGGAAAAGACTGGTATGTTAATGGGGAAGGCTAGAGGGGAGGGCCTATCATTCACCGAGTTTCAAATAGTGCACCACTGGCCCTCGGGATTTCTCAGTTATAAAGAAAACGTAGGTTAGGATTTGGGAATTAATGTAAGAAAATTTTCATTCTCCTGTAACTCCGAAAAATAGCTAAATTATGTTTATTGATGGAGTATCAATAAACACAGTATTGCAGAATTAATCATTTCCCCTATTTGAGATAGATTTGGAAATTCATATCAGAACTTCACACTTCTTTAACTCTGCAAAAAGGCTAGTTATTTTATGGAGGGAGTATCATTAAATATTTTTTGGGAGAACGAATCGTTGCACCAGTTGTAGAAACCTTTTAGTTTGATAGCTAAATCTTATGTATATCATAATTGTTTTCTGGTTTTACGTGTATTTTCTTTTTTACAGATCAAGCATGGGAAGACACGTTCTTCCATGGATATGTTGTATATTGGTGAACCACAATGAATTTGTCACATCGCAGGAACCACTGACGCCACTTTTGGATTCTTTAAACAAGGTAGGATATGCTGCTACAGAGCTATTGTTGTTGCGCAATTATGGGTTTACTTTGTGGTGCCCAGTTGTCGACGGTTTCATGTTTTCTATAGTCTCGTTTCTGATTGATCTTTTTGATAAGTTACATGTTTGTTTATGCACTCTTTTCTGATTGATCTTTTTGATAAATTACTTACCTTTTGTTTTCTGATCAACTTCATGTGATGAGTGTTACTGTTTTACATATCAAAGAGACAGTTTTCCAGATTGTATGTTATGGAGGAGGGAGGAGGTTTTATAGCTATGCTGAGTTACGAAAAAAATTTGTCAAGGAAAAAGATAATAACTAATCTTTCATCGGGAGGTTGGTGACCATTCTTCCATGCTAAGAATTATAGTATAAACGCATCTATACATAGAGTATTGGTTTAGGTGTGTATAGAGGTGGCTTATGGTCATGGCAGTAGTAAGAATTGTGATGATGACAGGATCATGTTGTTCCTCATCTATATTACATGACTTGGGGCTGAGTATTGGATTCAGGAAGATTCAGTTATAGATCTATCACATGCGTGTCAACTTTCGGCAGGTATTACTATTTAGTATGTTTTGAAGGGGATCATATGAAGCAGTCACACCCAACACACAAGGGTGTGACCTATTGTTCAATGAAGTGAGCGCAAATCCGGGAGACCAAGTCCAAATCCCAGTAGAGACAAAAAACATTAAGTGGTTTCTTCTCATTAGCCTAAGCCTTGGTGGACAGAGTTACCCAGTACTGCGGTGGGAGGTAGCAGGTACCTGGTGGTATATTTGAGGTGTGCACAAGCTGGCCCAGGTACCATCATTGTTTAAAAAAAGAAAAGAAAAGTGAAGTGCTAGCACTCATCTTATCCATCGGTATATCTAGGTAAAGAGTCCATGTAATACACTTCCTTACGGAGTGCCATTTTCCCCAATACTGCAGTTTATTTTAGTACGGCAAAAGGTGCCTATTTGTTGCACGTGACCATGTTCTCTCCATTGGATGAGAAAGTGCCTTTTGTAAATCGGTTATTTCACCTATATTTTGCAACTTAAATTGAGGACTCATTCTTGTAGTCATCTTGAAAAGTTCCCTCTCTCCTTTCTTCAAAGAGGTGGTTGGTGGGGACATTTGAAGTGTAACACCATTGAGTAGCTAAACTGGGAACTCATTGGGTGGACAATCACAAATTCACAATTATCCTTCCAGACTTGTAAAATTTGCCAGAGGATTTACTTTGTACGAGACTACAAGATTAGCTGTCATCAACACTTACTGAAGTTTGATCACCAAACAAGAGACCATCTGACAATATATTATTCATCATTTGTTTGATAACTTACTACAACAAGTACATCTCAATCTGAAATTAGTTGGGCTCAGCTATATAAATAATCCATTCTGCTTCATTTGGACCTGTTCCATTCTGATATTCGTTTTGTTTGGTAACTTGAGTCACTATCTGATTAACATATCTTGAGGTTTAGTTAATTTTTTATTAGACTTTATATTTTTTGATTCCTCTGATAAAGTACTGGCACTAATGCTCGTAAGTGGGCATATTCATTTCTATGGAGCCACCTTAAATAGAGTGCTAAATCCCACCAACATGAGTTGATGCTTTATAGATGTTACATTTTTTATGTCACGTTCCAAAGAGTTGAATCTCCAACTGAGCTCCAGCTTCTGGAACAATGGTTCTGATCAACCTCTGTTTTCCAACTATTTTGAAGAATTTGCGACCAATTAGTTCTCTCGGTAGTTGAAGATTTTCTTGTGTTTTTTTTCCATTGATAAGTGAAGATTTTCTTGTGTTTTTTTTTCCATTGATAAGTGAAGATTTTCTTGTTTGTTCATGATGGCAAAATTCACTATTGCTCCGTTCTTAAAAAAAATTCACTGTTGCTCTGTTGTTGGACTTAGAAAAAACTTGAAAGGTATTAAACTCTTCAATGGTTTTTGTTTCTTCAGCTTACCAGGTCGAAGGTGGCAGCCCTCAACTCTTTATTGCAGTTATCTGGCCGTTTGGAACTTGTAATGGCACAGGTTGGTTACTTCAATAGTAAAAGAAACTCGCCAGTCCAATACATGTTTTCACATGAACCCTTCTGTGTTGTTAAATTTTAACAGATTGAGAAGGCTGATAATAAGAATGGCCCCGCATTGACACTCGAGGCCCAGATGGATGAAAGTGAGGATGACGAGGTAGATGAAGTTATGTATGGCTTAGATGAAGAATCTCAAACAAGCAGTGACGGGGATGACTAGGACTTTTTGGTGAGTGATGTTATTTCATGGAGTGATGAAAGTTTATGGGGCATGTGTTTTTAACAAGGGAATCTACGCGGTCAGTTGTGGTAGAGGTTTGCCCATTGGGGCCTAAATGGCAAGTGCAACTGTGCAAGGAGATAAAATTAGGTTGCTCTATCTAGTTTGGCATGGGGATAGGGATAAAACCTCTGTACTCTCCTTTCCGGACCCTTCCTGATTGTATACTTTTTAAGTTAATAATCTGTTATATGAAATTCTTCCTAGGTTTGTGCCAATTATTTTATCCTTCATTGGTCTTGGTGTTAAAAATTTGCTTTAGTCACTCCATTTACTGCAATAAACGTATAATCTAGGAAGAGAATGAAACAATTGGTGAAATGGGGGACCTAGTGAAGCTATTTTCTCCTTTCTCCCCAGCAGGGGTGACAAATGGGCTGTTGGATCGGGTTAAAAATGAGTTGAACAAAAATGGGTTGGGTATGCTGTTGTATCAACCTGCCCGGGTAAAAACGGGTTGGGTGTTAAATTTTCCTTGTATTCAGATCCTTAGTGACATAACGTTTTAATTGGACTGACATATACTCTTCATCATTAAACACAGTGATATCTTCCTCTCGGAGTCTCACCACTTCTCAAACCAAAAACCCTAAAGAATATCCCAATTGGAACAACAAAAACAGTCCACACAAATATTTCAAGCTTAAAACTCGATGAAGCTTAAATTCCACCGAAGATTCGACACTTTGGGAAATTGTGATGAACATTTAAAATATTCAAATCTTGTTTAAAAACATAAAAAAGAGTAGGATTTTCTAGTTGAGTGAGCAAAGGTGGAGGCAAACTCCTATTTTTTTTGTTGGGGTTGGTGATATAGGCCAGAGAATGTCGTGTTCTTGACCCACTAACAAAATGTATTTGAACTGTCTTGTTTAAAGTTGGTTGCTTTGTTCTGTGGGTTGACTGAATTCATAAATTAATGTTCCGTGGGATTCTGTATTGGCCTCACAGGTGAAATTGAAAATAAGCTTTTTGCATTTGTCTATATACGAGATCTCTGATTAACATATAGGCAAGTAAATATAAACGAACAATTCTCTCTAACCTTTGGAGTTCGAATGTGCTTGAAGGACTTTCTGTTTTCAATATATCAATTGCAAACCATCAAGTTCTATTTGTTTCTTTAAAACTAGGTGCTCATAGATACTAAAAGTCTTACAGGGTTTTATGTTGCGGACCGTGTTTTGCCACCATTCAGGTTATCACCTTTGGGACCCTTCCGTAGTTTTTTGGTGAATAGGACACGCTCTGAATCAAGTCACTACAGGTACTCCTCAAGGTTCCTCTTTTCTCAGCTGGAATGGTTTGGTAACACAACTCTTTTGCAGCATAGTAATGGTAGTAACACAACTCCGTTTCCAGTGCATAGCTTGAGGGGAGTATTGAAATATATTGAGTAAATTAGAGTTTGTTACAATTAGTTGGAGTTAGTTATATATGGTTAGGAGGTTGTTAAAGCAGTTAGGAAGTTAGTTAGGTGATTATTTGTTAGATTAGTTGCAATTGGCCGGAAACTCACTACTATAAATGTAAGGTGCAACATGTATTGTTGATTAAGAAAATAATAAGAAAAACTCCACAAAAACAAAACTCTCTTCTCTCTCTTTTCTTTTCCCTTTTCTTTCCCCTGCATGTCGATATGTTGTTCAACAGAAGCACATACCAAAGCACACATGCAGTGTTAACATCACATAGATCCAGAAATTAACATGGTATCAGAGCCTAGATCCTTATAGGTCATTGGCTATTGAGCGGTGTTACCCTTGATATATTTTGCTCAATTTTCCCAAAAATCTCATACGCTTCCGCATCGTCGTTTGTATTCCAGAAAAACGTGGTTATATCATGATAATATACATATTAGTGTTTGTTTTAGTTGTTTCAAACTTCTAATTCGGTGATTTTATTCATTTTTGAACTAGTTTCCACCGGAGCTAGGGTTTTCCTATTTTCCGATCATTGATGTGGTTCAACGGCGGTGTTCTTCGATTGAGAGTTCCGATTTCACGTTCATATCATTATGTAGTGCGGCAGCGGGGAGCGATGAAACTGAAACTATTGTTTCCTGCGGATACATTCCGCCTTTGGCTGTCATTGCGGCAACGAAGATCGCCGGGAACTTGTCACATGATGAATTTACATGAAATGAAGGTTTGGTTTACGATGAGGCCGATTGGGAAGCACATATTGAAATCAAATCTGTAGAGGTTTTTAAATTCCTAAAGTCCTCATATGTACCAGTACTCTGGCAGCTTGAATATGTAAATCTACAAAAATTTTACTTTCAAAATAGAGCAGAAAATGCAACAAAAGACGTGCAGCTTTAGTTTGTGGAAACAGTTCGGGTTTAGTTGTCGATTTTGGATTTATGCGAAGCGAATAGCCTTTTTGGTGACATTTACTTTTTCGTTCAAAGACACTGATGTGGCACATAATTTTGCCAATGGTAGAAGAGATTTTGAAGAGCTCAACATCTACAATTCTTGAATTGAGTTGTTGGCAAATACGAATCTCTTCGCATTATTCAGGAAATCGCTGGAAAATCTGCAGAGCATAAGCTTCTGATTGTCGATTTTCTAGTACACACTTTTGCTCTCATAAGAGATACTGAGAGTTGCATAAACAATATATAGATGGAAGGATCGAGGAGTTTTCAGTTGCAAATCGACTGATAACTGAGGGATACTTCGTCGGAAGCAATCGGGATTGAGTTGAAGCTCAATTTACCGAGTTTTTCATAGGTCAATCAACTGTTCGATTGCATGTTTTCATTTGTTTAGCTCAGGACAGGAGAATCGAGGAATTTCTAGCCGGAATTGGACAAGAAATTGGGGAAGACTCCACTGCATATCTGAGCTTATTCTAAAAGCTTGCATAGGGAGAATCGAAGGATTCTCTAGTCCTAGTATGACTAGAGAACGTGGGATTCTTGCCGTTGTTTTTGTATAGGGAGAATCGAGGGATTCTCTAGTTCGAGTGTGACTAGAGAACGAATGGTTCTTGCTGTCGTTCTTGCCGTCGTCTTGTGATGCTATTTTCTGTGCACCTGGTAATGCTGGAATTTCAAGCTCACGAGACGCGGCTTACATATCAGACCTTGATGTTTTTAGATAGTTTAGTTGTGATCACTTCCTGTCGTAAATGGGTAGTTGGACTGGTTGTGATTGGATTGGAGTAATTGATTATTAGATCATATCAGATGGTTAGGAAAACATGTAGGTGAAATCTGAATAGAAGAAAGATGAAAACATGGCTTGAGAATGGAATCACAGCTCTGGCAAATGGAATAGAGACGCTAATGACAAAGGTATCCAGACCAGTGAAGGCTACATGTTCTAGCTCAACCAGAGGCATTTATGCATAAATTTAAATGTGCAGTTTCTGAAGGGTTTGATCCGGATATTGATCTTGTAAAACCTGGTATTGCAAACCAAACTACGACATTGAAGGGAGAAACAGAAAATATTGGGAAGTTGGTTGAGAGGACCATGATGCAAATATATGGGGTGGAAAATGTTAACAACCACTTCGTAAGTTTCAACACCATATGTGATGCAACTCAAGAGCGGCAAGATACAATGTATAAGCTGGTTGATGAAAAACTGGATCTTATGTTAGTGGTTGGTGGTTGGAACTCAAGTAACACTTTACATCTACAGGAGATTGCAGAGGATCATGGAATTCCTTCATACTGGATGGACAATGAGCAGAGAATAAGTCCTGGAATTCCTCTGCTCTTACGATATACTGCTTGCTACCTGATAGAATTCATGAAAGTCTTTTATTCATAACATGAATTCTTACAAAGCAATAACAAGATAATAGAATAATACTATTCTTGAGAGCTAAAAGTGCAAGTGAAAGAAAAACAATTAGATCCCTTTATATAGGGTCTAATACATAAGACATAAGAGTGATTTTCCAATGTGGAACTTTTGACATTTTATGCCAAAATAACAAATGCTAACATCCCCTCTCAAACCCGCGATGGTGTAGACAGAAACATCGAGAGTTTGCCAATAAAGAAACGGTGACGCTTTAAGGTATGCGCCTTTGTCAGGGCGAGTAATGGTGAGGTACACCAGACTCCCCACACTGAACGATATAAAGTGATATCAGGAAGATGATCCCCGTCAGTAGGTGTATATCGAACATTAACCTTAAGAGGAGAGTCAGCTATACGAGTATCTGTGAGACGGGTCCGCTCAAGAATATCTACAGTGTACTTAGATTGAGAGAGAATATATCCCTTCTCAGAATAAGCTACCTCAATTCCTAAAAAATAACGTAGATGACCTAAATCTTTTATCTCACAACGGCGAGACAAAGTAGATTTTAGGTTTGCAATACCATCAATATCATTACCTGTAATGATCATGTCATCAACATACAACAAAAGCAAAATACGACCTGCAAGTGATGATTTAACAGATAACACTGAGTCATGAAAGCTGGAAATAAACCCAAGAGATGATACTACAGTGGAGAACTTGCCGAACCAAGCTCTTGGAGCTTGTTTGAGACTATACAAAATTTTCTTAAACCTAAACACCTGTCCTGGACTATGTGAAACACCAGGTGGAGGGACCATGTAGACTTCTATTTGAAGATCCCCATTCAAAAAAGCATTTTTAACATCCATTTGTGAAATATGCCAATGACGAACAGAGGCCACTGCAATAAGAACCCGGACAGATGCCATCTTTGCAACAGGTGCAAAAGTCTCTTCATAATCCATACCATATTTTTGAGCAAAACCCTTTGCAACCAAACGAGCTTTATATCGCTCAATAGAACCATCAGACTTGGTCTTAATCTTGTACACCCATCGAGAACCAATAGTTTTCTTACCAGTCGGTAGAGAAATCAAATCCCAAGTATCAGTTTTGTTCAAAGAAGTCAGTTCCTCATTCATAGCCTCTTGTCAAAGAGGATCATGAGCTACCTCAGAGTAGGAGGTAGGCTCACAAAGAGAATTAATAGAAACTAGAAAGGAAGCGAATGGTGGAGCATAACAAGAATAATCAAAATCAGATACCTGAGTAGATCACATAGTGCGTTTAGGATAGCGAGGTGGATCTGGATCTGCAACCACAAGAGGTTCTGAAATAAGCGTAAGAGGGGGCTGAGTATCAATGTCATGGGACCTGCCAGAAGACTGAGAAGGAACAGATAATATATGTCACGACCAACCCGGGCGCGGCGGTGCCTACACAGGAACCTCTACGGTATACATCAGATAAAATCAGCGGAACATACATACAACTCTTAATAATAAAAAAATCAATAAGAAATAAACAACAGGTTAGCCGATAAGGCTACCTCCCTGGATAATAAATACATAACCGAAAACAGTTACCTCATTTCTTTTACAAACTGACCCACAAAATATAACTACAGACCTCTAAGAGTTTTAACACAACAACTGTGACGGGACAGGGCCCCGCCATACCCCTGAATGTACATAAATCTATAACATCAGGGAAACCGTACCAAAAGATAAGCCTCCGGAGTGAATGAAGCTTCTTCCCAAAAACGGAACAGAGATCCTATGAACGAGGATCACCAACATGGGTACCTAATACCTGCGGGAATGAACGCAACCCCAGAAATCGGTCTAACAGTGCACAGTATGGAGCTAAATAAGATCTGATAACCAAATCATAATTGTATAAAAGAATGACAGGGGCAAGTATAAAAATGAAATACCAGATCCTACCGTGCCATTTTAACTCATGAGATCAATCGTACATTAATCGTTCTTTTCCTTCTTTCAATAAGAGAATTATAAACATATTCTTACATACATACTTAAGAATTTTGATCAAGTTTTTCCACATAACTTACATAACATAATCCGGCCCTTTATGGAGGGACCCGGTGTAACTTTCCTTACATAACATAACCCGACCCGTTTGCGGGACACGGTGTACTGATGAATCATGTGACATAACTCGGCCCGCCTGTGGGGCTCGGTGTACTGTGGAATCATGTAGCATAACCCGGCCCGCCTGTGGGACTCGGTGTACTGTGGAATCATGTTGCATAACCCGGCCTTCCTGTGGGGCTCGGTGTACTGTGGAATCATGTAGCATAACCCGATCCGCCTGTGGGGCTCGATGTAAAATGACGTAACCCGGCCTATGTGTAGGCTCGGTGTAATATGGCGTAACCCGACCTATGTGTAGGCTCGGTGTGTCTCATAACATAACCCGACCTATTTGCAGGCTCGGTGTGTCTCATAACATAACCCGACCTATTTGTAGGCTCGGTGTATCTTTCCTTACATAACATTTTAAACTACCTTTTCACTTCTTCTTACGTCGTCATAACAACTTCCCATAAAGCTATTATAACAACCTTTCATTTTAGAAAATTTAAGGCGCTTTTATTTCTTATTACATTAGGGAAACTAAACCCCAAAAGTACTACGTACATACATACTTATAAAAGAATCATAAAAACTCCTTCTCTTTTAAATCAATAAACTTCTTCTTTTGAAAACTCATGGAAACCATACTTTTTAAATCAAGTCATTCATTTTTTTAAGAATCAAGTCCCATAACTTGAAAAATAAAGTCTCATAACCTTTTAAGAAATCAAGGTTCATAGTCTTAAAACTTCATAACATAAACTCTTTTAAATTAAGTAACATATACTTTTGTGAGTTATGAATAGGTTATACTCATTTATAACGATCTTATTAAAGCAGCCATGATCTAGAAAATGTAATGCAATTTTGTCTTATCTTAGTTTCTATGCAGATGGAGAATTCTACTTATTTTAATATAATTGATTGTCGATATATTTTTATTAACGCTGCAATGACTTGTTCGATACCTATTCTCATTAGTGCATTAAATTAGCAAGGTCACCTCGACTCCACATACTTCCTAACGACTCTTACCAACATCTCCCATAAGACTTGATAAGAACTTAGGATAACTTAAACATACTTTTTACATAGAGTAAATCAACATACATACCTCTTAACTTCTAAGAGTAGAAGGAATCATGAAATAACACCACATGTATATTTCATACGTAGAATCATGCCAAAAGAAGGAATAAGTTCACATACCTCGCGACGACTATCGACAAGTAGCAAAATGCTCCAAAGTACTTCAACCTTGATATCTATTCCACCCTTCAAGTAGAATACACTATACGTAGTACTTCAACCTATAAGGATCATAATACGTCTATCAATTCCTAGCCTTTCTAAGGTAGAATATTACTAAGTGTAAAGTCTCTTATTCTACGGAAAATTGGGCAACAATTCCTTTGTTTCTACGTACTTTTCCACCTTTTTCAAGGCCCGAAATCAATAACCACTATGGCACATTTAAGGCTCAATACATCAATCAATCAAAGGGGATTACACGCCTTACAAGACGTGTAAAATTCTGCCCCACAATTAATACCAAGTAGTTCCATAGACAATGCCATTCTCGGCTAACAATGTACAATAACACAGTCTTTTCCAATTCTTTTCAATCCAAGTTGTTAAGTCTAACATGTTATATAGTCGTAAACAACTTTAACAACTATAATTCCTTCTTTATATAACATGCGACGACTAAACTAATAACCAAATTGAATTTCAATCTCAAAGGCTAAACATGCTAGTTTCAGATTAGTGGTTCGAATATCCATAACACTTATCAATCTTCATAATATATATCTCATGCTTGTTTATATCCATAACTACAACAATAAGTAATCTTTAATCACTAAGACGACAAGATTGATACCTTGATAAGCCCTTATATAACTCCAAGATTCAAAATCGCTCCTTAGCAACTTAGCTCCTTTCCTTCACGCTCCAATCCGCTATTTGAAGCCCTTAGAAGTTCATAAACAACTTCCCTTCAATTTCCAAACAAAACTTATGAAAACAACTTAGGTTTTCATCTTGCGACTAATGTAAAAACGTAGCTTTTCCGGGATCTTTGTATTGAGATATCCTTATAATCCCTCTAGGAACCTTGGGTTGAAGTATTGTGAATTATGAACAACAAACGAAATTTTTGTGTGTGGAGAAATGGGCAAACCCGAGAGCTTCTCAATGTCTAGCTCAAGTTTCTTGAAAATTTTCTAAGTGTTGAGACTTGTCTTGCTATATGGGTGTATATATAATTAAATGGAGGGTCAAGATTAAAACACTTGTGGGGTTTGGATGAAGGAGATTTAAATATCTAGTCAAGTGGGCTCATTGACTTGGTCAACAATGTCAAGCCTTGGCTTGTCAAGACTTGATCATCTTGCCTTGGTCATTTGACCATTTTACCCTTGGTCCATTTCGACCAAGACCATGCAGGGGGGGGGGGGGGTGGCACGTGTCACCCTCCCATTTGTCGTAATATTTCGTTTCCCGATATTTCCATAATTTCGATAAATTCTACAAGTCTCAAATCTTAACGTCCGGATTTCTTACGTACGTTCTTATATACATGTCCTGGAATTACGGGGTGTAACAATATAGATGTAGAATCAGATGGACAATCAGCATCAAAGGGATCAATATCAATAAGGTCAGTTTTTGTCATGCCATGTGAGGTAGGTGGGATGGAAAAGAAAGGAACATGCTCAATAAAGAAAACATTACGAGACAAATACAATTTTCCAGAAATTGGATCATGACAACGATAAACTTTTTGCCCAACCCCATATCCAAGAAAAACACAAATGACAACACAAGAAGATAACTTAGTACGCTCTACATGTGGACGTAGAACAAAACATGCAGAACTAAAAACTCTCAAATGAGAATATAGTGGGGTGTGACCAAATAGTCTAGCATACAGAGAAATCCCAGAATTATGAGAGGTAGGGATCCTATTAATAAGATAAACAGATGTAAGGACAGCTTCTTCCCAAAATTCACTAGGTACACTAGCGGACAAAAGCATAGAAAGAAAGGAACATGCTCAACAAAGGAAACATTACGAGACAAATACAATTTTCCAGAAACGGGATCATGACAACGATAACCTTTTTGCCCAACCCCATATCCAAGAAAAACACAAATGACAACACGAGAAGATAACTTAGTACGCTCTACATGTGGACGTAGAACAAAACATGTAGAACCAAAACTCTCAAAGGGGAATATAGTGGGGTGTGACCAAATAGTCTAGCATACGGAGAAATCACAGAATTATGAGAGGTAGGGATCATATTAATAAGATAAACAGATGTAAATACATCTTCTCCCCAAAATTCACTAGGTACATGTTACACCCCGTAGTTCCAGGGTATGTGTGTGAAGACGTACGTACGAGAATACGACATTAAAAATTAAAAAGGAAGAAAGATGTGATTTTTCGACGGAAAAGTTTCCGGAGTTTGTGAAGGAAAAAGGTTCGATTATGGGAATTGGATTCCCAGATTCGGTATTCAGACTTCTGGGATTATTTTGAGAATTTTGGAATTTTATTTCCGGAATTGGTCACGTGGGGCCCACGGGAGAATTTACTGTTTTGTGAGGCCCACTTTGTTTTCGGATTTTTGGCATTACGGATATTCTCGGAAAATGAAATATTTTGGACCAATAGGAGGGCGACATGTGTCACCCCTAGGTGGAAATTGGTGGACGAATTGGAGGACATGGTTTACACGTTTTTTTCATGAAAAAGGCTTAAAACATTTGGTCAAAGTCTTGCAAGATATTTGTGGAGTAGATAGATAAGTGGGACCCACACAACACATGACCCAATCTAGACCACACACTTGCTTTAACCCTAGCCCTTGATTTCTATATAAATACCCCCCTTAATGCAAGACTTTATTCATCCACACTTAGAGATTTCCAAGCTTGAAAATTCCCTCCCTTCCCTCTCCTTGTGCTCTCGGCTTTGAGCCTCTCTTTTGACCCAAATATTATCCAAAAATCCTTAAACTTCTAAGTGTTCTTCCTTAGTGTATTAGGAAGATTAGTAACCAAGAGTTAGAAAATATTTCACACCCCTAGCCTAAGAACCTCCCCTTGGCCGAAACTAGCCACATTTAAAGCCTAAGTGTTCTTCACTTTTTGGAGTTAAAGTGTTAAGATAAGTTGTTTAGAAACTTCTAAGGGTTGCTTGGAGCGGGTTGGAGCGTAAGAAATTGGAGCTAAACGTTGCTCAGGATCGACTTAAAAACTTGGATAATTTTGGGCTTATCGAGGTAATGATCTATGTCCCCCTATTGTAATTGGATATTAGAACTGAGTATAAGATATATTGGAAGGATGTTTATAAAAGAACCGAATCAGATTTACATTTGAATTTGTATTCTGATGAGACTTGTGTAGTATTATTATGTGGCGAATTTCACACGCCCGTTAGGCGTGTAATCCCTGAGTTGTTGGCTTAGTATGAGGCTTGTTAGGGAGGTTATTTATGTGATTGCGGGGAGGTCTTTGAATTTTCCGTAGAATAAGGAACTATTTACTTAGAATATGCTGAAGAGAACTAGAGGTTGATAGATATATTGTGGTTATTATAGGTGGATTTTCTGCGCGCGGCATACACGACTTGGCTTGTGGATTAAGCCGAAGAGGTATGTGATTCTTCCTATACTCTTGAGCATGATTGTTGTGAACTATATAGTGCGGTAGGCGTGCAGTGTGAAATGAATGTGGTTTATTTAAAACATAAAGTGTTATAATAGCTTTATGGGAAGTTAGTTATAACGACTTTATGAAGTTAAAATAAGAGACTTTACTTATAAACGACTTGATTTTGGAAAAAGAGAAGTAACTTGATTTAAGTATGGGTTACTTGTTTTGAAAAGAGTAATTTACGGGGTTTTAAAAGTATACTTGATGTTGTCTTAAAACTATAAAGCACTTGGTTTAAAAAGTATAGAGTACTTGATTTTAAAAGTCTTGTAAGGATTTTCTGAAAGGTGTAGTAATTTGGTTTGAAAAGAAAATGTGTTGGATACTACGAGTGATAGTATAGTATGGCTTTTACGTAAAAAGAGGTCTTTTTGAAAGAATGAAGGTATGTAGTATTTTGGGGTTGAAACCCGGATTGTTGACATAAAATAAAAGTACGTTAAACTTGCCTATGCTTGTGGTGATAGCTTGTTTGTTGTGCAAGTGTTTGATTTTGTGCTACCGTGTCTCTCGGTGGAGGGCCGACTATTTGATTGATTGTTGGACATCTTGTGCGTTGGATGGTCCACGGGTATCGTCGGCTTTGAGTATTATCTGGTTATTTCTTTGGACATACTGACACGATGGGTGGCCCACGAGTATGCGTCCACTTTGAGTATTATCTTGTTATTTCCTTTGGACATACTGACACGATGGGTGGCCCACGGGTATGCGTCCATTAGGATGGTTTCATGGCCATGTTTATACCGAGGTAAGATGACGGGGCATGCGGTCATTGTGAGGGGTGAAATCCCCGGGTTATGTTATTAGTCCATGGACCGCTAATCCATGAAGCTTGCCGCGGTGACGAACAATCACGGGCTTGATTTGTACATGTGGTTACATGCACACTTTAGATACTTGTCTGGTCATTTCGTGTATCGGGCTCGTAGATAGCTTAAGATACTTGCCACGGTCATATCTCGTGAGACGGTAGGCTCGCACGCTAAGCTTAAGATACTTGCCTCGGCCAGTTGCGTGGCTAGTTTGGATCTGGTAGTTGGCTTCCGTACTTGGCCCGTGAAGTTTTATGACTAGCCTTCGGATCTGGTAGTTGGCTACTCTACTTGCCGTCGGTTTAATGCCGCAGCAGATCTAGTGTTCGAGTTCACATATGGGTGTTGTTTACATCATATGCTTTGCCAGCGATGAGAATGAGTTCCACTGGCATGATTGATATTATGGCGTGAGACCCGTAGTTATGTGAATGATTATTTTGAGGATATCGTCCCTTACTTGACATAACCTGCTTTATTACTTATTGCGAAATGATTTTATAAAATGATGAAATGTGATTTCATTCTGTATTTTCGATTTCACATACTTAGTACTGTTATCGACCTCGCCGAGGTGCGTTCATGCCGCGGTAGGTACACCGATTGTTGATCCTCGTTCATAGGATCGCGATTCGGATTTGGGAAGCTCCGTTTCTCCGGAGGCTTATCTTTTGGTATAGTCCCCTGTCACTGTAGGTACTTGTACATTCAGGGGTATGGCGGGGCCCTGTCCCGTCATAGTTGTTGTTACATTCTTAGAGGTCTGTAGTACTGTTGTGGGCAGGGTTTGTAAAGGATTGTAACTATTCAAGTTTTTATTTATATATACAGAAAGGTAACCGTTTTGGTTAGCCTGTTTTCTTGTTTCACTATTTATCTTTTATGAGTTTTTATTTCCGCTGATTTTCTCTGATGTTGTATCACTAGGGTGCCCGTGGTAAGGCACCAGTCGCGGGCCCGAGGTCGGATCGTGACAAAAGTGGTATCAGAGCAGTTAGTCCTCGGAAAATGTCTACAGACCGTATCTAGTAGAGTCTTGATTATCGGTGTGTTGTGCACCACATCAATAATCAGGAGGCTATAGGATATTTAGGATTTGTTTCCATTCTTCTCACTCTGAGATCGTGCCTTAGAGCTGTGTTATAAGTTGGACCCCTCTGACGTATTTCGTTTTTTACTAGTTATGCCTCCACGCAAGGCAACCCGGGCCCAGAAGGGAAAGGCAGCCGAGGGAGATTCTAGTAGGACACAGAGGAGTACGAGGGCGCAGGCCCAGTCATTACTTGAGATAGTGCTTCAGACGGCGAGTTTTGCGACGCCGCCAGCCCCAGCAGAGTTTAGAGCCGCAACAGAGGATACTGAGACCACGGTACCTGAGCCTCGATCCACACTGGAAGCGAGAGAGATGGAATTCTGAGAGATGGCGATTACTAGCGAGATCGTGGCGAACATGAGGATAAGGCCGATCTGGCAGCCCAATAGCACCCGTGGTTCACCCGAGATCGGATAGTTTGAGGCTACGGGACTTTACGAGTTGCACGCGAGTTCTACGGTCGAGGCACGAGGATGATCCGCAGGAGTTCATCAAGCGATTCTGACGGATCGTAGAGATTGATCGAGGCTTCGAGACCGAGTCGATGGTCCTAGGTTCGTCGGCTGCGTGATCTGCGATCAATGGTTTGATTCATGAGCTGTCCGGGTGAGCATGTACTTCCAGCAGATTTGGGCGAGTTAGAGACATTTCTCGGCCATTTCTTGCCTCGCGGATGAGAGAGCACGGGCCGACAAATTTACGATCTTTGAGAGAGGCGTGCGGTTGGGAGTACAACGTGGAGTTCGACTCGTTGGCTCGATATGTCCGGCGTTAGTGGCGGATATGGAGGGCGAGTGCACCGCCTACGTCACGGGGCTCGATGACTACTTGGAAGAGGCTTGCTGGTGTAGCTCTTCACCGGGCATGGACATTGCCGCATCTGAACTTATGCGCGGGTGGTGCGAGCGAGAGGCGGCGGATTGACCAATACCAGAAGAAGGCCGGGGCAGCGAGGTCCTTTGGTGAATTTCGGGCGGACCGCCTCGGCAGACTAGTTATACGCCTCCGCCGATGCAGTGGTACTCTGATCTTGAGCTTCCAGGTATTCAGAAGCGAGTCGGGGCTCAGGATTGAGTTTTGGAGAGTTGGCGTCTTTGGCGGATGAAGCCACCCGACCTCGGTGTGGCGGTGTAAACCCCATGTGTGAAGTGCCACGGTATTGAGGGCTTGTTTTACATGCGGCGGAGGCCATTTTGCGCGAAATTGTCCGGCCGGAGGTAGCGCGGATGTAGAGACTCGGCTTCCGGGATCGATTGCGGGTTCTTCGCGCCCGATAGCTAGGCAGATGTTCATACACCGGAGCCATGGCAGAGGTCATGGTAGAGGTTCCCGATTCTAGCGGTCCTTGGAACCGCTATTTGATTTCAGTATATCCTTAACCCTCTGAGATTTTTATTCGTGATATGATGATTTTAGGTTAAGTGTTATGTTTGGATAGCACCGTGAAAAATTGTGATTTAGAGGCACAGTTAGTAAAGGGAAGTTGGGTACATAGAGGTTGAGAGCCTTAGAATTTTGATAACATTGAGATCTCGGATGCGAGGCCATCCTAAGTGAAAGATTTTCTGATTAGTCTTTGTCAAGTACTTGGTATCGTGGAGTATTAGCGTGATAATTCCATGGGTAGTTTGAGATAGAAGTGGTAGCTTCCATGGCGTGAATTGGTAAGATTGTTCGGATCGAGAGCGAGAGAGTTTAGCGCGATAATGGGTGGGTTGAGGCGGTTGCGGGTCAACCCGCGGCCGGAATGGGGTGGGGTCGGTTTGGGTGGTCCCTTGGTGATAGGGTCACGAGGGTGTTAGGACCAAGTTTAGTTAACCATCGTCTGAGTTCGCGGATGTGTCAGACCATAATCGAATCGTGAAGTAGGGAATGGCCGTAGAGGAATGTGAGGCTAGAAACATGACCAAGTTTGGAGGTAGTGTCTCGAGGTTTTGGAAACCGAAGGGATGACCGGAGTATGGTATGTGTACTAGAAAGAGTTCGGGTGTCTGAGTAAGGAAAGAAGTGAACATGTGTTAAGAGATCGGAAGTGACCATTTCTTTTGAGAAGTAAAGATCACGAAGGAGTATCCTTAGACCATGAGTGGGAGCTTTTGTAATGTTAGAGGTGATTTCGTTGGTTTGGATGTGAATTTTTGCGGCGTGTGTTATATTATGGCGGTCGGCGCATAATTGGTTAGGTAAGTATAGTAGTGAAGACTATACCGGAGCAAGCGTGTTTGGAGACTTAGAAGGAACATTCGGGACGAATGTTTCTAAGGGGGGAAGAATGTTACACCCCGTAGTTCCAGGGTATATGTAAGAAGACGTACGTACGAGAATACGACATTGAAAATTAAAAAGGAAGAAAAATGTGATTTTTCGACGGAAAAGTTTCCGGAGTTTGTGAAGGAAAAAGGTTCGATTATGGGAATTGGATTCCCAGTTGATTCGACTTCAGGATTATTTTGAGAATTTTGGAATTTTATTTCCGGAATTGGTCACGTGGGGCCCACGGGAGAATTTACTGTTTTGTGAGGCCCACTTTGTTTTCGGATTTTTGGCATTACGGATATTCTCGGAAAATGAAATATTTTGGACCAATGGGAGGGCGACATGTGTCACCCCTAGGTGGAACTTGCTGGACGAATTGGAGGACATGGGTTACACGTTTTTTTCATGAAAAAGGCTTAAAACATTTGGTCAAAGTCTTGCAAGATATTTATGGAGTAGATAGATAAGTGGGACCCACACAACACATGGCCCAATCTAGACCACACACTTGCTTTAATCCTAGCCCTTGATTTCTCTATAAATACCCCCCTTAATGCAAGACTTTATTCATCCACACTTAGAGATTTCCAAGCTTGAAAATTCCATCCCTTCCCTCTCCTTGTGCTCTCGGCTTTGAGCCTCTCTTTTGACCCAAATATTGTCCAAAAATCCTTAAACTTCTAAGTGTTCTTCCTTAGTGTATTAGGAAGATTAGAAACCAAGAGTTAGAAAAGATTTCACACCCCTAGCCTAAGAACCTCCCCTTGGCCGAAACTAGCCACATTTAAAGCCTAAGTGTTCTTCACTTTTTGGAGTTAAAGTGTTAAGAGAAGTTGTTTAGAAAATTCTAAGGGTTGCTTGGAACGGGTTGGAGAGTAAGGAATTGGAGCTAAACGTTGCTCAGGATCGACTTAAAAACTTGGATAATTTTGGGCTTGTCGAGGTAATGATCTATGTCCCCCTATTGTAATTGGATATTACATATTGTAGTAATTTAGAACTGAGTATAATATATATTGGAAGGATGTTTATAAAAGAACTGAATCAGATTTACATTTGGGTATGTATTCTGATGAGACTTGTGTAGTATTATTATGTGGCAGAATTTCACACGTCTGGTTAGACGTGTAATCCCCTTGGAGTTGTTGGCTTGGTAACAAGGCTTGTTAGGGGAGGTTATTTATGTGATTGCGGGGTGGAGTGTCGAATTTTCCGTAGAATAAGGAACTATTTACTTAGAATATGCTCTGAAGAGAACTAGAGGTTGATAGATATATTGTGGTTATTATAGGTGGATTTTCTACGCGCGGCATACTCGACTTGGCTTGTGGATTAAGCCGAAGAGGTATGTGATTCTTCCTATACTCTTGAGCATGATTTGTTGTAAACTATATAGTACGGTAGACGTACGAGTGTGAAATGAATTTGGTTTATTTAAAACATAAAGTGTTATAATAGCTTTATGGGAAGTTAGTTATAACGACTTTATGAAGTTAAAATAAGAGACTTTACTTATAAACGACTTGATTTTGGAAAAGGAGAAGTAACTTGATTTAAGTATGGGTTACTTGTTTTGACAAGAGTAATTTACGGGGTTTTAAAAGTATACTTGATGTTGTCTTAAAACTATAAAGCACTTGGTTTAAAAAGTATAGAGTACTTGATTTTAAAAGTCTTGTAAGGATTTTCTGAAAGGTGTAGTAATTTGGTTTGAAAAGAAAATGTGTTGGATACTACGAGTTATAGTATAGTATGGCTTTTACGTAAAAAGAGGTCTTTTTGAAAGAATGAAGGTATGTAGTATTTTGGGGTTGAAACCCGGATTGTTGACATAAAATAAAAGTACGTTAAACTTGCCTATGCTTGTGGTGATAGCTTGTTTGTTGTGCAAGTGTTTGATTTTGTGCTACCGTGTCTCTCGGTGGAGGGCCGGCTATTTGATTGATTGTTGGACATACTGACGCGTTGGATGGTCCACGGGTATGCGTCCACTTTGAGTATTATCTGGTTATTTCTTTGGACATACTGACACGATGGGTGGCCCACGAGTATGCGTCCACTTTGAGTATTATCTTGTTATTTCCTTTGGACATACTGACACGATGGGTGGCCCACGGGTATGCGTCCAGTAGGATGGTTTCATGGCCATGCGTATACCGAGGTAAGATGCCGGGGCATGCGGTCATTGTGAGGGATGAAATCCCCGGGTTATGTTATTAGTCCATGGACCGCTAATCCATGAAGCTTGCCGCGGTGACGAACAATCACGGGCTTGATTTGTACATGTGGTTACAGGCACACTTTAGATACTTGTCCTGGTCATTTCACGTGTATCGGCAGCTCGTAGATAGCTTAAGATACTTGCCACGGTCATATCTCGTGAGGCGGTGAGGCTGCACGCTAGCTTGCTACTTGCCTCGCCGATTCGTGGTGGTTTAGATCCGTAGTTGGCTTAGTACTTGCCCGTGAAGTTTTATGACTAGCCTTCGGATCCGTAGTTGGCTACTCTACTTGGCCCGTCGGTTTAATGACGCAGCAGATCTAGTGTTCAGTTCACATACGGGTGTTGTTTTACATCATGTACCAAGCTGAGAGAATGAGTTCCACGGCATGATTGATATTATGGCGTGAGACCCATAGTTATGTGTGAATGATTATTTTGAGGATATCGTCCCTTACTTGACATAATCAGCTACTTATTGCAAAATGATTTTATAAAATGATGAAATGTGATTTCATTACAAGATTTCGAGCCACATACTTGGTACTGTTATGCAGACCTCGCCCGGGCTGCGTTCATCGCGGTAGAGGTACACGATTGTTGATCCTCGCTCATAGGATCGCATTCGCGTTGGAAGCTCCGTTTCTCCAGAGGCTTATCTTTTGGTATAGTCCCCTGTCACTGTAGGTACTTGTACATTCAGGGGTATGGCGGGGCCCTGTCCCGTCATAGTTGTTGTTACATTCTTAAAGGTCTGTAGTACTGTTGTGGGCAGGGTTTGTAAAAGATTGTAATTGTTCAAGTTTTTATTTATATATACAGAAAGGTAACCGTTTTGGTTAGCCTGTTTTCTTGTTTCACTGTTTATCTTTTATGAGTTTTTATTTCCGCTGATTTTCTCTGATGTTGTATCACTAGGGTGCCCGGGGTAAGGCACCAGTCGCGGGCCCGAGGTCGGGTCGTGACAGTACACTAGCGGACAAAAGCATAGATCTAGCGGTCTCAACAATATGCCTATGCTTTCTCTCGGTTACCCCATTTTGTTGTGGTGTATCAGTACAAGAAGACTGATGTATTGTACCATCAGCTTTGAAAATACCAGAAAGATCCCCACTAGTATATTGACCTCCTAAATCAGCCCGAAAATATTTAATAATGGCAGAATGTTGAGTTTTCACATAGGCTTGAAACTCAACATAAGTATGAACAAAATCAGAACGCTTCTTCAACAAATAAACCCAACAATAATGAGTATAATCATCAATAAAGGAAACATAATATATGGAGCCTCCCTTAGTAGGGATAGGTGATGACCCCCAAACATCTGAATGAACTAGATCAAATGGTGCAGAAGAAGTAGAAGTACTAAGATTAAAAGGCAAATCAGAAAATTTTCCAAGTTTACATCCACTACAATAAAAAATATCATTGGATTGTAAATCACCAAGAACACCATTACTACACATAAAACGCAGATGAGAGCCTGATACATGACCAAGTCTAGAGTGCCATAAATAAAACTTCGAAGAGGAAGATGTTAAATGAAAAGAAGACAAATTAACAGGCATAGCTGCTGCATGAGTAGGAAGATGCAGCTCATCCAAAACATAGAGACCTCTCCCCTTTCTACGCCCTGTCCCAATCACTCTCTTGGTTTGTAGATCCTGTACATAACAAGAATTAGAGAAAAGTCTAATAAAACATCCAGAGTCACATATTTGACCACAAGAAGCAAGATTCATATGTAATTTTGGAATGTAATAAACATCAGGTAATGATATAGTAGATGTATGAATGGTGCCAATGCCTGTCAATGTCATAGATATGCCATCAGCAGTCACAACAGAAGTGGAATGAGAGGTCAGAAGACATAGATACAAAGACAGAAGAATCAGGAGACATGTGATTTCCAGCTCTAGAGTCCAAGATCCAAGAAGACGAAATGATACCTGAACCAATAGATGATGATGAACCGGAAGGAGTAGAAAGAGCATAAGACTGAGAATTCTTTTGAAACTATTGGAAGGCGAGGAACTTATGAAATTGGTCAGCTACAAAATCAATACTGTGACTCACAGAGGCTCCTGAAGCTGGGTGATCAAGAAAGGGCACAAAGGCAGCCTGAGTCGGTGGATACGAGTTTTGGAATTGACCCCCAGAATATGGCTTATGTTGAGAAGGCTTCTGTCCTTGTCCCATTTTCCGCAGCTCAGGACATTGATTCTTCCAATGTCCTAGTTTCTTACAATAATTACAATTACACATGCCTCCAGCCATTATGAATTTTAAACAGAAAAAATCCCAAATAACAAGCAACAATCCCAAATAACAAGCAACAATAATAAGGGGCAGATCTCACCAATCGACAAGAAGGCGAAGAAAGCCGGATCTGGAAGCCAAGATCAGAACGAGCATTTGCAGCCAAAACAAGCCAAAAACGAGCATGAGCTTCCAAAACAAGCCAAAATAAAAAATAAAAAAATTTAACTGATACCAGGGGTGTGCTGCATGCGAACCCCTAACTAACTCACCGCGAAGTTGGATCCGCGATCGAGCTAAAAATATTAACTTGCGCTCTTAGCTCTGATACCATGATAGAATTCATGAAAGTCTTTTAATCATAACATGAATTCTTACAAAACAATAACAAGATAATAGAATAATACTATTCTTGAGAACTAAAAGTGCAAGTGAAAGAGAAGCAATTAGATCCTTTTATATAGGGTATAATACATAAGACATAAGAGTGATTTTCCAATGTGAGACATTTGACATTTTATGCCAAAATAACAAATGCTAACACTACCAAGCTAGGACTTGAGGGGGGGGGGTGTTGAAATATATTGAGTTAATTAGAGTTTGTTACAATTAGTTGGAGTTAGCTACATATGGTTAGGAGGTTGTTAAAGTAGTTAGAGTAGTTAGGAAGTTGGTTAGGTGGTTAAAGTTTGTCAGGTTAGTTGCAATTGGCTGGAAACTCACCACTATAAATGTAAGGTGCAATTTGTATTGTTGATTAAGAAAATAATAAGAAAAGCTCTCACAAAAACAAAACTCTCTTCTCTCTCTTTTCTTTCCCCCGCATGTCGATATGTTGTTCAATAGAAACACATACCAAAGCACACATGCAGTGTTAATATCACATAGATCAAAAAATTAACAGGTGGTGTCTCTATCGGATCCTTTTGCTAGGGCAACTCAAACAATATGCACTCAAAAGAATATTACCATATACGATTGAATCTACATAGTCATCATCTATGCAAACAGTATTGTCACATTTTTGTTATTTGAATGTTCGTTAATTTGAGATATCTTTTTTTCCCAATGACGTGGTGGTGTCCAGGCTAGATTGCGAAAACCTCGACTGTTCCACCGGGTACCTGCTACCTCTTATAAACATAGTTATTTTGAGATATCTTATGTTTAACAACCTGGATTAACAATTTTGTGAGGATGTCTGGTGTAAAATCCGGAAAATAATAATAATATATAGTTGTTGGTTGAGTTAATAAAAATACATATATATAAGAAAACAAAGAATAAATTGCATGGGATGAAGTTAGTATTAAAGTTAAATAAATAGATAAGATAAAATGAAAAAAAAACAAAAACAAACAAAAGGGCATGCTGCACGTCCTTTTCCTTCCCCTCCCCCCCTTTTCATTTCCCTTCAATCTCTTGGCTACCCCCCTCCTATAAGTTATACAACCATCTCCACTTATACATTGTATTTACACACAAATAAAGTACATAGCATAAAGATTAGAAAATCAGGAAAAAACAAGTGAACCAGAAGTGGAAATCTGGAAAAAATAAGAGAGCAAGAAGAACAATAATAAAAGAAATACTAGGGAGCAAGGGTCCCTTGTAGCAACCGAACAACAATCATTTCACACATACAAGGTGAGTTTTCTCACTCAGAAATTCTTGGTAACATCCTTTATTTTAAGTTCAATACATGTTAGAATAAGAATTGAGTGTTGAAAAGAAATATTGAACTTTTGATTGTTTAGACAACTAGTTGCGTCATGAACTTTACGAACTGTTCTCACTGAATTATAATTGTTAGAATTTGATGAAATTTGGAAGAGTGATACACCTCTCTAATATGATCATATAGAACCAAAAATGAGGTAAAATGGACATACGGTTTGAAAGTTATCATAGTTCAAAGTTCCTGCCTTAGATTTGGCTGAAATTCGGAAAGGCATAATTACGGACTGTTTTTATTGAGTTTTACTTATTAGAATAATATGAAAATTTACATGGTTGTAAATATCTCTTTTACGGACATATATAGATAAAGAGTTATTAAAACGGACTTACGAGTTGAGAGTTATTGTAGTTTGAAGTTGCTGCCTCGGATTCATCGGAATCCAGAAGGGCAGGACGTTGAAACGTAAAACTGTACTAATCTGTGAGGAATATGAAAATTGTTTCTAAATTAAAGTTCTAGATATCTCTGTTATGGACATTTTGAGACCTTACGGGGGTCTATCCAACTTACGGATTGAGAGTTATCTCTGTTTAAAGTTTCTGCCTCGGATCTATCGAGATCCAGGAAGGGCAGCGAATAAAAGTGTAAAACTGTACCAAATGGTACAGAATATGAAAGGATGGTTCACATGGAGACGTGTAGCTCTCTGTTATCGTCGTTTTGAGATTTTATGGGGCTTGAACGGGTTTACAAATTAGGAGTTATGACTATTCTAAGATTGGGTTCTGTTTAATCAAAATTCTGCCGAAACAAATCTCATATGGCTGTTTTGAGGATAAATTTGCGTTAGTTAGCCAAAGTAGTTTTAAATGAAATTTGGTACAGTGAAATATCCCCGTCTTAACTTAGTTTCCGCTTGAGAAACACCTTAGTTGGAGTTATGGTTAAAAAGTTATAATCGTTACAAGTATGAATGACAGAATGTTGGGAAAGAGAATATTATTTATTCGATCTTCTGAAAAATATGAAAAGTAAATACGTGTTCACATAAATATATAAATATAAACATAATGGATCGGGTTGCACGCCGCAACAAAACGTAAAGTGAATACGTGTTCACAAATACGTAAATATAATGGATCGGGTTGCACGCCGCAACAAAACGTAAAGTGAATACGCGTTCACAAATACGTAAATATAATGGATCGGGTTGCACGCCGCAACAAAACGTAAAGTGATTACGCGTTCACAAATACGTAAACATAATGGATCGGGTTGCACGCCGCAACAAAAAGTAAAGTGAATACGTGTTCACAAATACGTAAATATAATGGATCGGGTTGCACGCCGCAACAAATATGAAAAGATGAATACATGTTCACCTATATATAAATATGAAAAGGGAATACGCGTTCACAAATATATAAATGTAATAAACATATGTAAATGCAGGGGAATGTCTAAACGTATAATACGAGATAAAATGAAGTGTTAGTTAAACCGAGAATTTTCTATGAGGAGTTGTTGCATATTTAAAAGTGTTGTAACCTGATATGTTTTTGCAATATGCTTATTACGTTATAATGTGATTGCACTTGGAATATTGTGGTGTTACTTTGAATTGCAGGGTAAGGTTCTCACCAAATTTCGGATGGTAGGGTGACTCTTTATTTAACATGTTTCGTGAAAGCGTGATAGAGGAAAGACTCCACGCCAAGGCTAGCGATCGTCCCCGACCTCTTGTCATACCAAGTCCATCGCTCGCTTGGTACTGCCAGTTCGTAATGTCGCCCAGTGTCTCGAAATGCCCGTGTGGAATGGTCTCCATTCCAACTTAGAATAATCTTTGTCAGTATGTCTATTTAGAAACACTATTTGCCCGAGCATGGGCTCGGATTATGTTTTTTTTATAAAGTCATAAACAGATTTATTTATTGTTATTTTTATTAATCGCTCGTATTTGAATATAAGTTCAAATTTCTAAATAAAGAGAATTTAATGGTGCTCGTGGGAAATAATTGTCCAGTGCCATCACGCCTAAGTAAAGACTTAGAAAAGTGGGCGTGACAAGTTGGTATCGAGCTAAACCAAAGTTAGGAGATTCTAGGAAGTTTCTTGAGTTGGGTGTTTGAACGGTTACTTATTGCGATTGCGGCGCGCACCTTAGTAATAAGTAAACGGAATAACATTCTAAAGTTTCCCTTCTTTCATACTCCTCTCGTGCCTATCTTGAGTCTTTTTCAAGACTTGATTCTTATACTACCTCTTTCACGCGGGTTAGAAAGAAGATTGTACAACGTTATACTGACCAATAATTGTTGTGTAGATGGTGATTATAAGGCGAGTTCCAACAAAGAGGGAAGTACTCGAGGAACAGGCAAAGGAAATGCAAGCTCAAAAGGAATTCATGCGTCGTAAGATGAACTCGGGAGATGATTTTAACGAGTATATGTGCGACACAATCGTACTTTGTGCGTATTTGCTTAGAGTAGACGAAGAGGCGTTCCTACGACCCAACCTTCTTCAACTTTCCGATTGAGTCATATTACGTATAATATTCAACTCGTCCCGAAAATTCCGATCTCATTCAGAGCGGCATTCATTGAGAAATTTATGCCTAATACGCGCAAGGATGCGCTCGACGGAGTTTGAACAATTGAAGCGGTGACCGCAGCGGTACAAGAATATGATACGCTCATGAGGTTATCGGCATACAACACACATGTCATCCCTACAGAAATGGATAGAGTCAAGCGATTTGTAGAGGGTTTAAACCCGAACATAGCAGAAAAGGTGGTGGCGTTAGCCAAAGATCGAACTTATCTTCAGATTGTCGATATGGCTTTGAGGGTAGAAGGTTTCGCTAAAGAAAAAAGAGAATATTCGCAGAAGAGATTTCGGACGTCAGGATCATTTAATCAGAGTCAAAATCAGAAGCAGGAGTTTAGTAAGGGATCTTCAGGACCGAACCAATCTGTGGGCCAGTCTTATTTCAAGCCTAAGGGGCACAGTTGGTCTAATTACCAAGGTAGCAAGGACAAGGCCACCAACCCTAACACAGGAGGTGACAAACCGATTTGTAAGATTTGTCAAAGGAAACACACTGGAGAATGTCGGCTCTTAACGAATGCATGTTATAACTGTGGAGAGTCAGGCCACTATGCCAGGGATTGCAAAAAAGGACCCAAACTCAATCCATTCAGGGGAGGTCAGAAGCAACCACAATCGCCACAGGAAATCGTGGAAACCAACCCCGCAGAGTCGTGAGGTCAACAACCCAACAATTCTAATCGGCTATGCTTTGCCTGCAGGAATGAGGTGAAGCATCTAATGCGCGGTCATAGGTATTTTGCTAGTCTCGAGTATTCTGCATTTGTATTATACGATCCCGCTCTACATTTTCATATGTGTCAATGGGCTTTGCTAAGAATTTACACGTAGAACCTTCTTATTTAAGTGAACCTTTTGAGGTTATGACACCGCAGGGCCTCAATTTGGACCTCTCGTGGTAAATAATTTCCCATTAGAAGTGAATGGCAGGAACAATGGTGAACCTAGTACTACTTGATATGGTAGACTTCACGTCATTTTGGGTATGGATTGGTTGTCGGCATGTTATGCCATGTTAGATTGTCGAAAGATAGTGAGATTAACTTTTTCCGAGAACCGGAAGTTGTTATAAGGGTAGGATTGGAATATCCTCGTGTCGCTTTATTTCCTACCTTGGGGCTCAAAAGTTATTGAGAAGTCACAGAGCGAGTACGATATCCGCTAATATAGTGGATACCCAAAAAGAATCCCCAGTGAATGATGTCCCTATTGTTCAAATTTTCCTGAGGTTTTTCCAAGATCTTCCGTGTCTTCCTCCTGGATAGAAGTGGAGTTTGCTATAGAATTAATTCCGTACAAGACCCATTTCTATTCCTCCATATCGAATGGCCCCACTGAATTGGAGGAGTTAAAAGAACAATTGAAGGATCTTACGGATAAAGGCTTTATAAGGCCTAGTGTTTCCTGGGTGCACCATCGATCTGTTTGTGAAAAAGAAAGACGGATCGCTCCGAATGTGCATCGATTATCGGCAGCTCAATAAGGTCACGATCAAGAACCGATACCCATTACCAAGAATCGATGATCTTTTTGACCAACTTCAGGGAGCTAGCTATTTTTTCAAGATTGATCTCCGTTCGGGATATCACCAGCTGAAAATAAATCCAGATGATATATCCAAAACATCCTTTAGAACCCGATACGGCCATTATGAGTTCTTGGTCATGTCTTTTGGGTTAACCAATGCCCCAACAACTTTTATGGATTTAATGAACAGAATCTTCAAACCATTCCTAGATTTGTTCGTGATCGTGTTCATAGATGACATCCTAATTTACAGTAAGAGTGTTGAAGAACATGAAGAACATCTGAGGGTAGTGCTTCAAGTCTTGAAACAGGAGAAACTATATGCTAAATTTTCAAAGTGTGAATTTTGGTTGGAAAAGGTAGCCTTTTTGGGCCATGTTGTGTCAAGGATGGAATTATGGTAGACCCGTAAGATAGAAGATGAAGAATCGCCAAACCGACCACTCCAGAGGTTAGAAGTTTCTTGGGTTTGGTGGGTATTATAGAAGATTCGTAAAAGGTTTTCTAGTCTTCGCTCCTCGACCCGGTTGACTCAAAAAGCGGTTAAGTACCGATGGTCGAAGCATGTGAAGCAAGTTTTCGAAACTAAAAGAATTGTTGACTCATCGCACCACCCTAACCTTACCATCGGGACAAGAAGGGTTCATACCTATTGCGATGCCTCTAGAGTTGGGTTAGGATGTGTCTTGATGCAGTTTGGAAAGGTTATTGCGTATGCATCTAGACAATTGAAGATACATGAGAAGAATTACCCAACTCATGACTTAGAATTAGTTGCGGTGGTGTTTGCCTTACGAATATGGAGACATTATTTGTATGGTGTGCATGTGGACATATTTACAGATCATAAGAGTTTGCAGTACATAACCACGCAGAAGGATTTGAATCTCCGACAAAGAAGATGGTTAGAGTTGCTTAAGGATTATGACCTTAGTATTCTTTACCATCCTGGAAAAACCAACGTGGTGGATGACGCACTCAGTAGGAGATCAATGGGCAGCTTGACCCATTTGGCAATACAAAAGAGGGGTATTGTTAGTGAGGTATAAAGATTGGGAAACCTCGGGGTTAGTTTAACTGAGATCGGTGAAGGTAGCGTGGTGGTACATGATACCTCGCAGTCTACCTTAGCATCAGAAATAAAAGAAAGTCAGTTTGAGGATACGGAGTTTGTTGGATTTCGGGAGAGGATCCAACAGGGAAAACCTTCACGCTACATCGGGAGATAATGACGGAACCTTCGGTATAAGGGTAAGTTATGTGTTCCTAAGGTAAAGGATCTAAGAAGGAAGATCTTAGATGAGGTCACAACACAAGATATTCCATTCATCCAGGTCAACAAAATGTATCAGACCTCAAGGCAAATTATCGGTGGGACGGGATGAAGAAAGACGTTTGAGTTTGTCGGAGGTGTCTTATATGTCACAGTGAAAGTTGAACATCAAAACTCGCGGATTACTTCAGACATCGAGTCCCCATGTGGAAATGGGAGGCGATTCATATGGATTTCGTAACTAGTCTACCAAAACTCGAGAAGGGTATGATTCTATTTGGGTGATTGTTGATCGACTTACAAAGTCAGCCCATTTCTTACCTGGCCAAGACTACGATCGCGCACCACAAGACACACAGATTTATTTAAAGGAGATTGTGCGGTTACACGAGATTCCTTACAAATTATTTCAGATAGGGTTCCCGATTCACCTCACACTTTTGGAAAAGTTTCAGCAGGTCTCGACAAAAGTTGTTAAGCACGGCTTTCCACCCGCAAACAGATGGGCAAGCCGAGCGAACAATTCAAACACTGGCGACATGTGCGATCTTGTGTGTTAGATTTTCGGGAAGTTCGGTGGACCATCTATGTCTAATTGAGTTCGCCTACAACAATAGTTTTCACTCTAGCATACAAATGGCCCCGTTTGAAGCATTATATGGACGAAAATGTAGGTCTCCACTTGGATGGTTCGAGGTGGGTGAGACGCAACTGTTCGGACCTGAAGTCATTCAAGAAACAAATGATAAGGTACAGATGATTCGGGAGCGGATCAAAACAGCTCATAGCCGTCATAAGTCCTATGCGGATCATCGGAAAAGAGATCTTGAATTCCAAGAGGGGGAAAAAGTATTTTTAAAAGTGTCCCCAATGAAGGGAGTGATGCGCTTTGGTAAGAAAGGAAAATTGAGCCCAAGGTTTATCGGGCCATATGAGATCTTGCGAAGAGTGGGGAATGTGGCTTACTAATTAGCACTTCCACAAGAGTTGGAAGCAGTGCATCCAGTATTTCATGTGTCAATGTTACGAAAATACTTGCACGATCCAAGTCACGTCATCCTTCCCCAGGAGATAGTTCTTAATGAAGAGCTTCAATATGAAGAGGTTCCGGTGGAAATACTTGATAGGAAGGTTAAACGCCTTAGGAGTAAAGATATTGCTTCCGTGAAGGTCCTATGGAGGAATCACTTCACAGAGGAAGCCACCTGGGAAGCTGAAGAGGCGATAAAAGTCAAATATCAATTCCTATTTGACTAAGGTAATAAAAAAAATGTGTTACATAGTACTTCATATGTGTGTCATTTGCGTGTCTATATGCATGTGTTACAACCTTATTCCCATTCGAGGACAAATGCTTCTTAAGGAAGGTAGAATGTGAAGCCCCAAAATAGTGTTACAATAACAATAAACATTATTGTGTCTATGTGATTATGTTACAACCTTATTCACATTCGAGGACGAATGTTGCTTAAGGAGGAGAGAATGTAAAATCCGGAAAATAATAATAATATATAGTTGTTGGTTGAGTTAATAAAAATACATATATATAAGAAAACAAAGAATAAATTGCATGTGATGAAGTTAGTATTAAAGTTAAATAAATAGATAAGATAAAATGAAAAAAAAAAAAACAAACAAAAGGGCATGCTGCACGTCCTTTTCCTTCCCCTCCCCCCCTTTTCATTTCCCTTCAATCTCTTGGCTTTCCCCCTCCTATAAGTTATACAACCATCTCCACTTATACATTGTATTTACACACAAACAAAGTACATAGCATAAAGATTAGAAAATCAGGAAAAAACAAGTGAACAAGAAGTGGAAATCTGGAAAAAATAAGAGAGCAAGAAGAACAATAATAAAAGAAATACTAGGGAGCAAGGGTCCCTTGTAGCAACCGAACAACAATCATTTCACACATACAAGGTGAGTTTTCTCACTCAGAAATTCTTGGTAACATCCTTTATTTTAAGTTCAATACATGTTAGAATAAGAATTGAGTGTTGAAAAGAAATATTGAACTTTTGATTGTTTAGACAACTAGTTGCGTCATGAACTTTACGAACTGTTCTCACTGAATTATAATTGTTAGAATTTGATGAAATTTGGAAGAGTGATACACCTCTCTAATATGATCATATAGAACCAAAAATGAGGTAAAATGGACATACGGTTTGAAAGTTATCATAGTTCAAAGTTCCTACCTTAGATTTGGCCGAAATTCGGAAAGGCATAATTACGGACTGTTTTTATTGGGTTTTACTTATTAGAATAATATGAAAATTTACATGGTTGTAAATCTCTCTGTTACGGACAGATATAGATAAAGAGTTATTAAAATGGACTTACGAGTTGAGAGTTATTGTAGTTTGAAGTTGCTGCCTCGGATTCATCGGAATCCAGAAGGGCAGGACGTTGAAACGTAAAACTGTACTAATCTGTGAGGAATATGAAAATTGTTTCTAAATTAAAGTTCTAGATATCTCTGTTGTGGACATTTTGAGACCTTACGGGGGTCTATCCAACTTACGGATTGAGAGTTATCGCTGTTTAAAGTTTCTGCCTCGGATCTATCGAGATCCAGGAAGGGCAGCGAATAAAAGTGTAAAACTGTACCAAATGGTACAGAATATGAAAGGATGGTTCACATGGAGACGTGTAGCTCTCTGTTCTCGTCGTTTTGAGATTTTATGGGGCTTGAACGGGTTTACAGATTAGGAGTTATGACTATTCTAAGATTGAGTTCTGTTTAATAAAAATTCTGCCGAAACAAATCTCATATGACTGTTTTGAGGATAAATTTGTGTTAGTTACCCAAAGTAGTTTTAAATGAAATTTGGTACAGTGAAAGATCCCCGTCTTACCTTAGTTTCCGCTTGAGAAACACCTTAGTTGGAGTTATGGTTAAAAAGTTATAATCGTTACAAGTATGAATGACAGAATGTTGGGAAAGAGAATATTATTTATTCGATCTTCTGAAAAATATGAAAAGTGAATACGTGTTCACATAAATATATAAATATAAACATAATGGATCGGGTTGCACGCCGCAACAAAACGTAAAGTGAATACGTGTTCACAAATACGTAAATATAATGGATCGGGTTGCACGCCGCAACAAAACGTAAAGTGAATACGCGTTCACAAATACGTAAATATAATGGATCGGGTTGCACGCCGCAACAAAACGTAAAGTGAATACGCGTTCACAAATACGTAAACATAATGGATCGGGTTGCACGCCGCAACAAAAAGTAAAGTGAATACGTGTTCACAAATACGTAAATATAATGGATCGGGTTGCACGCCGCAACAAATATGAAAGATGAATACATGTTCACCTATATATAAATATGAAAAGTGAATACGCGTTCACAAATATATAAATGTAATAAACATATGGAAATGCAGGGGAATGTCTAAACGTATAATACGAGATAAAATGAAGTGTTAGTTAAACCGAGAATTTTCTATGAGGAGTTGTTGCATATTTAAAAGTGTTGTAACCTGATATGTTTTTGCAATATGCTTATTACGTTATAATGTGATTGCACTTGGAATATTGTGGTGTTACTTTGAATTGCGTGGTAGTTCTCACCACCCTGGATGGTAGGTGACTCTTTATTTAACATGTTTCAGAAAGCGTGATAGAGGAAAGACTCCACGCCAAGGCTAGCGATCGTCCCATGACCTCTTGTCATACCAAGTCCATCGCTCGCTTGGTACTGGCCAGTTTAGAATGTCGCCCAGTGTCTCGGGAAATGCCCGTGTGGAATGGTCTCCCTTCCAACTTAGAATAATCTTTGTCAGTATGTCTATGTAGAAACAATATTTGCACGAGCATGGGCTCGCATTATGTTTTTTTTATAAAGTCATAAACAGATTTCTTTATTGTTATTTTTATTAATCGCTCCGTATTTGAATATAAGTTCAAATTTCTAAATAAAGAGAATTTAATGGTGCTCCTGGTGGGAAATAATTGTCCAGGTGCCATCACGCCCTAAGTAAAGACTTAGGAAAAGTCGGGGCGTGACATCTGGCTACTTCATCTCCATAAGAACGAGTGAATGTTAAAAGTCCTGCTTTTGTTGGTCTTTTGGAGTACATAGAGTATCGATTCTTATTAATCCAAGTATCAGTTTTGATGTAAAAATCCCCGTGAGCTTAAAGTTTTGATTTGATCCTCAAGGTGATAAGCTCGGAGTTCCAAAGATGGTTGATCATCCAATGATAATATGCTTAAAATGGCATGGAAAATGGAGTGGGGTTGGAGTTGTCACGTGAAAATCTAGTAAACAAGTTTCTATTCGGCCTTTGTATGTAGGTCTTGGCCGAAGACCATGTTGTTTTCTTTTAGCTTGTCTTTATTTCTTAGCTTAGCTTTTAGCTCTTATTAGGACATAGTTAATGTATCATGTAATAAGGTGACTAGGCCAAGAGATCTTCCAAAAGGGTGACAAGACCGAGAGTTCCTACAACAAGATGACAAGGTTGACAAGGACAAGAATCTTCTAGAAGATGAGGCTTCAAAGGGGAGAATTTATGAACTAACAAGTTCATGCATTTGACTACATGGAAGACACCAAGAAGATGAAGGGTTGGTCGAAATGTTCATCCATCTCCATTCGGCCAAGGAACATATTCAAGGAATGGAACCTTCCAAATTTATTCCAAAAAGATGAGATTTATGAAGAGCCAAGTTCATGCATTCTTCTTCATGGGATCCACAAAGGGGTGTGAAAGAGACTGAGTTCATCCTTGTCCCCAAGAAAATTCAAGACCTTTCCCATTGTTCCCACAATGGCCGAGAACACCCTTGTCCACCAAGAAAACCCAAACCGTTCCCATTTGTTGTCATTAGGCCGAGATTGTCAACATAGTTTGTGTCCTTTTATTTGTCTTCTAAAATAGTCCATGTACCATTATAAATAGAACCCTTAGGACATTGTAAATATTTAGAGTTGATTGAAATATAAACTTGAATTTTACTCATACTCTAAAGTATTCAACTTGTGTGTTGTCTATCTTAGATTGGTCCTTGTGTGGGTCTTCGGTTCTTATGTGAACCAAACCCTTGGTGTAAGTTTAGCTAAGACTTGTGTGACTTGTAAGTTTAGCTAAGACTTGTGTGACTTAGTTGAATCCAAACTAAGGTCCCTTTGGTGTAAGTCTTGGTTAGGACTTGTGTGACCTAATAAAAAACCAAGCTTAAGGAACCCCTTGATTGCAAGCGGACGTTGGAACGTGTGTAATCCAACCTAGCCTAAGCCTTGGGTCTATCTTAAGGTTTCCGGCCACCCTTACTTGGCTTGTTCACGGGCTTGTACTTAGCAACCCCAGACTAGATCTTGTTGAATTGGTCACCTTCATCTTGGTGTCGACCCGGACAGTAAAACCCCCGTGTCAATATCCTTGACATATCATCCGCATCCCACTAAAACCACAACAACCAAACACTTAGCCAAAATCGAACCAACTAACACTTTGTGTACTCGGACTTGCACCTCGCACTCCGTGTTCATCCCTCGTCCAAATCACTCCAATCCTTTCACCACCACATCCCAAAACACGTCCCTAAAAATCCACTATAAAGGTCACTGCCCGAAACCACACGTATCCACCCATCCACATCCGACAACCAAAAACAGTTATCGAGACCTCACTATTTCGGTTCATTTCCGCAGCCTTACCACCATCAAAACACCAAGTCACGAACATCACCCTGACTCTCAACCCACCCATGACAACCCCACAAAAAACTTAAGTCCGTTTCCAAGCACAACTACCCGAAACAACCACCAAACACCACCTTATCCGGCCAAACAGAGGACCCAAGAACCCCATATTTGGTGTCCAATTTTGAGTCGACCCGAATATCACCAACACCCGACCCACTTACCAAACATCACCCCTTCTTACTTGCATCAAGTTTTACCGTGAAATCTCAGCTGTCCAGGTGTGGCTGGTTGGATTTTGTATCTATGGAAGCTACTGCAATGCTACATCAGTTGATCAGACAACTTAGTTTCAATTACAAACTAGATTTCATCAGCTCTATGCTTTAGTGGGACAATTTGCTTCAATTGCTTTACTATTTTTTTCTATAACCTCTCACTTATATCTAAAGTACGTACGTGTGAGTTCTTAATTTAGTCCACATGGAATCATTCCATTGTGCAATAAGTTGGCAAGTTTATTGTTTGTACTGGACTTTTATGTTGTATGCCTTGCATCTGGGCTGTAATTGTTGATCGGCATGCGTAAGTTTAGATGTTTTGAATAATCGATTTTTTTTTCCTGAGAAGAAGGTGCTGCTATCTTGTAATTGCTATCTGTATTTTCCTTCCTAAAGGAATATGTTCAGCAGGATATGTAATTGCTCAGACTTTGCAAAGCCGATAATGAGTTGAGTCATTCAATGGGAGTTAATTTACAAAACTTGTTCTTCAAAGATTACAAAAGAAAGTACCGAATTCCTTTATTTCTCTATTTATAGTCAATTATAATTCTAACTTTCTGTATTTTGGCAGAAAAGGATGGTTAACTTTCAAGCATAAAAGGATGGCTAAATTTTTTAAAGTAAAGCTGAGGAATAAATTCCAAGAATAAAGGAGATTTATTAGTATTCTTATTCAGGAAATGAATGCCAGGTGGTCTGAATTAGCCTTGTAGAGGTGGAGCGGAGGATATATTCCCTTTTGCTTTTGAAGTCAAGAATCTCAACATTTGCACATGTTTGCTTTATTTTTGTTTGCTGAGAGTTACTTTACGAATCATCTGGAATTAGTTAGGCATCTTTCTCTCTTACAGGTGAAACAAAAAAAAAATTACTTGCTTCCCTTTCAAACCATTTTGCTCACCCTCCCTAAGCTATTGTGCATGCATTTGGATTTTCATCACTGAAAACTGAGCTGATTGTTCCATTACTGCTGTTTCCATACTGATAGTCCTCCGAGTAATGCTCTGGCCTAGTATATTGTGTGTATCTTGGTGGTGACCTGATGTACTCATATCCAGTCACATAGGGTGATGGCTGGTAGCTATTGTAGCTGTGAGTCACATTAACCGGTGATTGACCTGGTGGTGGCACCTCTGTTCTGAATTCTGGACCGATAGGACGAGCATGGTTATTTCTGAAACCAGAATCTCCTTGGGGAGGCTCATGGATCATGCTTTGACTATAGTTATATCTGTAGCCATAGTCCCTGGGTGGCTCTTGGCTCATACTCTGACCATAGTTGTATCTGTTGTAGCCATGGTCCCTGGGTGGCTCTTGGCTCATGCTCTGACCATAGTTGTATCTGTTGTAGCCATGGTCTCTGGGTGGCTCTTGGCTCATACTCTGACCATAGTTGTATCTGCTGTAACGATGGTCCCGGGGTGGCTCATGGATCACGTTCTGACTATAGTTGTATCGGTATCCATGGTCCCTGGGCGGCTCATGACTACTCATACCCTGGCTAAAGTTGTATCTGTAACCATAGTCTGGTGGATAGTGGTAAATTACATGAACCTCTTCAACATCTCTTGGTTTAGAGGGTTGGTCTGATTGGCTTTTGGTGTTGTCAGCACCCTCGTGTGTTTGTTTCTCCTCTGCTGGTTGACTTTCTTGTGTTGGTGGATCTTTTGGCGGTTCGGTGGGTGGCTCTTCAGCTGGTGGAGCTTCTGGTGGATGATTGCTAGACTCAGGGGGGGGTGCTTCACTCTTAGCTGCTGCAGGTTCCTCTGGCTCTGTTGGAGGGTCTGCTTGTTCTATGTGAGAACAAACAATGGCACTCTTTCTTGTCTTTTTTATTGCCTTCACTATTTTTTCAGGATCTGCTGATCCTACTATAGTAATCTTCTGCTGAGGAAAATCTATATAAAGATCATGAATACCTGTAGAAAACACGCATAGAGTATTGTAACATCTTCAAGAGGAGATCAAGAATGAATTAGCACTTCAAAAGAAAGAATTAGTACTTGAAGCGTCACTTACTCACCATGGACGCCATGTAGAGCCTTCTTGATCTTTTGCACACACCCATTGCAGTCCATTCTCACCTGTATTTCTGTGACCCTAGGTTTCTGCAAGAAAAGATGTGTGTGTAAACATAATTAGATTACAATATGCTCTACATGAATATGATTCTTGATATGGAAGTAGAAGCAAGGCTTACCTCCATCTGTTGAGCCATTTCTGGAGAGAGAGAGAGGTGCTTGTATGGAGAAATTGAATGTTGAGAATGGAGAGAATCAATATATGGCATCATTGTGTGCATGGAAGGGAATATTTAAAAGCCAATAATGTATGGGACACGTAAAGAATCTCCTTTTCAAGGGAGAGTTTTTGCTTCTTGGTGAACTTTAACTAGTCATTATCATCTAGCTAAGAGGAAAAAGAAAAGAAAGACCCCAGCCCCAAGTTTTGCTTATTTTTGGACCCTAGACTGTTTTGTTGAGCCAAGGGAATTTTTGCTTTTAAGCACTAAAAATTAGAGGGCTATCTACAATTGCCAGTTTCTTTTCCAAGTGCAGGGATGAGTATCTAAAGCCGACCATGGAAAGAAGGATTAAAAAGTTTGAGAAAGATATATCATCACAAAGTGTTTGAAGGGGGGGGGGGGGGATAGGGGGTGGGTAATGCTTGATGGTCAACAAAATGAAAGTAATTTTTTTTTGTTGACGGCGAACTCGCACCGCTTATTCTTTCGAAATACAAGACAGCAGAAACTACGCCGACGAACTCGCGACTCATGGCCCCGCGCCATCAAGCACTAAAATGAAAGTAACTTTAAGAGGTGAAAGAGGGATATCTACACTTTGAGGAATCCTTTTGTTACAAGTAAAGAGACCCCCAAAATAATAGCAGTCCCAAATAAATGTCTTTTCAGTTTGTATTGAATTTTTACTCATTGTTGGTCCTCAAAGCATAATCCATCGTCATATCTGGTGTAAACTGATTGAGACAAAAGGTGCTTTGAAAACTTATGCTCGCCAGCAAATGGTTGATGAAATCTGATTTTGACACTGCTAAAATCATAGACGAGGAAGGTGTAGTAATCGATGAAATGCTTTCGTAATTTAAAAATAAGCATAGATCCGAAGATTCAGCAATAGTAAATTCTTTTAGATGCAGGATGTGTATGTTTTGCTCTTGTTAAATGATTGTCACAATAAACAACATACCCAGTGAAATCTCACAAAGTGGATCTAGAGAGGTTAAAGTATACGCAGATCTTATCACTACCTTGTGAGGTAGAAAGATTATTTTAATAGACACTTGGCATACGCAATCCAAAGCATTATAAAAGTCATGACAAAAATACTATAAAAAGCAGGGTAAAGAAGTCCGGAAAAAATAACGAATAATAAATAAATACGATGATCAAAGTACAAGAAACAACATATATTAAGTAGAAATAGAGAGATAAGAAACTACAAGATAATACTACGACTATTAGTATAAAAGGATAATTAGAACAACGCTCAACTATCCACTAGTCTTCTATTCTAATCCGTGTCCTCCACAACTTCCTATCTAAGGTCATGTCCTCGGTAAGCTGGACCTGCGCCATGTCCTGTCTGAGCACCTCTCCCCAATACTTCTTCAGCCTACCTCTACATCTCCTAAGCCATTCATAGCAAACCTCTCACACCTCAGCACTGGGGCATCCGGAAATCTCCTATACACATGACCTAACCATCTCAGCATCGCTTCCCGCATCTTATCATCCATCGAGGCCACTCCCAACTTGTCCTGGATATCTTCATTTTAATTCTATCCCTCCTGGTATGCCCACACATCCACCGCAACATCCTCATTTCCACAACTTTCATTTCTTGACTGGCCAACACTCCGCCCTATACAATATAGTTGGTCTAATCACCACTCTATAGAACTTTTCTTTAAGTTTTGGTGGAACCTTCTTGTCACACAAGACTCCGTGAGCTTCCATTTCATCCACTCTACACTAATACGATGTGTGACATGCTCATCAATATCTCCATTTTCTTGGATAATAGACCCAAGATACTTGAAACTTCCTTTCTTTTGAACGGCCTGAGAACCAAGCCTCACTTCCACGCCAACCTCGTGCGTTACGTCATTTAATTGCATTCCAAGTACTCTGTTTTGGTCCTACTTAACTTGAGCCCTTTAGATTCCAGGACTTGTCTCCAAACCTCCAGCCTAGCGTTAACTCTGCTACGAGTTTCGTCAATCAGAACTATGTCATCCGTGAATAACAAACACAATGACACATCACCTTGAATTTTTCGTGTCAGTCCATCCATCACCAAAAAGAATAAAACAGACTAAGAACTGATCCCTGATGCAACCCCATCATCACTAGAAAGTTCTCTAAGTCTCCTCCCACTGTCTGTACCCTAATCTTGGCTTCACCATACATATCCTTGATCACCCTTGTGTACGCCACATGCACACCTCTAGCCTCTAAGCATCTCCATAGAACCTCCTTTGGGACTTTGTCGTATGCCTTTTCTAGGTCGATAAATACCATATGTAGGTCCCTCTTATTCTCCCTATACTGCTCCACGAGTATTCCGTCTTTGTTGTGTTGCTGTCGTAAAGTTTCGTTCTTCGTTCCGTCGTCTTTCCCGGCGCACTCCCTTTATTTATTGTTATTGTGAAAGCCAGTTCCTCGTGATAGTACATGTGGGATTTGGTTATCCCATCTCCTGAGTATGTAACCTGGCTAAGAAAAGAAGCACTAGCTAATCTTTCAGCTTATTGAAGAGATACCCGTTCGTGCACCTTACCTAAGGTTCACTCACTAGAAAGATCTTTGTTAACTAAGGTATCATTCAATCAATTACCTTTGCCGTAAGACCGCATAGTCGTAACGTAAGGCAGAGTCCTCTCAGGCGCCGATGAGCACATTGAACTATCCATGTGCTCCTCTCCTTCTCCTTCTCCTTATAGCTGAGCCTCTCGTGGGAAAACTGACTTCTAGTGAGGGTTGGCGCCCTAGTCTAAACCTATTAGTCTTGCTAGCTTAAGGTCTTGGGAGGTCACTCGACTGAAAGGAGAGGGAACAACCACAACGTTACACCGAAATGCTTATTTAAACTATTACTTTAGAAGCTGACCTTCAAAAAATCGGGAATAGAATAGTGGACGCCAAAAAAAGCGGGGTTTACAAGATGAATGACTTATTTAGTCGAGCATCCCAGCATGAATCCGAAATGATTCTCGGAAATAGATATTCATCGTCTCACTCTCATTTCCACCAACCTCTACCAAACTTTCATAATGTGGCTTAACAGCTTGATACCCATATAATTGTTGCAACTCTGAATGTCACCCTTGTTCTTGTACAAAGGAACCATTGTACTCCACCTCCACTCTTCGGGCATCTTTTTCGTCTTAAAAATGACATTAAACAATCTAGGCAGAAAGGACTCTTCCAAAATTCTACTGGGACCTCATCAGGTCCGGTCGTTCTTCCCTTGCGCATCCTGCGAACAACACCCTTAACCTCCTCAACCTTTATACTCCTACAATACCCAAAGTCATGACATCTCCCGGAGTGCTCTAAATCTCCTAACACAATGTCTCTGTCCCCCTCTTCATTCAAGAGTTTATGAAAGTATGACTGCCATCTCCGTCTAATGAGAGTGTCCTCTACCAGTACTTTGTCGTCCTCGTCCTTGATGCACTTCACTTGATTTAGGTTATGTGCCTTCCTCTCCCTTGCCTTGATACAACTTCTTATTCCCGCCTTTATTATCTAGTTTTGCATGTAAGCGTTCAAAAACTACCGTGTTTGCCGCTGTAACATTTATTGTCACTATAAAGCACGAAACAAAACTATGAAATGAAATCATTAGGTAGCCAAATATAATTAGAAGCTGGTTACATATAGAAGGGGGAAACGACAAAGATTGATGACTTTATGGTCTTAGATATATACACGTAATTTTCTATGGGAGCATCATATAGCACTTTTGAAGTGAACCGTTTGCTAATAGAAAATTTTTACCCACAAAAGTGGTTGACACGAAACCTCACTAATTTACCTAAGTATTGAATTGAGGTGATAATATAAATTAATTAACCATAGCCAAATGAGAAAAATATGTATAAATGACACATGTATATATTCGTTGTTGATGTAGCATTGATAATGTAAACACGGTTGGGGTGAGGTGAGAATATAAATAAATTATAGTCAAGTAAGAAAAGTATATATAAATGAAACATGTATCTATTCGTTGTTAATGTAGCATTGATAATGTCACACCAAGTGAGTAATTTTTTGTGGTTTTGTTGAAGCTCACCATTGACAAGTACCCAGAAGATATGCAAGTCGAGAGAATACAGAAATATACACAAAGCAGTCACTGGAGGAACATGCAAACCAAGAAATAACAGAAGAGATAGAAGAGGAGGAAGAAGACTTTGTAGAAGAATGGGATTTGTACCCTTTTAGATTCAGAATAGTTTTTGTTTTCCACTACTTGTTCTTTACATAACCCACTATACATATATACACAAGCTGAAAGGCCTATGGGCTAGCCTACTGGGCTCCCTTACTGGGCTCCCGTAATGGGCTCCTAAAAACAGCCTTTTACTAATTACTTTAACAGGCTCCCTCAAGCTGGATGCTGGAAGCTGTTCAGCAATCCTAGCTTGGAACAAAGATGAAAATGCTGATATCTGCTTAGTCCTTTTGTGAGCAGATCTGTAGTGGGAACATATTCAGTTTTCACCACTCATTTCTGGATCTTCTCTCTTATGAAGTGTAGATCAATCTCTATGTGCTTGGTCCTTTCATGAAAAACTGGGTTTGCTGCTATTTGTATAGTTGATTTGCTGTCAGTAAAGATTGTGACTGGCTGTCTAATATTGAAGTCAATGTCTCTCAGCAGCCCAACAATCCAAGTTATCTCAGCAACAGTGCTAGCAAGACTTCTATATTCAGATTCTGCAGAGCTCCTAGAGATTGTAGTCTACTTCTTAGACTTTCAGGAAATGAGAGAATCACCAAGTTTCACCAAGTACCCTATAATGGACTTTCTTGTATGTGGGCATGCAACCCAGTCTGCATCACAGAAAGCAGTTAGTGTATTATGTTGACTACTAGACATAACTACCCCTTGTCCTGGCTGGTTCTTTAGGTACCTTATTATTCTTAAAGCAGCATTTAGATGAGACTTTTTAGGTTGTTGTAGAAACTGACTGAGAGTTTGAACACTATATGCTATGTCTGGTCTTGTAATAGTGAGGTATAATAACTTACCAATCAATCTTTGGTAGACCCTAACATTATCTAAAGGTTCATCAGTAGTGACATTATTTTTACCCTGAATATTCTGCTGCTTAGCAACTAACTCATCATGTTCTTTGGTGGTCATCTTGGTATTACAATCAGTAGGTGTGTTAATAGGCTTAGCTCCAACCAGTCCTGATTCTGAAATAAGCTCCAATGTATATTTCCTTTGATGCATTAGAATCCCTTTATTAGATTTAGTAAATTCAATTCCTAAGAAATATCTTAATTCTCCTAGGTCTTTCATCTTAAACACATCTTGAAGAGACTGCTTTGTCTCTCTTATCAACTTCACATTGTTCCCTGTAACTAACATGTCATCTACATAAACTAGTATAATGATAATACTCTGACTGATTTGTTTTATAAACAAGGAGTGATCATAGTGAGACTGTCTGAAATTCATTTGAACCAGAGCTTCTGTTAATTTAGAATTCCATTGTCTGGGTGCTTGTTTGAGATCATACAAGGATTTATTTAGTCTACACACATGTTTTCCCCCTTGACTAATGAATCCTTGTGGGAGATCCATATAAATTTCATCATACAGATCCCCTTGAAGAAAGGCATTATACACATCCATTTGATGAATGTGCCAGCCTTTAGAGGCTGATATAGATAGTACATTCCTTACAGTAACCATTTTCACTACTGGAGAGAAGGTTTCTTGATAATCTATCCCTTCTTGTTGGTTGTATCCTTTAGCAACTAACCTAGCTTTTAATCTTTCTATCTCACCAGACTCTTTGTATTTTATTTTATAAATCCATTTACATCCTATTGGGTACTTACCTGTAGGCAAGGGAACAATTTCCCAAGTTTGATTATCTTGTAAGGCCTTTATTTATGCTCTCATGGCTTCCACCCATCTAGGATCTTTTAAAGCCTCATGATAGTTTTGTGGTTCTGTTATTTCAGAAAAGGAAGTTAGAAAAGTCCGATATCTGTTACTTAAGTGTTCATAGTATATATAGTCCTGAATAGGATAGAGTACACTGTTAACATTGGGAGTGACAAAATCTTTGAGCTATATAGGTGGTTGTCTGGACCTACTAGATTTTCTAATACTTACTGTATTTTCTGGTTGCTGTTGATCCACAGAATTGTCAGAGTTATTAGTATTATTATCGCACGCTGTTAGGGTTTTAATAAAGAGTAGGAATGGTGGTAGTATTTGTAGGTTCATTTTGTGATTCAATTAGTGTGTTCTGAATGACAGGTTGTGGTATACCATCTGGTTGAGTTATGTGGATATTATTCTCCAAATTTTTGAAAACAGGTACAGTGGCTATATTGTTCTTAAAGGGATACTCTGTTTCCCTGAATGTAACATCCCTACTGACAAGAAGAACTTTAGCATTCATGTCATATAAAATATACCCCTTTTGTGTTTCTGAAAATCCCATCAAAACACAACATTTAACTCTAGATTGAAGCTTATCAGTGACAGTTAGGTCATTAGCAAAACACAGGCAGCCTATGGTTCTAATGTGACCTATGGAAGACTTCTGCCTGTAAATGCTTTCATAGGGTGTCTTTCCAGTAATGGAAGATGGCATTCTATTTATCAAATACACTGCTGCATGCACACATAGACCCCAAAATTTAATAGGGATATTGGCTTGAAGTCTTATTGCTTTAGTTACCTCTAGTATGTGCCTATGTTTTCTTTCAGCCACACCATTTTGTTGGGGTGTGTAGGCACAAGATCTCTGATGGATTATTCCTAATTTCTGAAAGAGGCTGCTATAAATATCATTAACAAACTCTGTGCCATTGTCAGTTCTAACTAAACCTGTCTACCGGTCTGGGTTGACCCGGAACCGGACCGGTTGACCCGGTAGAATATCCGGACCGGCCGGGCCGTAAGGCATCTGGGTTGGGGTTGGATTGGCCTCAACCCCAACCCGCACGTTAGGAAAAAACCCGTGGGCGTCTTAGTTAGACCCGTGACAGAACTGTTCCATTCTGGTTAACTCGGGCCGGGCCGGTAACAAAAAAAATAAAAATAAAAATCCCCAGAATAATACCGCTGGGAGGGTGAGGATGGGTGGGGAATGCCAACGGTCATTTCGACCGTTTGGCTTGTTTTTTGTTTTGTTTTGTTTATTATTTTATTTTAATTACATTTTTACCCTTTAAAAAATCTATAAATTATCTACATTTTTTTCATTTTTATCACACAACATTTCTCTCAATTCTCTTATTCTCAATTTCTCATACTCTCTTAATCATCTTTATTATCAATTTGCAGCGATGACCCGAGATGTTCTTAACGTGTCGATCTCAACAGTGGCTTCTGAAAGTGCATTTAGCCAAGCACGAGATCAAATAAGAGACACACGTCACTCATTGGGTGGAAGCACATTAGAAGTGTTAGTCTGCTTAAGGGATTGGATCAGATCAGAGAGAAGAAATCAAGGATGTGGAGACGTTAATTCTCCGGAAGATGAAGAAATAGGCAATATTTTGGAAGGCGGAAGCGGAGGCGGGACTGGAATTAATACTCCAGATTTAGAGGCTATGGAGCATAACCAATTCAATCAACATATAGATTACGAAGAACTTGCAAGAAGGATGCATAACATGTAAATAAAATTATTATTACTTCATTATGTACTCTTATTAACATTATGAAAGTTCAAAAGTTTACATCTTATCATTAATTTTAATTTTACTATCTATTTAGTTGTTAATCTGTTATTACTTATTTGTTAACTTATATCTACTAATCTAATAAATTAATAAAAGTATAATTACAATATAAAGTTATAAACTATAAAGTATAACTGTATAAGACTATAAGTGTATAACTATAACAGTACTATAAAGTATAAAGTAAATTATAAAATAAATATAAAGTATAAGGTTATAAACTATAAACTATAAACTATAGAGTATAAACTATAAAATTATAAACTATAAACTATAAACTATAAAGTATAAACTATAAAGTTATAAACGGTAAAATAGAAAGTTAACTTTAAAGTTTCAATTTTAATATATAAAACTAAATTATATATTATATTATTATATTACATATTTAAATTGAATTTAGTTTATAATATAAAAAATAAATACTAGAAAAAAAAAATAAAAACAAAAAAACAAAACCGGACCGGTAAGACCGGTTCGCACTTACCGGACATGGCCGACACGAAATCCGATGCAACCGAACCGATTGGTAGAGTCCGGTGAAACCGGAATGATACTGGTCCGAACAGGTTAAACCACTGAAAGTCGGGACGGTTCGGCCCGTTAGACACCTTTAATTCTAACTACCTTCACAGTTTGTTTAAATTGAGTAGACACATAACTAAGAAATTGATTAATAGCCACACAATTTTCAGATTTCAATTTCAGTAGGTAAATCCAAGTCATTCTAGAATAGTCATCTACTATAGTTAAGAAGTATTTCTTGCCATTATGTGTTTCTACCTTGTAAGGACCCCATACATCCATATACACCATATCAAATATAGAGTTACTACAAGTATTGCTATTAGTAAAAGGTAGTCTATATTGCTTTGCACAGGGACACACATTACAAGTCTTTATTGTTTTAGCTATACTATCAGCACTAGTAGTAATCAATTGACTTAGTACTTTGCTAGAAATGTGGCCAAACCTTCTATGCCACAGGTTTATATCAGCTTCTGAAATTTCTTTAGCTTGTACAGTTAGTCCTGACTTCCTTGGATCCTGTATGGTTCCTGAAGCTAGTACATAGAGGCCATCATGGAGTTTATCAATCTCCTTCACCTTCCCACTGTAGAGATCCTGAAACAGGCAAAAATCAGGATAGAAAACAACAGCACATTTTAATTCTCTAGTGAGCTGAGATACATACAATAGATTTTGTTTAAATTCAGGCAGATAGAGAACATTACTAAGGGTGCTTCTGGTAGACAGATTACTTGTACCAGTGTGAGTGACCTTGGCAGTTTCACCATTTGGTAGAAATACATTCTTAGTGCTTGCAGTATTCTCACTTAGTTTGGTTACTTTGTCTAGCATATCTAAATCAGATACCATATGGTTTGTGGCACATGTATCTATTATCCATTTCTTGACTATATCAACTACTTGTAAGGCTTCGAGTTTAGTCATACCTGCAGTGTTTGCTAAAGAGTTGTCACCTTGTGTCACGACCCGAACCCGGGCCCGTGACTGGTTCCTTACCCCGGGCACCCTAGTGATACAACATCAGAGAAAATCAGCGGAAATAAAACATGAACATGAAATAAGAGATATTATAAGTAAACAGGCCAATCAAAACAGTTGCCTTCTGCATAAATATATACAAACCCTGAACAGTTTAATCCTTTTTACAACCCCCGCCACAACAAGATTACTGCACTCTAAGATTTACAACAACTATGACGGACAGGCCGCCATACCCCTAAATGTACAAGAACCTACAACTCAGGGAACACATACCAAAGATAAGCCTCCGAAGGAACGGAGCTTCCCAATACGCTGAAGGTGATCCTAAAAGCGGGGATCGGCACCAATGTACTTCTACCTGCGGCATGAACGCAGCCCCCCGAAGGAGGTCGATAACAGTACCAGTATGTGAAATCAAAATATCGTAGTTAAATCATAACGATCTATATAAATCGTGAGACATGTATGATGACCAAAATACGATGCAACATAAGCGATCAAGTCGTGACTCACGCCCTCAAAGTCATCACTAAAATATAACTATGGGTCTCACGCCCACAACACCAATCATGTTCGCATCATGGCCGCATGCCCCCGGAATTCTGCATCGGTGTAGACATGTCCATGATGCAACAATAATAACAATGCCGCATGACCACATGCCCCCGGAATTCTGCATCGGTGTAGACATGTCCATGTAACATCAACAACAATATACTGGGTGATCAACCCCGCCGCACGCCACGCCCTGCACTGCGTCGGTGTAGACATGTCCATGTAACCACAATAACAATATATCGGGTAATCAACCCTGCCGCATGGCCACATGCCCCCGGAATTTTCCCTACGAAAGCTGTGGAAACGTTTCGTCAGAAAACGACTTTACGGGGGTTGTGCACAAAAATTTCGAAACTTGCCTAACTTTAAGGCTCAAAGTTTCTACGTACGCCCATACGTACATACTCTGGAAATACGGGGTATAACACCTTGGGAGTCAGCATTTGTAGTAGTCTGGCCTTTGTTCTGATTTAGCAGCATGAGTATCTGTTCATATTGGTTCTGTGAGAACACTGGTGCTCCTCCAATTTTCCAATTATTTCCAGCCTTTCCAGGTGCAGGCCCCTGAGTGTTGTGTTCTGAATTAGGGATGTGTTCAGCACCCTCAGCACAAACATTGTTAACAGCATGCTCCTTCCTTTTTGACATGAACCCTGGTGGGTAACCAACTATTCTATAGCAAAATTCCTTTGTGTGTCCCCTCATTTTGCACACATCACAAAATAGATTTGTATTTCTTTTGAACTGGGGTTTAGTTGTAGTTCCTGTCTTAGAATACAGGCCTGAAATGCTATTTTGTCCCATACTGCTGGGCCCGACCCCAAGCAGACCTACAGACTTAGCACTTATGCCCTTTTGATTTTCATCACTAACAATCATAAAGTAGGCTTTGTTAACCGTGGGAAGTGGTGTCATGAGTAAGATCTGAGACCTAGCCTGCATATAGCTTTCATTCAGGCCCATTAGAAATTGGTACAACTTTTGCCTTTATAGATAATCTGTGAAGTCTTTAGAAGTGGTGCATGCACAGTTAGGGGGTGGAACCAAGGCCTGAAATTCTACCCACAGAGTTTTCAGTTTAGTGAAGTATTCAGAAACACTATTATTTCCTTGTGTTAGAGTGCCAATTTCCCTATGCAAATCATAGGTTCTTGATTCATCCACCTTGTCAAACCTTTCCCTCAAGTCTTCCCATACTTCGAAGGCTGATTCTGCATACAAAACCCCACTCAGTAGACTGCTAGATACTGCATTCATCAGCCATGCTTGAACAACAACATTGACTCTGTCCCATTGGTCCCATAGTTCCATTTCATACTGATCCTTGACACATCTTCCATTCACAAAACCCAATTTGTTTCTCCCAAGCAATGCTATTCTCATGGATTTGTACCATACAGTATAACTTTCAGTCCCAAGAGTTGTAAAGATATTAATGAAGCTCCACTCACATCAGAGGCTTGGAGATAAAGGGGATGGTTATGATAAAAAACTGTGGCAACAGAGGAAATTACTGCACTCTCTCTTGGAACTGGATGTTTGGAAGATGTGGGCAGTGTGTTGCCTTCGTGAAGGGTTTTGTGTGGAGAGTTGTCTTCAGAACTGGAATCGGTACCCATTTTACCAATATGTGCTTATTTGTAATACAGAATATCAAGTTTTAGATCTTCTCAGATAGAGGTCAATACACCAGTTTACAGATATTTCAGATTCTTGTTTATCAAGACAACCGTAGTATTTAACGAACAGCAAATAGGGTTTTGGACTGAAGAAGACTTTCAGATCTTCCCAGATAAAGAACCCAGGAAAAGAACACAGAGAAATATGTTTAAAGAACATAAATTAGGGTTTAAACTTAAGAAGAGTTTCAGATCTTCCCGGATAAAGAACCCAAGGAAAGAGCACAGAGAAATAACAAACTTTCCTTACAGATTTTCAGTAATGCGATTATCTTGAACCCTAGATCATCGGCTCTGATACCATGTTGAAGCTCACCATTGACAAGTACCCAGAAGATATGCAAGTCGAGAGAATACAGAAATATACACAAAGCAGTCACTGGAGGAACATGCAAACCAAGAAAATAGCAGAAGAGATAGAAGAGGAGGAAGAAGACTTTGTAGAAGAATAGGGTTTGTACCCTTTTAGATTCAGAATAGTTTTTGTTTTCCACTACTTGTTCTTTACATAACCCACTATACATATATACACAAGCTGAAAGGCCTATGGGATAGCCTACTGGGCGCCCGTAATGGGCTCCTAAAAACAGCCTTTTACTAATTACTTTAACAAGTTTTAATTACTACTACTACTAGATAGCATTCAAGAATTCACAAGGGCAAGTACTTTTAGATCGTTTGCTTGAGCCCTGGGGAAACAATAAAAAAGGCAGCTCGGTGCACTAAGCTCCATCTATGTGTGGGATTCGGAGAAAGGTCGTACCATAAGGGTCTATTGTACGCAATATTACATCACATTTCTGCAAGAGGTTGTTTCTGTCACGACCCGACTCGGGCATCGTGCCTACTACAGGCACCCGCTACAGTATACATCGAGAATAGCGGATGAACATACACAACTCATAAAAATACTTAGACATTTGACATCAACAAAGCAAGATAAGGCCACCTTACGTAACATATACGTAATACAAAAATAAAGCGAGACATCTTTGTTCTTACAACCCAATCCACAAATGTAGTCTGACCTCACAGAATAACAAGCGTGGCGGGACGGGGCCCCGCCATACCCTGAATGTACAACAACCGACAATACCGAGGATAAGCCTCCGACGTAAAGGAGCTTCTCCACGGTGAACAGGATCCTAAGAGTGAGGATCAAGAACTCAGATACTCTACTGCGACATGAACGCAGCCGAAGGAGAGTCGGTCTGGCATGTACCAAATATGTGGCCAGAAAATCAGTAGTGAAATCATAAGTCTTAAAATAAAGCTGGAGGCATGTATGATAACTCATATAAACAGTACACTGTGCCTTACTAACAATGAGAGTAAGCAAGAGTATACTTTACTACATAAAAATAGGAGGCTCATGATCAACGTAGGGCCACCCGCCCGTAGTATCATTAAGCAATCCTACTCCTGGGACTATTTCACCCGCATATGTCCTGTGGACCTGCAATGAGGTAACTTCCTCGCATAGGCTATATCCGCCCGCATAGGTCGTGTGGACCCGCATGAGGTATTCCTCGCATAGGACTATTTCACCCGCACATGACTATTTTACCCGCTTGGGCCCGGTGGGCCCGCAATGAGTACAAACGCCGCACTCGCATCATGGGTAGCAAATCCATGGAATTAGTAGTAACCCGGGGCTTTACCCTGTAAGAATAACATAAACTAGCACAACCGGCTATCATACATAACATAAGCACTACCGGCTTATCATACATAACATAAGCGCTACCGGCTTATCCTAACATAACATAAGCGCTACCGGCTTATCATACATAACATAAGAAAGTTAAGAATTCCCCCTAACTTCTTATTAGTCTTATTCATATACACTCTCATTTTAGTTTACTTAAGGCACTAACATGTCATTATAAAAATCCGGAAATTTAACCCAAAGTACTACGTACTTCTATTTCTTTAAAATGATTCTTTTTCATATAAAACATCCAAGATACTAATAACCGTAGTATCAAGTCATAACTACTTTTCAAGACAAGTCACAATACCTTTTAGAAATACATTTAGGCTTCTAAATCAAGTGACATCTTTCTTTTAAAACCTTAAGCAATTGATACCTTCAAATCAATTTGCCTTTCATAATTCAAGTCATTTATCATACTTACATTACTTAGAGTAAATCACTCTTTTTAACTTTACATAAAGCTATTATAACCAACTTCCCATAAAGCCGTTATACTAGCTTTATACTTTAGACAAAAACATTCTTCCTTATATCCAAGGGACTTATACTTTTAAAACGAAACAAGTGTCATATACTTTTAAGATACTTCAAGTCCCTTAACTTTAGTAATCAAGTTTCTTAACGTTAGAATAGCTCAAGGAATCTATACTTTCCAAATCAAGTATTCTATACATTTTCAAGTCAAGAAATCCTTGTCTACTTTATTGGAATAACCATTCTTTTTACTTTCCATAAGGTTATTAACCAACCTTATGCTTTTGAAACCAAGGCATTTCTATCCTTTAAAAACAAGTGAGTTAATTCTCTAACTCAACAAATTTGGAAAAACAAGTCAAGGATATCAAATGAACTAAATCCATTCAAATCGCGTACGTATACCGTACTATGCGTTTACAACTACTCATGCTCAAGAGATAAGAAAGTTCCACATACCTCTTCGGTTCAATCCACTTGCTAAGTCCAATATGTCGTACGTCGTATGTCAACCTAAAATGACCACAATACGTCTATTAACTTTTAACCTCAAACGTAGAATACTCCAAGTGTAAAGTCACTTAATTTCTACGGAAAATTGGACAACACTTCCTTTGTTTCTACATACTTTTCCACCTTTTTCAAGGCCCGAAATCAATAACCAAATACCACATTTAAGGCTCAACAATTCAGCTAACCAAAGGGGATTACACGCCTTAACAGGACGTGTAAAATTCTGCCCCACAATTAATATCCAAATAGTCCAACATTTCAATGCCAAAAGGCTACAATGCAACAACAATGTAAAGTCTTTTCCAATTCTTCTTTTAATCCACGTTGTTAGTCTAACATGTTATATAGCTGCAATCGATAATAACAACTACCATCTCTTCTTTATATAACATGCGACGACTAAAAGTAATAACCAAATCGAATTACACTCTTAAGGTTAAACATGCAACTTTCGGATTCCATCCAAGTATTCCATAACATTAAATCTCCATATATATATATATATATCTCATGCTTGCATAATATATATATGACTACAACAATAAGTACCTTTAATCACTTAAGAGGACAAAGTGGTTACCTTGATAAGCCCAAAATAGTCCAACAATATCGCCCACTTTAGCCCTCTTTCCGAATTTCTTCTTCCCGCCAAAATCACCTCTACGAACCCCCTACAAACTTGCCAACATATTTCCTTCTTGTCGCCTTTCCAAAAATCTCATTTGGCTTAGGGTTTTATCAACTTTTGATAGAGGAGAGCAAGTGTTTGGATGATCTTTTAGTGTAGAATGGCCAAGTCTTGCAAGACTTGGCCAATATATAAGCCTTATCTTGATCCACAAGTTGGGGGGACACTTGTCACCCACCCATGGGTCCTCTACAACAAATATCTTCTATTTTTACCCTATTTCCGCAAAAATCCCGCCTGCCCTGCAGCGGCGCCAGCGCTGCAACTTGACAATTTCAGCTTTCCGGCGCTGCCCTGCAGCGTGTGCATGCGCCGCCTCATCTCTTCTGTCAGCTGATCTTGTAACGTCCATAACTTTCTACTCCTATGTCCTATCGATGAGCGGTTTGTTGCGTTGGAAACTAGACTCAATGAACTTCATATTAGGCTTTTGAAACACCTAAAAACTCCCAATATACTGCTCCAAAGTTGACTGAAATACTGTCCAAACAAAAATATTCTGGCAACAACTTATTTTTTTTGTTCCTATTTCGAATCTTATTTCCTTTCGTACGTTCTCAATACATGACCTGGACTTACGGGGTCTAACATTCTTCCCCCCTTAGAAACAGTCATCCCCGAATGTTCTTTCAGAGTCCAATCTAAACGAATATTGGCATAGTCTCTTGACTACACCCAACATAATCACACTTGCCACACCTGGCCATATAACAATACTTATGCTAAAATGTCAACCTGAACTCCAAGTGTCGACGTCGGTTATCTGCATAAAGCTTTTATCGACTCTGAGCTTGCTAATAATCTTTCCTGGATAAGCTTCGCCTTATCCACAGCCCGCTGAATCAAGTCCGGGCTAATTACCCGAACCTCGCCTACGTTGAACCAACCAATTGGCGAGTCTACACTTTCTTCATACAAAGCCTCATACAAAGCCATCTGGATACTGGAATGGTAGCTTTTGTTATACGCAAACTCAACAAGAGGTAAATAATCCTCCCAGCTACCCCTGAAGACAATAACACAGGCCCGCAACCTATCCTCAAGTGTCTGGATATCATGCCCTGCATGTCCGTCGGTCTGAGGGTGAAATGACACACTAAGACTCACCTGTGTCCCTAATCCCTTCTGAAAAACCTCCAGAAGTTATCCGTAACCGAGCTCATCTGTCTGACATCATAAAAGTAGGAACCTCGTGCAGTCTCACGATCTCCCTGCTATAAAAGCTATCATAATCCTCAGTCGAGTAAGTGGTCCTAACCGGAAAAACACGGTTGGTTCGTCAGCCTGTTTACTATGTCCCCCAGGGAGTCGCACTTCCCCTGAGTACGATGCCACCCTGTAACAAGATCCATATTAATCACCTCTCATATCTAAGTCGGGATCTAAATTGCCTGTAATAGCCCACTGGGCTTCTGGTGCTCAACCTTGACATGCTACTAATTTGGACACTAAGCAACAAACTCTGCTACGTCCCTCTTCAGGCCATCTTACCTATACATACATCTGAGGTCATGATACATCTTAGTCGACCCCGAACAAAATAAAGCAAGAAGTACTGCGTACCTCCCCTAAACCTGCTGACAAGTCCTACAACATTGGGCACACACAATCTTTCCTCATATCACAACACCCTATCCGGTGCTACCCATACAGGTCCTCCTCCTTTTGGAGAGCCGTATCTCAAATTTTCCCTAGAACTGGATCCTTATACTGTCGCCTCTTCACCTTCTCAACGAGGGAAAACTCGGCAACCCCTCGAACCTGAGCTCCTCTATCGTGTTCCCGTAGCTGCCAAGAAAATATAGGTTGTTACCTTATCGCATTGCGTCCGCACACAACCCGGCCAAACACTCAAAGTGTTACCATAATAACCTAACCCTCTAGTCCTTCAGGCATCATGAGGGGTTAGAACTGTAGTCATAGTCATCTTACTTCCAAATAACTGCAAGTCTTTCTCATACTTGCGAAATATTCGGGCATCATTAATCTCCATTATGGTTCATGGTTCCAATTCCCTGTTGCAACCAAACGTGGTCACTATACTTAGATTTGACTCCTTTACTTGACTCATGGCTAAGACTTCCTGCCACTAACAATTTAGGGAGAGACTTCCTTGATCCCGTCAAGTAATAATCCTATTATTTTCTTTCAGCTCATAGAGCTTATAGTCAGGTGTTCAACCTCAATTCATGGTATTACATAATCTAATGGCTTGTCAAGATTTCTTATCGTTTGAGTGTCTACTCGTCTTTCCTTTATAAATCATTTCAAGTTGTCCTGGGGTCCCTTACCCCCCCCCCCTCCCCGTATTTTCCTACTATCCTTATCGTCAGTACAGGTGTTGCCACCTTTCCTTGAGGTGTTCTTACTGCCCATCATTCACTAATGTTCTTTACACTAGTATGGGGTAATCATATCTCATGCAACTTACATAACCATAGTTGCATTCTCTTTATCATTCTGGTCATAACCCTTCCTTAGGCTCATTATTAGCAAAAATATGTCTATATTGATTCTTGATCATACAGTTTCATTCATGCGTACTACCTGCATTTATATCCTTACGACACTTCTTCAACCATTTCCTACTATCGTCATCAATTACCCCAACCCAATACTTTTTTCCAAGGTTATTTAAAATTGTAACTTATTGCCTGACGACCCTAGAGATCTTACCTATCTCACCTCCATCGCCCTATATGTTATACCCCATATTTCCAGAGTATGTACGTAAGGGCGTACGTATAATAATTTGAGCCTTAAGATTAGGCAAGGTTCGAAATTGGGCACAAGTGCCGAAAAGAGTCGTTTTCCGACGAAACGTTTCCACAGCTTACGTAGGGAAAATTCCGGCTATGTCATTAATAATTTTTGCGAATTTTTCCGAGAGACGAAACATTTTGGACCAACGGGAGGGTGACAAGTGTCACCCTCACATTGGAAGCAAGTGGACGGCAAAGCTAGACCTTGGCACGTTTTTTGTGTTGAAATTTTGGTCAAGGGTTAGGTAGGATATTTTGTGTAGATGGATAAGGTAGCACATGGCTAAATCTTGGCCTTACACTTGCTATGCACTTGTCTTCATCTTGGCCTTGGTTGGCCTTTGCTTGACCTATAAATACCTCTAGTTGAAGACATTCTTCATCCAAAACGTGAGCATTTCTCTAAGTCTCACACTACTCCTTCCCTCTAGTTCTTTCGTCCACCACACACCCTCCCTTTGAGAAGGCCCTTTGGCGAGCTTCCCCTCCTTTGTAGTGGTTAGCAGTGGTACCCCTAGCCTAGTTGTCTCGTATAAATACCCCCCCTTTTGTGGTATAGAAATACTCTCCAAGTATTGTTATAATGCCCAAATACCTTGGCCCAAATACCTTGTAGTATTCCCAAGGTTACACTTATACAAAAGCCGGAAAATACTATTATACTTCCTCACCACAAAACGAAACCCTAAGGAAAACCTTCATAGTCGGTTGAAGTGTTTAAGTAGAAGTTGCGTAGAACTTCTAAGGGTTGTTTGGAGCGGATTGGAGCACCCGGAGTAGGAGCTAAACGTTGTTCAGGATCGACATATAACTTGGATAATTTTGGGCTTATCGAGGTAATCACTCTTGACCTTCTATTGTAATTGGAAATTACATGTTGTAGGAATATATAGTTGAAGTATACTATATATAGAACTGAACATAATTGTGCGGCAATGTCTTTTGACTTAAGCCTGAATAATACTTACGGCAATGTCTTGCGACTTAAGCCTGAATTTAAAGAAGAGAACTGAACTGTAATTACATAGGACTGTATTACAGTAGACTTGTGTAGCATTGCTGTGTAGTAGAATTGTACACGTCCGGTTAGACGTGCAAACCCCCCCTCTAGGGAGTTGTTGGCCTGTTAGCAGGCCCCGATAGAGGAGGAGATTTACGCTGTTGCGGGGGGGAGGTGCTGCCGAATTTTCTGTAAGATATTCTACATTGAGATCTAAGATGTTAATAGGCGCCTTGTGGCCTCTATAGGTTGAAATACTACGTATGACGTGATCTACTTGGCTTAAGGAGTAGCCGACGGTTTGAAGTACTTGGAGCGTTTTGCTATTAGTCGATACTCGTCGCGAGGTATGTGGACCTCTTCCTATCTTTCTAGCATGATATGTGTGAACTATGTAGTACGGTAGACGTACATGTGTTAAATGTATTTGATTGGTTCAAAACATAAAGTGTTATAACGGCTTTATGGGAAGTTGGTTATATGACTTTATGTAGGTAAGAAAATGCCGATGGTTTTAAAGGTAATCGATTTGACTTATAACTGACTTGATGTGTGATAATAAGGAACTTGAAGTATGTCACAAGAGTTAAGAAACCATTTCTGAAAGAAGAGTAACACTTGGTTTTAAAGGTTTTAAAAAGGAGTTATACTAGCTTTATGGGGAGTTAGGTATAACGTCTTAAGAGAGGTAAAGAAAATGGTTTACTGATTTTAGAAGTTAAGAGACTTAACTTAATTAATCGATTTGAAAGGGGTAAGATGTATGAAACCTCATTCGTGAGTAATGAGTACTTGGTTTCCAAAGAATAATGTTTCTTGATTTGAAATCGAATGTGTATCGACAATCCATCGCGTCGCTAATAAAGGAAATGTATTGAATAATGAAGTATTATTAAAACCAGTAGAAACCTCCATCTGCATAGAAGCTAAGATGAGACAAAATGATATTACATTTCCTAGATCATGGCTGCTTAATAAGATTGATTATAGACAAGAATAACCTACTCACATATAAGGCATATGTTTCTCAAATCGTTTAAAAGAGAATTATGTTTTAAAAGGATTAAGACTATGAACTATGAAATCTTTCAAAAATGGGACTTGAGTAACTGAAACTAGGCAAACTGGAACTTTAGGAAAAAGGAATGTTGTTACTTGACTTTAAAAGAATGTGGGTTGGTTTACTTAAAAATGTGGGTCACTCTATTCTTATACTACGGGTATTGGGTGACTTTTGAAAAAGGAATGGATCTTTTAAAAGGATTTAACGTATGTAGTACTTTAGGATTAAAACCCGGACTTTGACATAAAATGAAAGTACCTTGAGTTGTGTGTAACTTGCCTATGCTTGTTGTGATAGTCTTTGTTATGCAAGAATTGTGTTCTATATTACCGCGTCTCTCAATGGAGGGCCGGTTGACTCGTTGAGGACTTACTTGGGCGTCTGGCGTGTGGAAAATTCCACGTATGCTCGATGATAGTGTTATTCCATGGACTAGCTCTCCATGAGGTTTCTTCTTGTTCGGCCTTGGTACCGTGGTCGGCTTCGTGCTTGCCGTCTCGTGGCTGATTCGGCCTTGGTACTGGTAGTTAGCCCTCGCACTTACCGCTCGGTGTAGTGTGAAGTCTCGTGATCTGACCTTGGTACGGTGGTCACCCTCGTACTTGCCCGGTCGCTACGTGACCGCCTTGGTATCGGTAGTCGGCTTTCGCGCTTGCCGTGTCGCCCGTGGTTTGGTTGTATTGTATTGTTATTACGGCTTTGGCATCGTGTAGGACTTGGTGTTCAGTGTACTTCTTGGTGTTATCATATCATAGGCCGCCGGTGAGGAAGGTATTCCACGGGCATGACGATGTTGTGGGCGTGAGACCCATAATTATATTTGAGTAAATGACCGGAGGCGTGAGACCCGACATGATATAATCGTTATATGTGTGTCTTGTAGTTTGGTTGTCATACATGTCTCGCCTTTATATAGACTATTATGATTTCATTTACGATATTCGTTTCACATACTTAGTACTGTTATCGACCTCGCCCGAAGTGCGTTCATCTGCAGTAGAAATCATCATTGTCGATCCATTTTAGGATCACCTTTCAGCGTATTGGAAGCTCCGTTCCTTGGAGGCTTATCTTTGGTATGTTACCACGATGTCTGTAGTTCTTGTACATTCGTGGTATGGCGGCCCTGTCCGTCATAGTTGTAGTAAAAATCTTAAGTGCAGGCCTTTGTTGTGGCGGGGTTGTAAGGATTATCGCTCAAACGTTTATATATATATGTTGAAAGGCAACTGTTTTGGTTGGCCTGTTTATTTATAATATCTCTCATTTCATGTTCATGTTTTATTTCCGCTGATTTTCTCTGATGTTGTATCACTAGGGTGCCCGGGGTAAGGCACCAGTCACGGGCCCGGATTCGGGTCGTGACACTATACCCTGGGTACACATAACCCCATAGTACGTAAAACTATCATTCTACGTGGGGGAGAGAGCTTATCTCCCTTCACCATCCTAATCATCAAGTGCCACCTTATAATCGTATGGATTTATAAGACCTACCAGCAATGTCTTCTGTTTTCCACAGGCAGCACTCTTACTTATCTTATTCTTGCCTTGCGCATTTTTTTCTGAAATCATTCGGGAAGTCATGGCCCTGACCGTCACACTAGACAACTCCAAGTACATCCAAGGGAAACTTAACATAAAATCCTTCAAATTCAAGTATTACTTACTTTCTGTATCAATTTACCTCAAATGAACAAGTCACACAGACTTATTAAAATCAACGATGTCAAAGAAGGAAGGATAATTCACTGGTTACAACCACTTCCCTTCCTTTCCACTCGATAACCGGCTTACCAAAAAACTGGAATCGAACCAACTTCTCTCTATAGTCAACCTTGACATACCAGAAGCCCATTAGTCCATACCTATAATGACCTCAAACTCTGTCATAACAGCTCTGCTAGGTCTGCTAGGGTCCGACGACTGTATCATCACCGGTCAATTATTATATACCCGCTCAGCTACCACCCATCACTCACGAGTGTAGTCACCTCGAAAGGTTCTCATGGATTCAGGCTCTATTCCTTTACACTTGGTTGCTCTCTTTTTCACTGGTCGTACTCTTTCCGTACTTCCAAACTTATATTAGCATACGTACATAACTTCCATACTAAATCTGGCCTCCAATCTTTGGAGCTACCTACATTGAACAATTTAAGGCCATTTCCGGCTCTCACGACCTGGTTCCGGTGGAATGCGTCCACGAACCCGTAAAACAACTTAACTAGACTTGGGTCTGGCATCCTTGTGACCCTGTCACGTAGCGGAACTACCAATTGACCCCACTCCAATTCAGACTATGGGGCGACCTGCAATAGGTCCTCAACCCGACCCACCGTCGTACTTAACTCTTAACCTTAGTCTGAATTAAATCTTATTGCCACGAAGGCCTTACGTACCTAAGGTCTCGGCGGTTATCAATACTCTTAGGCTCGCACTTTCCATGCTCCAAGCCTACCTTATCAGTCCCCCCGTAACCGGGTAAAATAACTTTTCATAACCCATAATCGTGTTGTGTTAATCATAACGACCATACTTACTCCATACAGATCTCATCCGTACAATTCTCTTAAGTATACTACGTAGCTTAATCTATTAACATAGTCTTCCCTTAAGTCACTTAATCATAACTTCTTAAGGGTTCATTTCCTTCTCAGACAACTCATCATCTCCTAATTTCTCAAATTAGTACGTAAAACCTTGATGAGAATTCATTAAACTGGTTTTATACCCTTCCGGTATCTATTTAGTCCTTACCAATTCTTGGTAATCTAAAATCATTCTAGGCAACACGCGTCTGACCCTCATACATAAATATGTATAGTTGTATGTCATAATACCAACTATACAATAATTATTACTAACCTGGATACACAATCCACATAATCCTTCCTGGGTCACTGCTGCATTTCTCATAGCTGCAATCAACATAACTCGTTAGGGAGAGACGACCCTAACAACACAGCGTTATCGCACGATCTTAGAGTGAGAAGAATGGAAACCAATCCTAAATGTCCAGCAACCTCCTGGTTATAGATGTGGTGCACAACACACCGATAACCAAGACTCTACTAGACACGGTCTGTAGACACTTTCCGAGGATTAACTGCTTTGATACCACTTTTGTCACGACCCGACCCCGGGCCCGCGATTGATGCCCTACCTGGGCACCCCTTACAGGTATACATCAGAGAATAACAGCGGAACATACACAACTCATAAAAATACTTAGACATTTGACATCAACAGGCTAGCCGATAAGGCCACCTTCCGTAACATATACGTAATACAAAAATAAAATAGTACATCTTTGTTCTTACAACCAAATCCACAAATGTGACTACAAACCTCTAAGAATAGCAACTGTGGCGGGACAGAGCCCCGCCATACCCCTGAATGTACAACAACCGACAATACCAGGGATAAGCCTCCAAAGTAAAGGAGCTTCTCCACAGCTGAACAGTGATCCTAAGAGTGAGGATCAGCAACCTGTATACTCTACCTGCGGCATGAACGCAGCCCCACGGCGAGGTCGATAACATGTACCAAATATGTGGCCCAGAAATCAGTAGTGAAATCATAAGTCTTAAAATAAAGCTGGAGGCATGTATGATAACTTAAATAAACAGTACACTGTGCCTTACTAACAATGAGAGTAAACAAGAGTATACTTTACTACATAAAAATAGGAGGCTCATGATCAACGTAGGGCCACCCGCCCGTAGTATCATTAAGCAATCCTACTCCTGGGACTATTTCACCCGCATAGGTCCTGTGGACCCGCAATGAGGTAACTTCCTCGCATAGGCTATATCCGCCCGCATAGGTCGTGTGGACCCGCATGAGGTATTCCTCGCATAGGACTATTTCACCCGTACATGACTATTTCACCCGCTTGGCCCGCAATGAGTACAAACGCCACTCGTCATGGGTAGCAAATCCATGGAATTAGTAGTAACCCGGGGCTTTACCCCGTAAGAATAACATAAACTAGCACAACCGGCTATCATACATAACATAAGCACTACCGGCTTATCATACATAACATAAGCGCTACCGGCTTATCCTAACATAACATAAGCGCTACTGGCTTATCATACATAACATAAGCAAGTTAAGAAATCCCCCTAACTTCTTATTAGTCTTATTTATATACACTCTCATTTTAGTTTACTTAAGGCACTAACATGTCATTATAAAAATCCGGAAATTTAACCCAAAGTACTACATACTTCTATTTCTTTAAAATGACTCTTTTTCATATAAAACTTCCAAGATACTAATAACCGTAGTATCAAGTCATAACTACTTTTCAAGACAAGTCACAATACCTTTTAGAAATACATTTAGGCTTCTAAATCAAGTGACTTCTTTCTTTTAAAACCTTAAGCAATTGATACCTTCAAATCAATTTGCCTTTCATAATTCAAGTCATTTATCATACTTACATTACTTAGAGTAAACCACTCTTTTTAACTTTCCATAAAGCTATTATAACCAACTTCCCATAAAGCCATTATACTAGCTTTATACTTTAGACAAAAACATTCTTCCTTATATCCAAGGGACTTATACTTTTAAAACGAAACAAGTATCATATACTTTTAAAATACTTCAAGTCCCTTAACTTTAGTAATCAAGTTTCTTAACGTTAGAATAGCTCAAGGAATCTATACTTTCCAAATCAAGTATTCTATACATTTTCAAGTCAAGAAATCCTTGTCTACTTTATTGGAATAACCATTCTTTTTTACTTTCCATAAGGTTATTAACCAACCTTATGCTTTTGAAACCAAGGCATTTCTATCCTTTAAAAACAAGTGAGTTAATTCTCTAGCTCAACCAACTTGGAAAAACAAGTCAAGGATATCAAATGAACTAAATCCATTCAAATCGCGTACGTATACCGTACTATGCGTTTACAACTACTCATGCTCAAGAGATAAGAAAGTTCCACATACCTCTTCGGTTCAATCCACTTGCTAAGTCCAATATGTCGCACGTCGTATGTCAACCTAAAATGACCACAATACGTCTATTAACTTTTAAACTCAAACGTAGAATACTCCAAGTGTAAAGTCACTTAATTTCTACGGAAAATTGGACAACACTTCCTTTGTTTCTACATACTTTTCCACCATTTTCAAGGCCCGAAATCAATAACCAAACACCACATTTAAGGCTCAACAATTCAGCTAACCAAAGGGGATTACACGCCTTAACAGGACGTGTAAAATTTGCCCCACAATTAATATCCAAATAGTCCAACATTTCAATGCCAAAAGGCTACAATGCAACAACAATGTAAAGTCTTTTCCAATTCTTCTTTTAATCCACGTTGTTAGTCTAACATGTTATATAGCCGCAATCGATAATAACAACTACCATCTCTTCTTTATATAACATGCGACGACTAAAACTAATAACCAAATCGAATTACACTCTTAAGGTTAAACATGCAACTTTCGGATTCCATCCAAGTATTCCATAACATTAAATCTCCATATATATATATATATATATATCATGCTTGCATAATATATATATGACTACAACAATAAGTACCTTTAATCACTTATGAGGACAAAGTGGTTACCTTGATAAGCCCAAAATAGTCCAACAATCTCGCCCACTTTATCCCTCTTTCCGAATTTCTTCTTCCCGCCAAAATCACATCTACGAACCCCCTACAAGCTTGCCAACATATTTCCTTCTTGTTGCCTTTCCAAAAATCTCATTTGGCTTAGGGTTTTATCAACTTTTGATAGAGGAGAGCAAGTGTTTGGATGATCTTTTAGTGTAGAATGGCCAAGTCTTGCAAGACTTGGCCAATATATAAGCCTTATCTTGATCCACAAGTTGGGGGGACACTTGTCACCCACCCATGGGTCCTCTACAACAAATATCTTCTATTTTTACCCTATTTCCGCAAAAAATCCCGCCTCGGCCCTGCAGCCGGCGCTGCAACTTCAGACAATTTCAGGCTTTCCGACGCCTTGGCCCTGCAGCCGGCGCCGCGGCGCCTGCCCCTGTCTCTTCTGTCAGCTGATCTTGTAACGTCCATAACTTTCTACTCCGATGTCCTATCGACGAGCGGTTTGTTGCGTTGAAAACTAGACTCAATGAACTTCATATTAGGTTTTTGAAACACCTAAAAACTCCCAATATACTTGGAGATATACTTATCCAAAGTTGACTGAAAAACTGTCCAAAAAAAATATTCTGGCAACAACTTTTTTTTTTGTTCCTATTTCGAATCTTTTTTCCTTTCGTACGGTCTCTATACATGACCTGGACTTACGGGGTGTAACAGTTTCCACGGCGGTAGATGCATCTTTTGATTAGTTATAACTGATGTTTATTAGAATCACAGATCAGCTTAGGCTCTTTACAATTAATCTATATCTTTTGTGTTCCTTGTACTATCCTAATTTCTCTACCTCTTTTTTCCAGCTTACGTATGTATTTCATTTTCTTTTTTCTTAATGATTACAGTTGAATTAATAGCAAAACAGCCAGCCTACTAATAGAAAAATATGAATTAGACATATGTTGAACATTATTTTGTGTCTTAAAATGATAAATTATACAATTTTCTGAATTTTGTTCCACTGCCAGTGCTATAAATACGTCGTAATTTGACCAGTAGCACTATGTAACATACCCTCTTCAATTAGTTGTTATTCACATTCAATATTTAGACACTTTGATTTGTTTTAAATGAATCTATTTTGGAATTTCACTTCTCACTATTGAAGGTATATATAATTTTTAAACCATCAAGATAACCCGACACTATCAAGCAACTGTCTATAGTTTGTGGGTTACAACGGATGTACGAGAATAATATACAACTACTACTAGTGCTTTGAAAGGATAAACAATAATAAATTATTATACAACATGCTTGAAGCCTAACAAGATTTGTGACAACAACAACAAGTTTGATGATCTTGATCTTCTGTCTTGTATCAATCTTGGATTTCCCGTCCTGGATCTTCGTTCCTATTGCAACAAGCTCCTTGATCTTGATAGCCTGAAACCAAGAGATACTAAATTTCTACTTGTTACAACTGTACTGAGTCGAGTGTTAACACTCTGTTCTTAAGACATTATTGCCCTGTATATATCCTTTTACGTTTTTGGACAACTGTCGCCCAAGATAAAACAACATCAAACAAATTAACAAAGGAAACTCAAATGTCTCTCAAGAAGAACCTTTGAGTGTTTGAAAGTATGCTAGAGAGGAAGAAGTTCAGAAAATCTGAATTATGTAAATGTGAAGTCTATTCTCCAATTGAGCCAAAGCCTCAATTTATAGTTGTGTAAGAATGTCTTTTCAAGTGCTCATGTAATGACCATTTAAGTGCCATGAAATGGCCACTTAATTCACCAAGTAATGCAGCCAAATAATGGCTGACTTATGGAGGATAAACTGCCTTTTTAAGGCTCCAAGCCGTCCCCACAATCAACCAAATTTTTGAACTTTCGTTCGCACAAACAATGCCTCGTTAGCGCCGTGGCTCCAGTGGCCAGAAGACCAACCAGCGCCGCGGCTCACACCTTTTCCGACTCATTTCGATCTTACACTTCGTACACTTCTTCCTTAATTTACCAACGTGGAACTGATCGGTGTATTTTATATACACCTTTTGAGTCATTCTTAGTTAGTCTTTTGCCCATTTTTGTACAAATATGTGTCGTCTTAGGATAGATTTTCGTTCTTTTGAGTCATAATGGTTTAAAGTGGCTCATTGGCGAAAAGGAGCAAAAAGAGGGCAGAAACAGAGGTTCCAGAGCTCAAAAAGCGAGAAAGTTGGCGAACCGGGCAAGAAACAGGGCGGCGCCTCCAGCCAGCAGTGTCAGAGCGCCGCGGCGCCCAAATTACAGAGAGCTGCAGGAGTTTCGGCGCCGCGGCGCCGAGACGGGATTACTGCCAATTTCGAATGGGAATGGGCCAAGGCCTAGAAGGAAACCTGGGAAACGAGTTGGAGGCTATAAAAATGGGATTTTAGGTCAGAATAAGGGTTCCAAACCCTTGGCAATTCATCACAACCTTGAAGATCAAGATTGGAGACCACTTTTTGTGTAACTTTTTTATTTCTTTGTTTTATTTCTTTATAGTTTATGTTGGATATTAGTTTAGTTCTTGTCATGTCTATGGCTAGGAACTAACTTAATTTAGGGCTTTCCATATCAAATCACTTGAAACTCATTCTTATGAATTAATGCATGTTTTGGTTTCTTCTTATTATTGTTGAGATTTATTCAATAATTGTCTTGAATGTTTGGTAATTAATTGATCACTAATTATCATAATCTATATGATTTCTAATCGAAAGCCGAAAGGGGAGATTGTGAATATGCTATAGTTGAATAAACATAGGTTAAATCGTGGATGAAAGTACCCCGATACTTGTGTAGTTTAATAGGTTATTGCTCTTAATCCTCCTTTATAGTCAATCTTATCACCGAAAGGTAGAAGGGTTCTATATTGGGGTTGAGTGTTTATATTACCTTAACAGGAGTATAAAACGGCTTAGTTAACCTGCTATCTCAAAATAGAAGAAGAACCATAATTAAGTGCATTAACAAGTAAGATGAGCGGATAGTTGAGGAGATTTGGAAGCCCTATTTCCACCATATCTGAAGTAAAACAAAGTAGTTTAGTTAGCATTCATAATTATAGTTATAAACAATTCATCAATCACCGGTTACCAAATATATACCATAGAATAGAATTTGAGAATTGAACACTAATCCCTGAGGACGATAACTCGGTCTTCTAGACTATATTACTTGTCACGACACGTGCACTTGCGTTAGTGTGTGCATAAATCACGCATCAAATTTTTGGCGCAGTTGCCGGGGATTGGCGTAGTTCAATATCATTTTATCTATTCTTAATTTCTAATTTGTTTTTTTTTATTATTATATTTTTCTCTTTTATTCGTGAAACCAGTGCGCCGTGATCCGTTTGTTGATTTTGATCTGTTGCAGACATCTAGTTTATGCGAAGAAGAAGAGGAGCAGATACACTTGTTCCCTTCAACCCGGAGATTGAAAAGACGTGCAAACAGAACAGGAGAAACCAACGAGTTTTGGCCTTAATAGCGATGGGGGCGTGCAGAATAACAATGAGAAGAACGAAGGGTTAGGTGATCATCAACCTAACCAAATAATGACCTGGAGATTTCCAATGGATGTAGAAGAGAGGGTCCATGTCCAAGCTGAGAGAAGCTTGAGAGATTATGTGCTGTCAAGGGTGAATGGAGCACAAACTTGCATCATACTCCCAGTAATAGGAGCAAATAATTTTGAAATCAAGCCTGCGATCCTGAGTATGGTGCAGTATACTGTTCAGTTCGGAGGGTTGCCATCGGAAGATCCTCACATGCACATAGCAAACTTCTTGGAGTTGTGTGCAACTTTCAAGTACAATGGCGTTACTGACGTCGCCATCCGATTGAGGCTCTTTCCCTTCTCACTCAGGGATAGAGCGAAAGTTTGGTTGAATTCCTTGCCTACAGATTCGATATTCACATGGCAGGAGCTGGCACATAAGTTTTTAGCAAAGTTCTTTCCACCATCCAAAGCCGCTAAGCTGAGAGGGGAGTTGAACAATTTTTATCAAGCTGATGGAGAGTCACTCTATGAGACTTGGGAGAGATTTAAAGATTTGCAAAGGAAGTGTCCACAACATAGCATTGAGTTGTGGAATTTGGTCCATATTTTCTACAATGGGCTAAGCGGGACCACCAGAACTATCATTGACGCAGCCGCAGGTGGAACTTTCATGATAAAGACAGCACACGAAGCCCATGATTTATTAGAAGACATGTCCACCAATAATCATGTAACAGAGGACAGATGGGTGAGTGGAAGAAGAGCAATAGAAGTTCATGAGATTGATGCCATCACAGCATTGGATGCACAAGTTGTTCTCTTGACCAAGCAACTTCAACAAAACACAATGTCAGTGAATGCAGTTCAAATGCCATTGAATTGCGAGATGTGTGGAGGTCCACATACCTTTGATAGGTGCCCATCAGCAGATCCTAACAACATCTCGATCGAGCAAGCAGAATGCCAAGCAGTAGGGAATTATCAAAGGCCTCAGAACAACCCCTATTCAAATACCTACAATCCGGGGTGGAGGAATCACCCTAACTTTTCATGGAGGGGTGATCAAGTGCAGCAGAACCAATTTCGAGGCCAGTACCAAAATCAACAACCATTCACTCAGGCCTCATCTTCACAACAATTCGATCGCTGCTCAACAGAAGAAGCTAGATGAGTTGAGAGCGGCCATTGACACTCACCAACTCATGCACCCGATTCATGCGAGACGGATCATCTATCAGAATTTGGAGACGCAGTGAGACAACTAGCGAAGATGGAAAACAACGAGCCACAGGCACTTTGCCTAGCAATCTGAGAGATGAACCCAGAAACGGTGCCAGCGGTGCGGTGAGGAATGGAAAGCGATTAGAAACGACTTACACCCAGCTGTGGTTGAGCAGAGTAGATGCAGAGAGGGAGAGGGTTACTAAAGACCGCCCGATGTTAGAGAAAGCTCCAACCGTCCCAGTGAAGGAATATACTGAGAGGACTCCTTACCCGCAGAGGTTGCAAAAGAAAATGGTTGATAAGCAATTCTCCAAGTTCTTGGAGATATTCAGAAAGCAACACATTAACATTCCATTCATTGAGTCATTGGAGCAAATGCCGACTTATTTTAAATTCATGAAGGAAATTCTGGGGAAGAAGAAGAAGTTGGCGGAGTATGAGACAGTGGCACTGACAGAGGAATGCAGTGTCATCCTGCAGAAGAAATTGCCCCCCAAACTCAAGGATCCAGTGAGCTTCACATTGCCTTGCACAGTTGGCAGGGTGACATGTAATAGGGTCCTTTGTGATTTGGGGCCTAGCATAAATCTTATGCCCTTGTCTGTTTTTAAGAGGTTGGGGTTAGGTGAAGCCAAACCAACCACTGTGAGCTTGCAGTTAGAAGATAGGACAGTGGTGTATCCCAGGGGAACGATTGAAGATGTCTTAGTTAAGGTGGGCAAATTCTTCTTTCCTGCGGACTTCCTCATCTTTGATATGGAGGAAGATGATGAGATACCCATCATATTGGAAAGACCATTCTTGGCAACCGGGAGAGCCCTGATTGATGTGGAGAAGAGTGAGCTGACACTTAGAATGAAAAGTGAAGAGATGGTGTTCAAAGTGTTCAAACACATCATTGAACCCCCAGTCATGAGCAAGTGCTTTGCAGTTAGCACTGTCAGCACATCGGTTGAGCCAGCACAAGTAAAAGCAAGGGAAATAAGCCCGCCAAAACAGGTAAGTAATGTTAAACCTCCTCTTGAAAAAAAAGAGAAAAAGAAAAACAGAAGGAGGAAACGAAAAATGTTGATGAAATGGATGCGCTGTGGGGTTAATCTACCCCATGCCTCTTGAGTAAAGAACTTGCGTCCGGCTAAAAAGGCGTTAAAAGGCAGCTACTTGGGAGGCAACCCAAGGTTATTTTATTTTATTCAATTTAATGCAATTTAGTTTTTACTTAGAACAGTCTCACGGAGGATATTGTTTATATGTTGTGATGACAGGTGCAGGGCCAAAAATTTGAAGGACGAAAACTGAAAAAATCAAAAGAAAAGAAAAAAAATTGGCCCAGTACGATTCTGAGGCATGGCGCTAAAAGTCGTAAGAGCTCAAGTTTGGGCACCATGGCGCCAAATCGAGCGCCACGACGAAAGTTCGAGTCGCGAGTTTGGGTCTTGGCGCCGGTTCTGTGGCAGCGGCGCCACAACGGAAAATCTGAAATTTAAAGGAGCCCTAACCCGATTTTCCTCTCTCCAAATCAAAACTCAAGCCTTCCTTCTCTCCAAAACCCACGAAATTAACCCTTTACCTAAAAATCTTCCACAAACTAAACTCAATCACAACCAAAGTACTTAAAATCCTTACACCCTTAACCATCTTAAACAACAACCCTCATTCCATTGCCTCAATACATTATTAGGAACAAGAAAATCTTGAAGAACACCGTCCAAGGTAACCTTTATCACTTTTCTTGAAATCTTCAATACAATAAGGGGAGGTAATAGGTGGGGAGGTTCTTTATTGGTGGAAGGTATGTGGTGTGTTGAAGTTGGGTGTGAGATTTCGCGGAAGATTATACGAAGTGAGCGTGGGGTGTTGTACCAGAGCTTTGAGTGAAGTGTGAGGGTTGAAGAGTGTTGTAGCTGCTGATTATTGATTGATAGTGTTGGGTAATATCATTGAAACAAAGGAAACGCTGCCGAGTTTATCTAAAAATGTCTGCCAAGAAAAGGAGAGCTTCCACATCCACCTCCGTCCCTCAATATGATACTACTAGGTTTGTCAGTCAAAAAACTGAAGATAGATATCAAACACTTAGTACTAGACCCTTGATCCCTGAAAGAGGAATGGAGTACCAAAGGGAGTCATTTGAGGAAGGAGATGTCTATGAGCCTATTCGGGCGATGATAGAGGTCATGGGGTGGAAGAGATTTGTTAACCTAGAAAGAATAACACCGCAGAACACTGTAATGATGAGAGAATTTTATGCTAACTTTTCAGAGAGGGTGGATGGTAGATGTTTTGTGAGGGGACAGTATGTGTCTGTGACGGCCGAAGTGGTGAATGTGCTATTAAAAACGGTCGATGTTGAAGAAAGAGGTGACGATCGGAGCTATTTCAGAACTTGGTCTAGAGACACCAACAACATCGACTGGGATGTCGTCGCAAGCACAGTAAGCTACCCTGGGGCTGAGTATGATATTGCAAGAAATGGATAAAGAGGACTGAGCAGATGTCAGTTCAATAAAACATCCAAGGGTTGGTTATATTTCGTCAGTGCCCTCTTAATTCCATTGATGCACTTCACCAGAGTGCCAGCAGATAGAATAAAAATGATATATGGAATCATGTTAGGGAAGACGATTGACGTTGGGAAGGAAATATTGCAAAACATTGGAGAAACCAGCAGGTTGGTAACGACAGGTGGGTTGGGACATGACTCACTTATTAGCAGCTTATGCTCCAGACATGGGGTCCCAACCCTACCCACTGATACATATGAGAAAGTCCAACCTCCTGTGTCATATGAGATACTGCATTTCTTCCTGGACCACTCCACTCCGGCCTACGAAGGAGACCAAAGACCAGAACAACACCAGCGGCGATCAGTGAGGTCACATGGATGAAGATGAGCACGAGACAGGCTCGGCGTAAACAGAAGCAACCAGCAGCAACCCCCAGAATTTGAACCTCCAGTGCCTATAATGGAGCAGTTGCTCATGAACCAGAGGAGGATGATGCAGAACTTTGACATAATGATACAAGGTCAACATGACCTGAGGCAAGGACAATAAGAACTAAGGCAGGAGCAACAACAGTTGCATCAAAGATTTGATGAGATGAGTTCCTTGTTCAACCAGTGGTCCATGCATTATCCGCCGCCACCGCCACCACTTTAAACCAAGTTTGTAAGTTGTCCTGTTTTTTTTTTTTGAGTCTTGCACACATTGGAGACAATGTGTGATTTAAGTTTTGGGGGGTGTCTTATTTGTCTTATTGTTTTTTGAGTCTTTTTTATTTGTTTTAAGTATTTTTGAGTCATAATTTTTTTTAAGATCATGCATGATGTAGTTACTGGAATCGCCTAGTGAAGTAAGATTGAATAATGTAATGAAATTAGAAGCAACCATCTAAACACTTAGGTTAGATATGCCAAAAATTCATTAAATCAGATTATTTGGGGTATCTTGCTTGACTTGTGCATTGTTTATGATTAAACCTATGTGTATGCTTGCTTGCTATTTGAGGCGAAATAGTTAGGATATGCATGTTAGGGAGATGACTCAGACATTTCTTTGTTAGCCCGTTCTTACCACTTTTGCCTATCCCTGACATTCAAAATATCCCTAGTCAGCCCCTTTGAGCCTAAAAATTAGACTTTTTCTTTGACACCCTATAATTCCACACTTGTGCCATAAGTGAAAATTTGAGATGACTGGAATAGAAAGTGTTAAAAAAGAGACAAAAAGAGTGAACAATTTTGATGCACCCCAATGAAAAAGTAATAATAAATAGGCAAAAGCCTAAGTTTGGGGGTGCATGTTATTCATAATACACTTCATTCTCTCAAAACAAAAGAGGGGAAAGATAGGTATGAAGTGAAGAAAGAAAATCAAAAGAAAAGGGAAGAATTTAACGCAAAAGAGCTTATGGTACATAAAATGAGCCTAAATGCCTATTTTTACCTACCCATGCCTAAGCCTACATTACAACCCTGAAAAGACCTGAAGATCTCTTACATGTGTATCTATGATTAGTGGAGAATAACAAGTAAACATGCCATAGGATTTTGAAATTGACATGCATAGTTAGGTATTCTTACTTCCATTAAGCATGATTAAATTGAATTTGTGAAATATCTAACTTAATGTGTTTAG